>JAVQMG010000114.1:23565000-24045000 GCA_032878915.1 Castanopsis chinensis
GAAGTTTCTTTCTTTCTTAAAAAGATCCATATATAGTGAGAAAGTGTTTGGCAAGGTAGTACTCATCACTGGAGCATCTTCAGGAATTGGCAAGGTTTGTATCGTCACACCATCTAATCTTTGTAGACCTATTAAGTGGACTATTTATATTATATAATTTGGGTTCTTCAACAGTATCTTTTGATATGGTATTTGTTATGATCATAATTGTTTAACGCAAGTGTTTAATTATTCTTAGTTTATTTATATCTGTAAGAATTGTTGTTGATATTGTAATTGAGAGAGAGAGAGAGAAATAATAACTAAATGAGTTATTATTACATAATTTTAGAACTCGTTTATAACTAAATGAATGATTATTATTATATAAAATGCATAATTTTGTATATTTGTCCTTATATGTAATATCTCAAATTAAAATTATCAATAAAAACTTTTCTAAATTATTTTTTTATAATACTTTATTTATTAATGAAGAGGGTAATTTGAACTCAAGCCGTTAAATCTTTTCTAATACTTGCATAAGTAAGGTTATCTTAGAATAATTAATTCCAAAATTAAGATTAAAAAATCAATTGTACTAAAAAAATAATAAATTAAATCATGCTTTACCCTTTAAGAACACATATATTAATATTACACATTAAAAAAAAACAATAAATTTAACAATTAGAACATTGAAAATAACTAAGCCAACATCTCAATTCATTAAGGAAAAATAATCCAAATTTCTGAACTTTAAAAAAACATATGAAAAACGAAAGACCATTGGTGAATTTATATAAGTTTTGAATTTGGATAATAGATTTTTAGTTGGGGTATGATTTTAATTTCTGAAACTTAAATGTACGTTACATGTTTTATTGAAACACTTTTTGTTATTTTATCTAAATAAATTTATAAGAACAAATAAGTTGTGGTTTCTATCAACTGAAACTTAGATGAATGTTGCATGTTTTGTAAAAACACTTAGGGTCCGTTTGGATAGAGCGTTTTCCTGAAAACTGAAAACTAAAAACTAAAAACTAAAAACTGAAAACACTGTAGCAAAATAATTTTTAAATGTGTAAATAGTACTGCGAGACCAATTTTTAATAAAAAATTATCTGAAAAGTGAAATTTGTGGGTCCCGTGAATAGTAAACGGGACCCACAGATGTGATAAAAAACTAGAAAAGTCAACAAAATCGGCTACTGTTCATGTTCCTATTCATGAACAGTAGATTTTGTCCCCCTGAGGCGTGCAACGCAGAAGGAAAAAAAAAAAAAAAAAACAGAAAACATGGAACGCTGAACGCGTTATCCAAACCCAGCCTTATTCTTACTTTATTTCAAGAAATTGATAAGAAAAAAAATATGTTGTTCTCTATCAACTGAAACTTAAATGCATGTTACATATTTTGTTAAAAACACTTATAGTTATTTTATCTAGAATGCATGTTGCATGTTTTTCTAAAACATTTATTGTTACATTATTTATAGAAATTGATAAGAACAAATAAAAAGTTGTTTTTATCAACTGAAATTTAGATAAATGTTACATGTTTTGTTAAAACATTTATTGTTATTTTATCTAAAGAAATTGATAAGAATAAGTTGTTGTCTCTATCAATTAAAACTTAGATGCATGTTTTGTTAAAATACTTATAGTTACTTTATTTAAAGAGATTGATAAGAACAAATAAGTTATTGTCAATATCAACTGAAACTTAAATGCATATTTCATATTTTGTTAAGACACTTATTGATATGTTATCCTTAATAATAAGAAACAAATCAGTAGGTGTGAAGAAATAAAGAACAAAGAGGCATATTCTGGAAGGGATGTGAATGAGAAATAAGATAAAAAGGTGAAAACAAAAAAGAGGTAAAGATAAACTATGTGTGGCGGACAAAACAAGAGGAGAAAAGAAATAGGGAAAATTGTTCTATAAGTTAAAAAAATATGGAAAACTTTTTGGTCTTTGGGTAATGGACTGGGCTATGATATGGGTTTTAATTTACACTAATATTTGGTTGATTGGCCCAATAATGTACTTATCCATATAAACATAAATTTGTTTTTTTATTAAAACTTAAAAGTTCCTAATATTAATGATAACCTTGAAACAGCATATCGGTATCAACAGGTACTGAAATATTTTATTCCTTTAGCCAAATTGAAACAGTCTCTGTGATGAAATTAATTCCTTACTTATACCTCCACGAGGATATTTAGGTTGTTGGTTCATTGGTTAAGGGTGTGACGTAAACCTAGATGACCTAAATTTAATCCACCACATTATAGATTCTCAAGGTTTCCAAGTTTGTATAATGGGCAAGGAAGGGAATAGTTCTACCAAAGGCTAGGGCACCTAGGGCAGTAAATAAACCAAAAGATTTATGAACAACTTGAGCTTGACTTATGAGAATGCTTGTTTATATTCGTTTGTTTAACAAGAAATTCAAGCTCAAACCCAAGTTTAGAACTAAGTAATAAACAAACTAAGCTAAATCATAATAAGGTGATTGTGAACAAGATCGTGTACATGAGACACTATATATAATATTATTTTTTTATATGTAAACTTGTTTTAAAAAAATACTTATAGAGAATTGAGATTGGATTGTATACATTTGTAAATAAGTTTATATGATATCAAATTATAATTTATAATTTATTGATAATATAAACTTTCCATTCATAGTTACAATTCATAGATTTTTAGAGGATTAAAAAAAATTTGTTATGGTTTTCTATATATGAGAGCATAATAATTTAATCAAGTATCTCATGAACAAACTTGAGCTTGTATGACAAAAAGATTTAGTCAAATTTATACACGTAATCTCATTTGATGATTTTGTCTCCAAAATAAAATTAAACGAACATGCTTGATCTTTTAGTACTCAATTTGGCTTGACTCATTTAGAGCCCCAAGAATGCAACACTTGCTTATCTCAAAAACAAATGCATGGTTGTAATCACAATGAATACCATAAGGTAAAAAAAACATATAAGTACCCACAACATTTTCACATATAATTTATTTTGTGAGTTTGTAGCATGTTGCTTACGAGTATGCTAGGAGAGGTGCTCATTTAGCCCTTATTGACATAAGAGATGATCATCTTCCGATGGTGGCAAATAAAGCTCGAGAACTAGGATCTCCAGAGGTTATTGTAGTACATGCAGATGTTTCCAAGGTTGAAGAATGTAAGCAGTTTGTTGATGAAACAGTGAAACACTTTGGGCAGTGTAAGTGTATGAGGTGTTTTCATTTTTCTATGGATTTTGTGAAAATAATTTGGAATTAATATGTTGTGATTTCTAATTTGCGGTCTTTATGCAACAGTGGATCATTTGGTGAACAACGCTGGAATAATAAGTGGTAGCTTTTTCGAAGATTACACCAAATTCAATGATATTTCTTCGATTATGGTAATAAAGCCAACACCAACATATTCTGATCCACTTTTAGGAATGATGTTGTGACATTAATTGGAATTAGGAAAATGAAAATTATAGCAATTAAAAATCATCTCTAACAATAGGTTTTTCCCCCCAATAACTAGATAGTTATAATAGGAGTGGAGGGTTTGAACTTTGGAGAGCTCCATTACTAGAAATACTAGGAAATGTCAGGTGAGCCATGAGCTCTTATGCAGTCCTAATTGACTCAATATATGTTGAATATGGGATGACCTAATACATATTTGATTTGGACATCAACAAACCACATAAATAAGTTTTGTCAAAGTCACAATCTAAACAGTAGGATCATATGATCTTACCTAACTAAAACTATTTGAATCATAACATGATCGCATGTTTGATAGGATTCTAAGTAGAATCGTCCAGAATCATATGATCGTATCGGATCCTACCGATCCCACTAATTAAATACTAAATTTTGTTTTATTTTATCATCATTTTGAGTGTTCTATTTGAATTTTGATCATTATAGGAATGAATATATATTGTGAACATAAGGGATTTGAACTTTGATCATCTTAAAGGTTCTATTTCATGATGGCATGTTTGGTAGGATCCTAAGTAAGAATCGTCCAGAATCATATGATCGTATAGGATCCTACTGATCCCACTAGTTAAATACTAAATTTTGTTTTATTTTATCATCATTTTGAGTGTTCTATTTGAATTTTGATCATTATAGGAATGAATATATATTGTGAACATAAGGGATTTGAACTTTGATCATCTTAAAGGTTCTATTTCATGTATCACTTGGTCATATTCAAAAAATCTAATTGTTACAAAGTTGCTTGCGTTAGGTATTAGTTTTTGTTGTTTATATATTAGAGGAAAAAAATGGGAAATTAACTGAATTTTTTTTTTTTTTTTTTGTAGGCTTAGTGTTTTGATTATTTGATTGTGTTATGTCATTATGCAATATTTATGTGTTTATTTTTTTGTTATAGTATTAATTTGTAGTTAGCTAGTTACCAATTGCTAACTTATTTTGGATTTTGAATCTAGAACTTAGAATTTGGAGAGAATTTTTCATATGTCTTGATAGTTATTTTGGTACTTGGTTGCTAATTAAACATTTGATGAATTTTTGGATAAATTGTGTTAAAGCTTAAGTATATTTATTTTGTTAATATAGACATAGCAATGAATGTTATACAATTACGTGATATTGATGTAAATCTTTACTTTTTTGTAGATGAATTCATAATTTATATGATTATTCAATATATAAAGTCACAACTAATGTGTTTTTTTTGCTTTAAATTAGAAAATAGGTAGGATTTTAATATCAACAATCTCAGCTACCTCTTGCAATCCTATAAAAAATCCCAATTTTGACATCCTTGCGTGTAATACACATGCATATAATGCAATTGAATACAATTTATTACAAAATGCAGAATATTATAACAACTTTTTATATTTAAAAATATTCGTAGGTTAATTTTTTTTTTCTATATTATATCATATACATAAACACCACAATCTAATTGGTGAGTTTCAATTAGCTCAACTAGTAAAATCTCTTGTTATAGAACAAGAAATCTAGGGTTCATATTCTGCCTATATCAAAAATCAATTAATGTCTTTACCTAATAATAAAGAAAAATTATCATGGAGCTAATGTCATAGATTGTAATTCTATTATATCTATGAAAAAAAGAAAAAAAAAATATATATATATATATATATATAGATACATACATTAATTTAATTGGGTTTAGTACTCTAACTGACATTTGAGTTGTTCATTCTCCTGTTAATTGTATTGTTATATTCAGTAAAATAATTGTCAAAATTAATATCTTTTTAATTTTTAATTTTAATATTTTGTGAAACATTAATGTTTTCATAATTTCTTTTAACTTCTTTATTTTTTTAGCTATTAAGCTTTTCTATGAGTTGGATGTGATAGGCCAGAAATGTATTGACCCATTTGGCAAATTAATTGACTAATTATCTAAATTAATTAATTAAGTCAATTTAACAAGCAATAGCATGGTAGCACAAAAAAAATCACTAATTAAACTAAATGCAGCGGAAAATAAATCTGACACGGAGATTTATTTACGAAGGGGGAAAACCTCCGAGGCAAATCCCCACCTAGTGAATTTAAGATCATCACTCTCGAGAATCCACTATTATCAATCACAAGCAATTACAAGTAAAAGGAATCACAATATCTAATACCAATCTACAGTTAAACCCTTACCCTAATACCCAATTGGACTTGTATTGTAACTTCAATCTCTCCATTCAATGCACGAATTCCAATACGTGACTAACACACCAACTTGAAGAAGAAGTTGGCTGTAAAGTTCTTCAGTTCTTCAGTTCTTCAACATGAAGATTAAGAAAATCCTTGGTCATAAAACCATTGGCGTAAAGATGCAATAGCTTCTACAAAGAGAATGATGAACTAGGGCAATTTCTGTCTATGGTCACAATATGCATGTATTCTGTTTTCCAATACCCTTGCATCACTTGTGACGGCTCTTACAATAATCTTTATATATGTCTAGGGTTGTGAGAAAAGAAACCTTACACAAATACTCAAGGATATGCGTGTAATCATATCTGAAAAGTTTGATTTCGTAATTCTCGATAGATGCAACTTGTGTTGAGCTTCTGTCAAGCTTCAACATTAAATCTCGATAATTAGGCTTTTGTCGAGACATCAGTTGCACTTTAATAAACAGCACTTCTTCATTTGTTTCTTGGACAAATTTGCATAACTTTAACACTTGACTTGAACAACATGTTTTTTGAAGTCTTAAACCATCCTAAATCTACCCAATTACATGTAAAGTACATTTTGTCAAAAGATTAGTCAATTACATCAAATATGTCCCTAACAATCCCCTTTTTTAGCAATCCGTAACAAAATCACAACAAACAAATTAATCATGAGAGAAGTCTTAAATCCCTAAACTCATAATCACTTGTTGAATAACAAAATAAATCTAACCCTAACATAAGCTCTTGAAAAACTTTACAAGAAAAGGGTTCATGGCAAGATAGATTTTCACAACCTATTTTTCTGAAATACTTAAACAAAACTCATCAAGGCATCATATGTGAAACAGAAATAAAGGTTGCATACATAAAGAAACATGTATATAAAGATAGAAAAAAAAAACAACACATGGAAAGATAGATGAAAAACAACATACATTATCATATATATGTGAAAAGATAAGTACAATGTATGTAAATAAATGGTCACAAGACCAGTATACAAGAGGCTAATGTAAGTAAAGAAAAGAAAAAAAAAATACATATAAACCTCACTACTTCCCTCAAAAAGCATAAACACTCCCCCTAACAAAAAAATGTTCTATACAAACTCTCCCCCTAAGTACAAGACTACTCGCAACCCAAAACTACTCCCCCTTTTTGTCACAAATGACAAAGGGTAAGTCATTGAAAGGTCATCATCTCATCATCATTGGAAGAGCTAGCATCCTCATCCTCATCCTCATCCTCATCCTCATCCTCACCATCCTCATCTGCTGAAGCCTCTAGAGAAGGAGATAGAGAAGCAGCGAAACCACCAAAGCGGGCCTATCGACATGCTATATAACCGACACGGGTGTTCACCTGACACAACTCATCAGTGAGAGTGTAAAGGCAAGCATCCATGCATTGAAGCTGCGCCATGATGGCCTCCAGGGTCACACCACCAGATGAGGAAGAATGAGCATAGGTGAAAGGAATAGCAGAAGCTGCAGGATAAGTAGTCGCCACACGTGGCCATTTCGGTCAAAGCTGAGCCTCACTCCATCGAATAGAACCGACGTTGATGGCACCCAGAGTGGTGAAGAAGTGAGGAGAATTAGGAATCTCAATGGAGAAGTGTCGGAGGATACGCGTGATAGCCAAAGGAAAGATAAGCTTATCATGTGTAGCCGTATCTTGATAAACATCAAGGATAGAAGTGATGAAGTGAGAGGGAAAGTCTATAGAGAGGTCCTCTAAGATAGATAAAAGAAAACGAGCACAAGGCTTTGTGATAGAGTGAGACAATGGAGTAAAAGTAAATGTCACCACCATGTTAAGGAAGCGCAGACCTTTTGCAAAGTCTGTGCATGGGGTGTTTTGCTTCCCACACCATATGGAAGGTGTCTCACAAAAGTGAGATAGAAGCTCATCTCTGGATACAGTCCTAAGATGCTCACAGCCGGGGTAGTTAGGATGCGCTACCCCCAAAAAATGTAGTATCTCAGATATAAGATCCGGAATAACTACAATACGTGTACAGCAGAATGTCATGGCAAAACGAGGTACAATGGTATCGACACTGTGTATATTAGAGTAAAACTCCTATATAAACACGATTAAACACCTCAAGGATTTCTCACATAGAGAATCCCAGCCCCAAGTTCGAATGACGGAGGGGAGAGGAGTGTCAGAAAAGTACAATAAAATGACTTGGCGCTCCGGAAGCAACCAAAAAAAATCATAAAGAAACACACAAAGCATAAAACTAGACTAACTCAAAAGCTAGAAATCAAAACAAACAATTAATGCAAAACATAAGAGAGAGAGAGAGAGAGAGAGAGAGAGAGAGAAAGTGATTGAATCACTTTGAGCCTTTTTCCTTCCACACATTGGAATAACGTTTCCTTTGCACAACCCCTTTGATCTGGAGGTGAAGGGAAAAAACTGAAACCGTTCAAGTTCGAAAGGAACATGAAGGCCTTGAGAAGCTCTCTAATAGGGGCTAGAGAGGATGGAAACTGATTCTAGTTTCCAAATGAGAGCATACTATTGCTTTGTTGAGTGGCCTACCACTTGTAGCAATTTGGACGAGTATACCCTGAAGCTTCACAGTGATGACAAAAATGTGGCTTTTGTTGAGACTTTTTGTCGTTATCCCTTTTAGTCTTAGGGTTTCTAGCCTCTTTCTTTTCAACATTTGGGGGTGATCCTAAAATGGATTTGCCTTTATTTAAGTTCTCTCTAGCTAATTTAGTTTTAGCTTCATCATTCTTAAAATTAACATTATCAGCAAGTGAGACAAACACAATTGTACTAGATAAGGCAATATTAAGAGAAGAGAAATCATACCCCAAACCAGTTTTATCAGAAGTAGCCTTCTGAAAGCTTAGTATCTCATCGAACTTTGCACTGAAAGTCCTCTCCAATTGAGCTCTGACCTGGAACAGTTCCGCTTCAAGTTTCTTTGTCCTTTCAGCCAAGAAATTGTTCTCGAACCGCAGTACTCCAATGGTTCGATTGGCTTCATCAACCTTGGTAAAGAGTTCCCCTCGATCTAGTTCCACATCACTTAGCTTCTTGGTGGTTAATCTATACAATTTCTCGTACTTCTCTAAAACCTTGTACAACTTAGCATAGACTATATGGATATTATCTTGTTCATCCATTTTCTCAAACTTTGAATCCACCAAATCCTCTTCTTCATCCACCGTTTCCGTAGTCTCCTCAGTAGGATCAACTGTGGTAGTGAAAGTGCTCAAGATTCCCTCATCATCACTGTCATTTGACTCAATATCATGTTCGGTGTCACTCAAGGTAGCAGTAAGAGCCTTGCTTTTCCCAATCAACTTAAGATATGTTGGACATTCTTGTTTCATGTGTCCAAAACCTTGACATCCGAAGCACTTTGGTCCAGAAGGAATCATGTATTGACTGCCATCCTTAGCATCCTTCTTCCCTCTGTCTTGACTTTTAAATTGAGAAGAGCTAGATTGCTTGCAGTCCTTGTCAAAGCCTTTCACATTGGCATTCTTCATGAACTTCTTGAATCGCCTTGTGATGTAGGACTTCATCTTAGAATCTTCGTCATCTGAAGACTCATTTATCTCATTACTCTTGGCCTTTAATGCCATGCTCCTGCCTTTGCTTCCTTTCCTGAGTCTAGTCAAACCCATTTCATAGGTTTGCAAGTTGTCAATCAGCTCCGTCAAAGAAATAGAGTCAATGTCCTTTGATTCTTCAATTGCTGTAATCTTGGCATGAAATCTCTCAAGAAGAGATTTGAGCACCTTTCTCATAACCTTGGGTTCGAGATTTTCCCAAGATTAAAGGCTGAGTTAACTATGTCCTTGAGTTTGGCATAGAACTCATCGAACAACTCATTCTCCTCCATCTTTATCTCCTCAAAGTTAGTAGTGAGCCTTTGGAGCTTTGAATTCTTGACAACCTTAGTTCTTTCATAGGTTGTTTGGAGAATAGTCCATGCTTCCTTCACAATATCAATAGAGGATATCTTCTTGAATTCCTCATTGGTGACCGTACTGAAAATGGTATTCAATGCTCTACTATTGAAGTTTTCCGCTTTGATCTTTGCATTATCCCAACTAGCTGACGCTTCCTTTGGCTTAGTCCAACCTATCTCCACAGCTTGCCACACCTTTTCATCTAAAGACTGAAAGAAAGTTCTTATGCGTATTTTCCAGTATGCATTACTAGTGCTAACAAATAAATGAGGTATGATAAGAAATTGTCCATTATCCATGACAAAGAGGGGTCAATAGATCATACAACAAAGATTAACCCTTATCAGAGTGTACCCGCTCTGATACCACTTGATAGGCCAAAAATGTATTGACCCATTTGGCAAATTAATTAATTAATTATCCAAGTTAATTAATTAAATCAATTTAACATGCAATAGCGTGGTAGCACAAACAAACCACTAATTAAAATAAATGCAGTGGAAAATTTGTTTATGAATGGGGAAAACTTCTAATACAAAACCCCACCAAGTGAATTTAAAGTCACCATTCCCGAAAATCCACTATTATCACAACAAGCGATTACAAGTAAAGGAATCCCAGTACCTTACCAACCTACAGTTGAACCCTTACCCCAATACCCAATTGGACTTGTTCTGTAGTAACAGTTTCTCCTTTTGATGCATGGCTCCCAGTACGTGACTAACCAATTTGCGCGAACCCCAGTACGTGACTTCAATTCACCAACTAGAGAGAGAGTTGTTGGCTGCAAAGTTCTTCAATTCATCCACACGATGAAAATCAAGAAGATGCTTGGACACAAACCCTATGGTGCACATACACAGCAACTTCTTCACAAGAAAGATGAAGTAGGGTATGAACTTTGTCTTGGATCACAAATTGCTTGAACAAGGATTTCTTAATGCTTGTGCAACTTGTGTACACTTTGACGGCCCTTAAAATAATCCTTTTATATGTCTAGAGTTAGAAGAAAAGAAGTCCCAAAGACACAAGTACGGATTGGAATCAAAATAGAATTTAGAATCTGTTTTCCTTAAATCTCGACAACTAGATGTGTCGAAGTGCTGTCGAGCAGCTGTCAAGCCTCGGGACTAAAACAGCTTCTTAAAGCTTGATAGATGCAGGTGTCGAGCCTAGGTGTCGAGCTTTAATAACTTGCACTTTCTAGCTTGTTTCTTGGACAGACTTGATGACTTCAACACTTGATCTTAAAACACAGTTTCTTGAAGCATTCAACACATCCTAAATCTACCCAATTACAAGTAAAGTACGTTTTGTCAAAGAATAAGCCAATTACATAAAATAATGACATATGTTCAAAAAAATTTGAACCACATATGTCCTAACAACACCAACTTGAAGAAGATGTTAGCTGCAAAGTTCTTCAATTCATCAACATGAAGATCAAGAAGCTCCTTGGTCACAAAACCCTTGGCGCAAAGATGCAATAGCTTCTACAAAGAGAATGATGAACTAAGGAAATTTCTGTCTCCGGTCACAATATGAGTGTATTATGTTTCCAATACCCTTGCATCACTTGTGACGGCTCTTAAAATAATCCTTATATATGTCTAGGGTTTTGAGAAAATAAACCCTACACAAATACTCAAGGATATGAGTGTAATCAGATCTGAAAAGTTTGATTTTGTAATTCTCAACAGATATAGCTTGTATCAAGCTTTTGTCAAGCTTCAACATTAAATCTCGATAGATAGGCTTCTGTCGAGACATCTGTCGAGCTTTAATGAATAGCACTTTTTCACTTGTTTCTTGGACAAATTTGCATGGCTTTAACACTTGACTTGAACAACATGTTTCTTGAAGTCTTAAACCATCCTAGATCTACTCAATTACAAGTACGTTTTGTCAAAGAATTGGCCAATTACCTCAAATATGTCCCTAACAGGATTATTAAAGGGCTTTGCTTCTCCTTCTTCTTCATTATACTCTCAAAAATTTCATAAAAAATGGTTTAGATTGTGTATGGTTAGATGGTTGCCCTTCTCTAAACCTAATGATTTCATCAACTTACCCTTCAAATCAACCACCCATGACCCTTCTCTTCTAAACCTTATACCCAAAGATAAATATATAAAAATAAAAATAAAAAATAAAAATGATTTGGATGATTACGTTTAATTTCACATATATTAAATTAAATGAAAATCAAGATATTTAAATTATAATCATATGAAAAATAAATCGTATGCATTTTTATTTATTATTTTGCTTGCAAGTGTAACCCAAATGTTGAGATGTACTTCTATTTACGTTATTTTCATCTCTGTTTTTTATGCCAATCTTTTATATGTTTTTAAAATATTAAGTTGGAAAAAATGTGTGTTCCGTACCACATATGTTGCATCCTCTGTATTATTCACTATGTGATCATGCCCTTGGGATTTACATTATCAACCTTGTTAAATATACATTTAGTCACAAATTTCTTGGCCTTGTGTTAAGATTTTCATCACTATGAAATCGATTTTTTCAAGAATTGACCCTCCTTTTTTTATGTTAAACTTACATTAACAGACTCCCACTTCATGTAATTTAGGACGTAAATTTCTGGGGTTCAGTGTATGGAACCCATTATGCAATTCCGCACTTAAGAAAAAGCAAAGGGAAGATTGTCGTAATGGCTTCAACAGGAGCAAGCATAACTATGCCAAGAATAAGCTTCTACAATGTAAGAAACCTCCTTGGTATTCCTTATTACTATATAGCTAGCTTACCCTAGCATTTTATTTTTTTTTTTACTGATTGGTTTTAAATATGTGTTATCTTCAGGCAAGCAAGGCAGCCCTAATATCCTTTTTTGAGACATTGAGAACTGAGATTGGTTCAAATATTGGAATAACTATTGTGACTCCTGGACTAATTGGCACAGAAATGACGCGAGGCTTATCACTGCAAGAGGTAGGTTGTTAAGAGGAGGCATATTGAGATATAATTGAAATAAAACTTGAAAAAATCCTTTACCAATCTTGTTTATATTGTTTCTCGAAAAAAAAATCTTGTTTATGTTGCATTTAATGAGGCCCAAAAAAATGAGAAATAATAATTTAATAATGAAATAAATATATTTATATGATTTATGTTCTCTTGGGATGCCCTTGAAAATAATGCTTTTTAGATTTTTTTTTTTTTTTTATACAAGATAAAAATTCTACTCTAGCCTAATCTAAATGTATATGTGCTTAAAGCTCGCTTATCCCGGCCCTTACCCCCCACACCTCACAAACACTTATACTTATAAAGTGACCACCACAATGCTTTTAAGATTTGATGGCATAACAGTTTGTAATAAATGAATATTTGTTCAATATTTTTTTTTTTTTTTTTTTATAATTGATGACAAAATAGTCTGTAATGCAGTAAAATTTGTAGTAGTTTTAATGTCACTTCTACACTAATTAACCTTTGCATACTCTTATAGAAAGAGAACAGTACCATGGAATTACCACTAGTATGTGTATTTTCTACTCATAACTTATCCAATATGTATACTTCTATTCTCTCTAAACAAATAGGATTTTAATTTCCTTCCCGTCTGATTGTTGATTTCTGGTTAGGGTAATATTTCTTGGGTGCCAGTTGAATCAACAGAAAGGTGTGCCAAGGCAATTGTGGACAGCACTTGCAGAGGAGACATGTACTTGACTGTGCCATCTTGGATGGGGTGGGGATTTTGGACTAGGGTCTTATGCCCTGAAGTATTAGAGTGGGGTCTGCACGCATTATTAGTCAGATGGCCACACTCTCAAAAGAAGGACCTGTAGTTCAAAGATCAAAGTTTTGAGCCAATAAATAAGCAGAATAACAAATGGAGCTCCCTATATATGATCTTAGATTGGAATGGTTTGGTAAATTTTTTGGGCAAATGAGAACTAAAGTGTACTATATAAAGAGATTTATTGATTATTTTCGGTTCAAAATTAAACTATCACTATTTGATATATTTATTTATCGAGCATGAATTGCATGGTTAAATAAGAATTAGGGTAAATTTCACAAACCACCGTCGAGGTTTGTGAAAATATCAACTAAGTCCAAAACATTTTAAAACTAACCAATTTCGTCTTAAAAGACAATTTTGTCCCTCAACGTTAAAAAACAAAAACGGCGTTATTTTTTTTTTTTTTTTTTTGTTCTCTTCTTCTTTGTGTCTTGTTTGTCTTTCCTCTCCCCCTCTCTTCTCTGAGTTCTCCCTCTCAGAATTCTCTTTCTAATGGAACCTTAGCCATGGCAAAGGCTTCAACAACACCACCAATAGAAATCTCTTTCAAAACCAATAGAAACCCAAAAAAAAAAAAAACAGCAAAAAGGCCAAGTTGATGGAGGTCACCCATGATAATGTCCGGTTTACTCCGGCGAAAGAAGAGCCGCCACACGGCCCAACATAAGGCGGCGTTGATAGCGTCTGGTAGCATAAGGCCGTTAGGGGAAACGCTGACGCCGCTGATGGAGGGTCCGGACCAAGACAGAGCAAAAATCGGAGAGTCGAAGAGAAGCGGGTCGGGTTTGGGTCGGTGGATGAAAGGACAACTGGGTAGAACTCCTTCAGTGACAGCTTCTTCCATGGGTTACAACAATAGCAGCAGCAGCAGCAACAGAAGGTCTGATCTCAGAATATTGCTTGGTGTTGTTGATGCCGGTGACCAAGTCATGGGCTTTGCCATGGCTAAGTTTCCATTAGAGAGAGAGTTCTAAGATGGAGAACTCAGAGAAGAGAGGGGGAGAGGAAAGAGACACCAAACACAGAGAAGAAGAGAACAAACAAACAAAAAAAGTAACGCCTTTTTTTTTTTTTTTTTTTTTGACGTTCAGGGACAAAATTGTCTTTTAAGACGAAATTGGTAGGTTTTAAAATGTTCTGGACTTAGTTGGTATTTTCACAAAACTAATAAATAAAATTTAATATCATATATATTCTATATCTATATATGCTACCTCACTTTAAAGGCTTCACAACATCATTTATCATTATTTTATTTATTTTATTTTTAAAACAAAATTTACCACTACAAACGTGTTTCTCTTATATTTATGTTGTGTACTTCGGTCCTATTCGGTCCACTTCAATTCTATCTAGTACAGTAGGTCTTATTCAGTCCATTTTGTTCAAATTGGTCTACTTCGCTCAACATTAGTCCTATTCGGTCCACTTTGGTCTATTCAGTCTTATTCAGTCCATTCTGTCCACTTGAGTTCAATTCGGTCTTACTCGGCTCACTTTGGTTCTATACTATCCATTCGGTCCATTTTGGTCCTATTCATTCCATTCAGTCTTATTTTGTCCATTTAGGTCATATTCAGTACATTTGGTCCATTTTGGTTCTATTCTATCAATTCAGTCTAGTTTAGTCCTATCGGGTCCATTCAGTCTTACTCAGTCCACTTTGGTTCTATTATGTCAATTCAGTCTACTTTGGTTCTATTCAGTCCGTACAGTCCACTTTGGTTCTATTCAGTCTACTTTGGTCTTATTCAGTTAATTCAGTCCACTTAGGTCCTATTTTGTGCACTTTAGATTTATTCGGTCCACTTTGGTTCTATTTAGTTTATATTGGTCTTATTCAGTCTATTTTGTCAGATTCGATCGTATTCGGTCCATATGGGTCCCATTCAGTCTATTCACTTCATATTGGTCCTATTCAGTCCAATCGGTCTATTTTAATCCTATCCGGTCCATTATGTCTTATTCAATCCACTGTGGTCCTGAAGTATTAGAGTGGTGTCTGCTCGCAATATTAGTCAAATTATGGCCACGCTCTCAAAAGAACGACCACTAGTTCAAAGATCAAAGTTTTGAGCCAATAAATTCTAATTAAGCATAAGAACTAATGGAGCTCACTATGATCTAGATTGTAAAGGTTTGGTAAATTGTTTGGTGCAAACGAAAACTAATGTGTACTATATAAAGAGATTTATTGATTATTTTCGGTTCAGAATTAATATATCACTTTGATATATTAAATAAATACCTGGGCATGAGCTTGAAGTACGTAACATGTCTTTTTTTTTTCAATTATTTCCTTAAGACATTTCATCAAACTTTTATGCGAATCAGATATATAAAAGTCGTTACTTTAAAATAGAAATTGAGATACAGAACCAAATTTATCATTAATCAATGAGTTATTGATATGTGGCTCCTCTTCACAATCAATAAGTTTGGAATAAACAACTTTTATCCATAGTTAGACTGATACGGTACCTTTTTTTTTTTGGAGCAAAATAATACATAAATCTTTTTGTTGAAATCTATTTTTCCTTTCAAAAACTTTTTGTCATTAATATTTGATAGCCCATACAAAAAAAAATGATAGCCCACACACATTTATGTTTGAAATTAATAAAAGTAGTGTAACATAAAACTAAATAGTGATAGCCCCTATTCTCTATATTGTAGACGTATTAATTTATCCATTAAGCCAAGAGACCTGTATATAGTTCAATTGGCACCATTCACAAGTACTTAAAGAGTTCAATTGGAAGGGTTCAAATTACAAAGTTAGCAACATATTATTTTATTATATTTCTAACTATCTCAAAAAAGGAAAAATATATATAAGGTCTGGTTAATGGATGACCTTAGGACATTTGTTAATAAATATTTTAGAAAAATTTTAATAAAAATTTTTATGGGAAAATATAAAAAGATGTCAAAAAAATTATTTACATTTTTCTTTTAAAATAAAAAGTTTCTAATAATATTATTAAATCAATACTTTTAGAGTATCCATTAATTTTTCTCATATATCATGTATTTAGGTTCTTTTTTTTTTTTTTTTTTTGTTACACTAGTTTTAGTTTTATCTTTCAAATTTTTTTGGTCATAAATCATTGAGTAATGCTATGCCCACAATTTTTGCATAACAAATCTTAGGTGGCATATTGCTATTGATTATAATTCGGGTCCACCACAGACATCACTTTTTTAATTACTCACCAATAACAACTTGTTACCTAGTTAGGAGTTATTGTGAAAATATTGTTAACGTAGCATTACTCTTAATCCTTTGCCACTTCTAATATTTCTACATGAATCGTATATAAACCCTTTCCCAACTATCAAATAATTAAATTAAAAAAATATATTTGATTCTTCCATTCATCCTCTTTAGCTCTAATTCACCCAATCCAAATAATTAAATTAAAAAAATATATTTGATACTTCCATTCATCCTCTTTAGCTCTAATTCACCCAATCCTTTTTTTTTTTTTTTGGTTTCCCACAGTGTTTCCTCAAAGCTTGTAACCAGAGACTAATCACTGTTCACGCCGGATGGGCCCACAGAGGGGTAAAGCGCTGGTCTAGGAAATTCTTTTCAAAGTGCAGGTAGCAAGACTCGAACTAGGGAGCATACTCAATCGAGCCAAGTACAAGCACCTTGAGACCAAGAGCCCAACCAACCCGGCCAACCCCCTAGGTTAATTCACCCTATCCTTTTGGCAAACATATATAGAGCAAAAAAAAAAAAAGAATTGCCTCATCACCTTTCCCCCACCAAAAATGACTTTGGTACCTCAATTTTTTAGGGCGGCAGGGAATATTGGCTCAAATTAAAGCATGAGCTAACCTAACAAAGTTGAGAAAATCCTCATATCTTCAATTTTTATCTTGCTCTGTCTCTATTGCCCTCTTCGTTCATTGCAGCAAAGTTATGGATTTGCTACACGAGTTCTTGAACATTGCACTGCCTCTCTTAATAATCATTGCCTTCACTTTCTTTATGCCACCGTATCTATTACTCAAGTTTATTTCTTTTTTGAAAAGATCCATAGATTGTGAAAATGTGTGTGGAAAAGTTGTACTCATCACTGGTGCATCTTCGAGAATTGGCGAGGTTTGTATCAATTCAATAGCATCTAATTTTTGTTTTGATATCTAACTGCATTTTACATGGGCTATTTATATTGTTAGAATTGTTGTTGATATTGTGAGTGAGAGAGAAGAATGAAAACTGAAGTAAAAATTAGTGTGATTGCCCACATCAAGAGTCTACTAGCTCAATTGGCATATCCTAATATTTCGGACAAAAAATTCTTGGGTTCAAATCCCCCTCCTTTAACTGTCAAATTAAAAATAAATAATTAAATAATTAAAAACAACACACTCAAAAACAAAACTCTAAGGCTACCTCTTTTATATATAGAATGGTATGTTCCAATCGTGCATAATATATTTATCTGCCGAGCCTTTGCTAAGTTGTAGTACTTGCATTATATGCAATTAAGATCATGGTTATTTTGCTTTCTCTATAAATACGTTAACCTACAATTAGTAATATAAACTCGAATGTCCTAGATTCATTTCACCACACTATCGATCCATAGAGTTTCACTTTTGGGGTGTCTTTTGGCCATATATACAAGTACCACAAATTTTGCTATATAATTTATTTTGTGAGTTCGTAGCAACTTGCTTATGAGTACGCTAGGAGAGGTGCTCATTTAGCCCTTGTCGACATAAGAGAGGACCGTCTTCCAGTAGTGGCAAATAAGGGACGAGAACTAGGGTCCCTAGAGGTTATTGTGGTACGTGCAATGTTTCTAAGATTGAAGAATGTAAGCAGTTTGTTGATGAAACAGTGAAACATTTTGGGCAATGTAAGTGTATAATGTGTTTTTGTTTTTCTATGGCTTGATGTGAAATATTTTGAAATTAATATGTTGTGGTTGGTGGGTATTATGCGACGGTGGATCATTTGGTGAACAACGCTGGAGTAATAAGAGTCGACTCTTTCTAAAAGTATAGCCAATTCACTGATGTTGCATCAATTATGTTAATAAAGCCAATATGTTTTGTTACCACTTTCAATAACAATGTTGTGACATTAATTGGAAATAAAACTATAGTGATAAAAAAATCATCTAACCATTACAATTGTTAGTTTTTTTATATAAAAAAAAATTTAGTGCCATTACAATACATAATTACATATACATCACAACTATACTATAAAGCAACCTGTAATATTAAGTTTGATCTTATGGTAGTTATTAATAAGTTCATAATGATTATGGTTCAATATGGAGCTATAATATATTATAGAATTAGGCATTTTTTGTGATATTGTTTCTACATATAATTATATATTCTAGCATTTATAATATATATATATATATATATATATATATTATGTGTCAATTGTGCACCCTTGAAGCGATGTGTAAAGCTAGAAGTCTCCAAGGCAGTGTCTGAGTCCAAAGCAGAGTCTGAGTCCAAGGCAGAGTCTAAATGACCTGTAGCTTAGCTATGAAATTATGAACTACATGTAGTATAAGATTGTTATAGTTAAGAGTCCAAGTGTCAACATCCTATGCTATTGTCCACATGTCAGCATCTGAGCTATGTTAGTTACAGTAGTTAAGCAATTCCACATTATAAGGAAGTGGTTAGTACCCATATATTAGGGTCTATAATCCAGATTGATGTATTGAGAATTAGAATTGAAATTGTTTCACAAATTCTCTCTTTATCTTCCTATTTTCTCTCTGTGCTTTTCTTCTTTCTTGTATTGTTCTTGATTTCTCTTCATAGTATCAGAGCTCCATTAATGGCATCTGCTCCTAACTCTAGTTCCTCTACAACCCCTTCCACTACTACAACCACTTCCATCACTCTGATTGTAAATCCATCATTGTTACTTCTATCAAACATGGCGAGTATGATGACAGTCAAGCTCGATTTTACCAATTATATGGTATGGAAGCATTAGATTGTTCTGATTCTGGAAGCATACTCCATGATTGGTTTTGTGAATGAGTCGTGTGAAGCTCCTAATCCATTCTTGAAAGATAGTGCTGGAAATTTCACAAGGGAGCCAAATCCTAAGTTTGCCAATTGGAGAAACAAAGAGCAGGCTCTATTTACCTTCATCAATTCTACTCTATCTCCCTCAATTCTAGCCACCATTATGGGTCAAAAATCTGCTAAGGGAGTTTGGCAATTTCTTGAAAAGAGGTTTGCTTTTGTATCTTGATCTCATGTCTTAAGCCTAAGGAATGAATTGCTAAGCATTAAGAAAGGTTCCGAGAGCATTGATACTTTCTTTCAAAGATTTAAGGAAGCTAGAGATAAACTTAGTTCTGTTGCTGTTTTCATTGATGAAGAAGAACTTATACATTAATTTTAGAAGCTTTGCCTCGTGAATATGATGCTTTTTGTTCTGCAATTAGAACTCGTGATGATGTGTTTTCACTGGAAGAATTAAATACTTTACTAAATGCTAAAGAACGAGTTATTAAAAAGAAGTTTGAGTCCAGAGAGACAACTATGGCTATGATGCTTCAGAGTGGGTTTAATCAAAATAATAATAGAGGGAGAGGTAGAAATGGTAATCAAAGAGGTCATGGTAGAGGATTCAACCATTTTGGTCCTCATTTTGGATTTAATAATGGTCAATCTTCTAGCAATTCTAATTTTGGGTTTAATGCTGGCCATTTCCCTGGGAATACCTCTATTTCTCCTCAATTTTCTGGATTTCAATCCAAGCCTAATTCTGGTACTCCCACAAATCAAGCTTCAGGGCAAATTTTCCCTAATTCAAGACCTACATGTCAAATTTGTGGCAAGAATGGTCACATTGCCTTGGATTGCTATCATTGCATGAATTTTGCCTATCAAGGGAGACATGCTTCAGCCAAGTTAGCTTCTATGGCAGCTAGTTCAATGGCTGCTACTGCAAATTCTGCCTCAGCATCTACTTCTAATTGGCCTAATGATCAGGGTGTTCAGATCATGTGACTCCAAATCTGTCTCAAGTTTCATTACTTTCTCAAGCTACTTCAGGTCATGAAACTGTCACTGTTGGCAATGGGCAAGAATTACCTGTCACTCATATTGGAAATGGTAAGCTTGTTACTCCTTCTCATCAATTCCGTTTAGATAATATTCTTAGGGTTCCTACTTTAGCTTCAAACTTGTTGTCTATCCATAAACTTTGTTTACAAAACAATGTATTTTGTTATTTTGATGCAAATCAGTTCTTAATTGTGGATTTACCTACGAGGAAGGTTCTTTATTAAGGCCTGAGTAAGGATGGTGTCTACCTAATCCCACTTTCCTCTCCACTCTCAGGAACTCCTAATTAGAATTGAAATTGCTATGAAATTATGAACTACATGTAGTATAAGATTGTTATAGTTAAGAGTCCAAGTGTCAGCATCCTATGCTATTGTCCACATGTTAGCATCTGAGCTATGTTAGTTACAGTAGTTAAGCAATTCCACATTATACGGAAGTGGTTAGTGCCCATCTATTGGGGTCTGTAATCTAGATTGATGTATTGGGAATTAGAATTGAAATTGCTACACAAATTCTCTCTTTCTCTTCCTCTTTTCTCTCTATGCTTTTCTTCTTCCTTGTATTGTTCTTAATTTCTCTTCATGATGGTCACTCCACAATTTTAAGTGCTTGTGAGGTGTGGGGGTTGAGGGCCGAGGTTTAACTCTCCTAAATAAAGCTTTACACACATATACACTCTCTCTTTTTTTAGAGAGATATACACTTAAATTAGGCTAAAATGTGATTTCCATCTTATATAAAAAAAAAAATTCTACTGAATGGTCTAAATATAGAGCGTAATTTAAATATAAAAGCTTATATAGAAACAATATTTTGGAGGTCTCAGACTCTCAAGTCAATCCACCACACTATTGTGGGCCTCAAAAATTTATGCGACACAATACAAAGTCAACCAAAAATCAAAGACTTCAATTTATATATATATATATATATATATATATAGAATGAAGTTTCACATACATATACACTTTTTTTAGAGAGATATACACTTAAATTAGGCTAAAATATGATTTTTATCTTGTATAAAAAAAAATAAAAACATTCTACTGAATGGTCTAAATATAGAACGTAATTTAAGTATAAAGCTATGTAGAAATAATATTTTGGAGGTCTCAGACTCTTTAGGTCAATCCACCACACTATTGTGAGCCTCAAAAATTTATACGACACAATAAAAAATCAACCAAAAATCAAATACTTGAATTTATATATATGATTTCAAATAAAATTAAAGTCAAGATATTTTAATTATAATCATATCAGAAATAAATTAATAGTATATATTTTTATTTATTATTTTACTTGAAAGTCTAACCATATGTTGAGATGTACTTCTATTTATGTTATTTTCATCTCTATTTTTTATGCTGATTATTTTTATATTTTAAAATATTAAATTGGAAAAAATCTATATTTATTCCAAACCTACTGGCATATTGCATCTTCTGCATTATTTCCTATGTGATCAAGCCTTTGCGATTTACATTATCAACCTTACTAAATTTACATTTTTAGTCACAAATGTCTTCTCCTAGTGTTAACATGTTCACCACTATGAAATCAATGTCTTCAAGAATTTACCGCATCTTTTTTTGTTGTTAATTTTCAGTGTATGGAACCCATTATGCAGTTCCACACTTAAGAAAAAGCAAAGGGAAGATTGTTGTAATGGCTTCAACAGGAGCAAGCATAGCTATGCCAGGACTAAGCTTCTACAATGTAAGAAATCTCCTTGGTATGCCTTAGTAGCTAGCTCACTCTCGCTAGCATTTTCTTTTATTGATTGGTTTTAAATTTGTGTTGTCTTCAGGCAAGCAAGGCAGCCGTAATATCCTTTTTTGAGACATTGAGAACTGAGATTGGTCCAAATATTGGAATAACGTACTATTGTGACTCCTGGACTAATTAGCTCAAAAATGATGGGAGGCCCATTCTTACAACAGGTAGGCTTTTAGAGTAGGTGGTTTGTGAATTGATTGAAATGAAACTTGAAAATCCTTTACCAATCTAGTTTATGTTCCATTTAATCTGGACCAAACAAATAAGTAATAATATAATTAAAACCTAGAAGCTTTTCCTTGTATTTCTTTTTTGCACACCCGTAGGTCGGGTAACTCTAGCTCATAATTTAGCTCGATACGCAAAACATATTAATGCTCTCACAGCGTGGATGGAGGATGCATATGTTCCACCACAACTTCATCATATTCTTGTAACCGACTTTGGTTGATATAATAAAACTTCTTTGAGGTCTTGATTCTCAAAAAAAAAAAAAAATATATATATATATATATAAGCTAGTTTATATGATCTATATTCTCTTGGGATTTCCTTGAAAATATTACTTTTTAGATTTTTGAACCTAGAAAAGAGATTTTTAAGGTTTCACCGTGTTGCTAGTGTGTAACCTCAACAACCTCAACAACGTGCAGTATGCGAATATGAGCACCTATACATCGTGTTAACTATAGTAATATTATAGCAAGGATAATTCCATTAATAAAATACTAAATTAAAGTTACTACAAATTTTACTATATAAAACTTATAAATTACCACCGCACACCCTTGGTGCATTGGTCACTCCACAAGTATAAGTGCTTGTAGAGTGTGGGGGGCAAGGACCAGAGTTCAAGTCTCCAAGAAGGAGCTTCACACACATATACACTTAGATTAGACTAGAGTAAAAATTTTATCTTGTATCAAAAAAAAAAAAACATATAAATTGACGTGTCAATAAATGTGATTGATGGGCTTTAGTCATTTTTTTTCTTCTTCTTTCTTGAGAAAAAAAACACCTAATAAATTAATGTTTAAATTTCCTTTTAAAAATGAATGTTTGAATTGTTTTTTCGTGATTGATGATATATTATTTTGTAAGCTATATGTAGTAAGAAAATTCTAAAAAATGCCCTCCATTTAAAGAGAGTTTTTATAGGAAGAGGAAAAAAAAGTAATTAATATTTAACAGTTTTTTCCATTTCCTAAAAAAGTGGTGTCAAAACTTTCCTAAAATAGATGGTTAATAATTACCCTAAGAGCATCCGTTAGCATGACCCATGTAGTAAAATTTGTAGTATCTCTAACACTACTTCTATACTAATAAATGAGAAATTATTAAGTACTCTCAATCTCGGACTCAGAGTACAATGAATAATGATCCCTCCTCTTACATTCATAATAGAGTCCACTCATTGAATTCATGGTGGACCCTACCATGAATATAAAAGAAGATAACACAATTTCATTATTTTCTGAGAATGCCTAAGATTTTTCCTTAATAACCTTTGCATACTCTTATAAACAAGGAGACCTTACCATGTAATTGTCACTACTGAGGGTATGTTTGGTATTGTGTAATAACTCCTGTAATGAAATAACTATTCATGTGCAATAGTAATTCAATCATTTGATTGCATGAATTAGTTATTACGTACAATGAAATAACTATTCTTTAAATTAAAAAATAGTTATTCCACTTTAAAATGGACGTAATAGCTATTCCTTAGTACATGTAATAGGTCTTAAAATTAATATATTTTCAAAAATATAAATTTTCCTTATGCATCATTTTGTACAAGTTTTCTATGTGTAACAATTAAACTTATAGATAGTAATAGTTATTCCATTATAATATCTTCTGCACATCATTTCCTTATACATCATCTTTTACAAACTTTCATTATTCAATAAAGTTCGGTCTATTTACAGCATGTATCTATTTTTTGCAATTATTCTCAGCCCTGTGCTTATTCAATGTGAATCCGCCATCAGATTTAATTACCTGATGAACCAATTAGTATGATAAATGTTGTAGTAATCTCCATTCAGAATACCGAATGTGCCCTAAATGTAATTTATACTCTTATAAACAAAGAACCGTGCAGACTCTCAGAAACAAATTAAGAGGATTTTTTATTTTCATTTCTGAATGGTGATATGTCTGGTTAGGGTAAAATTTCGTGGATGCCAGTTGAATCAACAGAAAGGTGTGGCAAGGCAATTGTGGACAGAACTTGCAGAGGAGACATGTACTTGACTGTGCCATCTTGGATGGGGTGGGGATTTTGGACGAGGCTCTTATGTCATGAAGTATTAGAGTGGGGTCTGCACGCAATATTAGTCAAATGGCCAAATGCTCATAAGAAGGACCGCTAGGTCAGAGATCAAAGTCTTGAGCCAAAAAATTCTACGCAGAAGAACTAATAATGGAGCTCTCTATGATCTAGATTGGAAGGGTTTGATCAATTTTTTGGTGCAAATGAAAATTAAAGTGTACCATATTAAGAGATAATTGATCATTTTCGATTCAGAATTTAAATATCACTTTGGTATATTAAACAAAATACCTGGGCAAGAGCATGAAGTACTAGTTAACATGTCCTTTTTTTTTCAATTATTCCTAGAAGACATTTAATTAAAATCTATGCAAATCTGATAAATAAAATTCATCACTTCAAAATAGATATTGAAATAAATAACCAAATTTATCAGCAATCATTGTTGATATGTGGCTCCTCTTCGCAATTAGTTGTTGCTTCTGGACAATTATAGCTGTTCATACAGTTATGTTGGAAAATATGGTTAAATAAACAAGTCTGATTCAACAATACAAACCTTAAAAAATTAGCAATGGCAAAAATAAATAGATGGAGTTAGAAAAATCTCACAAACTATAGAATCACGCAAAATGCATTGTCTTTAAAGGTTAATTCGTGCCACCAGGAGTAGAACTCGATTTGAACGACTCTCTTGGCCAAACAACCCCCCAAGATTAGACTATAGGGATTTCTTCAAGTTGATCACACACTCAAGCAAGAAGAACTAAGAACAACCTTAATTTTTCCTTCCTTAAAACTAAAAATTGATGCTGAAATTTTTTAGTGGAGATGAGCAAAAAAAAAATAGAGCAAAACAGAGGGAAGAGGCAGCTGTGTAGCTAAAAAAAATTGAAGAGAATAAAGAGGGGAAAAAAGGGTTTTATAAACCAACTAATGTGAGGGCATTAGGGCTGCAATGGTAACTGTGCATGTCAATAGCCAGCACATTAAATGCCCCAACGGGTTGCTTGTTTAATGCCCAACGGGCAAAACCAAATTGGGCTAAAAGGAAAAGAAAGGGAAAAGGAATGAGGCCCAAAAGAGATAGAGAAGCTTAAGTCCAACCCAAGCCCAACTCTAACCCTTAACCCATTATCTTTCAAGCTATCACTTAAGTGATGCTATGGTTTAAAAACATACATGAGAACTGATCTCTAACCAATGTGGGACACAAGCACAGTTTAAGAGTTTGAAACACACATGCTCCAACAAATTATATTAATAAAAGATTCACCATCCTTTCACTTTAAATGCCTTAAAACCTAGTTGTTCTTTTTTTTGAGTTGGAATAAATCCTTTGTGAGAGCCTAGATCATAGGGGTACCTAAGTTTTTTTCCCACTGTCAATTGCTTGAATTACTACATTTGAGAGTTGTACATCAATAATAAATAATAACAGGACAATGGAGGTGGAAAATTAGTACAACATTTATCACACTACGTGTGTGAAACTTCTTTCTAGAGATTTGAACTCTGGTCCTTACTCCCCTACACCCCACAAGTATTTATACTTATAGACTGACCACCGCACCAAGGGTGCACGGTGGTCATTTATCATACTACGTGGTTCATCAAGTAAATCTTAATGGTGGATTCACAATGAATAAGGAAAGAGCAGAGAATAATTGCAAAAAATAGATACACACTATAAACGGCCCGAGCTTTATTGAGTAGTAAATGTTTGTATTTAATTTAATAACAAAAGTAAAATGTTCAAGCTCAACTTGAGCTCAAAAAAATATCTAAAAACTTAAACTTAGATTACTTCATAAGAGAAACCTAGATAAAGTTCAATATCAAGCTTATGAGCTTGAGTTCCAATACAAGTACATTATTAAGCTCATATCAAGTTTAATTGTTTGGACGAGTGGTTTCAACTCTCAATTTATTAACATTCTAGTAAGATATGAGCTTATTTGTTAAGCTCATATCAAACTTATTACCCGGGCCATAAACGAGTTTAGGCTCAATGTATTTTGTATCAACTCCTAATGTTCACAAGGCTATTTAAGAATCGTTATTTTTTTGCTTGGGCTCTGCTTGTTTATTAAACAAGCCTAAAACTAAAACTCAAGCTTAACTTATTTATAAACAAACAAACATGGAGGAGATTTTTATCGAGCTAAACCCAAGCTGTTTATGAACAGTTAGGTTCATTTACAACTTTACACACACTCAAAGTCACTTGTAGTTTTATGTGGAAAACCACATGTATAGGGTTGCAAATGAATTAAGATATTTATGAATAGCTCAAGTTCATCTCAAGAAAAGTTTGTTTATGCTCGCTTGTTTAGCAAACAAATTAAATTTAGATAAAATAATGTGTTCGTGAATTAGCTTGTAAACATGAGACTCAATTTAACGATATATAATATAATATTTTTATGTATACTTGTCTTTAAATATATTTAAGATTGGATTATGTAAGTTTCTAAATAGATTTATATGATATCAAATTATTATTTGCAATATATTGAAAAGATAAACAATCTATTAATAGTAAAAATTTATAAATTTGTGAATGGTTAAACAATTTTAGTCACAATTTTACTATATGGAAAAAGAATAACTTAATCAAGTACCTTTTGAACAAGCTCAAGCTTATTCAACAAGCAAATGAACCAAGCTTAAACATTTTTTTTTTATGAAGTACTTGAACTTAGTTCGTGTTCGGAATAAAATTTTATGAACAAACCTATACTTTTAATACTCAACTCAATTATTCATAAGGTATTTTTTTTTAATTACAAGTTTTCCTCTCTTTTTATAGAAGAAAGGAAGATGATGGCACAATACAAATGGTCAAATTCTATTGGCCATTTATCATCTTTTGATATGCTTAATGTCGGGTCCCAAATAATATTATCAACACTATTAGCAATGTAAAATAAAAATCACACACAAGAACACAAATATTTACATGAAAAACCTTTTCTTTTTTAAGGGAAAAACCACGGGACAAACTCCAAATCAATTCACTATTTATCAAATTAATTACAAAATTTCTTGTATATGTCTCAAGGCTAAAAAAAAAAAACCTTTCTTGTTTTCTTTACTCTCACACACACTAATTATTTTTCTCAAAGGTGGCAACACTTTGCTATCTCCTTTTTATTTTCTTCTTCACACACAGCTCTCTTTCTTGATTGTCTTCTTTCTCTATGTAGCTCCCTCTTAGCTGCTCTCCTTTTTTTCCTCTTGTGCAGCACCTTTTTCTTTTTTCTTCACTATGCGGCACTCTTTTTCAGCTTGTGTGTATTCTTCATTTTAGTACACGCATGCCTTTTATTAGGGCTGTCCACGGGTCGATTCGAGTCAAGTTTGTGCCCAACCCGGAACCGACCCGATCACTTCAGGTTTCTCATGCCTAGACCCTCCGCTGACTAGTGAACGAAGTCGATTCAGGTGGTCGAATTTTCATCGGGTACCAATTGGTCCTCGGTCGATTTCGGGTTATGAGAAAATCTGCCGGATTTTGCCAAAAGCTGCCAAATCTGGCGAGACCTTACCGAATCTTGACAAGATCTCAGTGGATCTCAAAGAGATCAGGCCGATCTTGGCGAGATCTCGAAGAGATCAAGGGGCAGATCAGACAGATCGGATCTTGTTTTCTCGACAGATCGTATAGAAAATCGGTGACATGGCTTTGAGATATGGCCAGGTCGGTTGAAAATTGGTTTCTCAGCAGAAATCGACTCGCCGTTTTCGAATTCAGGAGGAAAAGACCCGCCACCGACCTATCATGGGCATCAAGTCGGCCAGCTCTCATGCCAAATCAGACAGTTTTTATAGGTGGGTCGGGTCCCGGTTTTGTTTGGACACCCCTACCTTTTATGTACAAAAGAAACTTCAGATGTCTTACAACACTCCTAGTAGCACATAAACTCTATTTCTTTTCTTAGGAACACTTATATTCTTTTATCAACTTCAACTAGAATGCTTGTCATGCATTAATTATTCAACACACTAACTCCTAAATACAATAGCCGTTGGCGCCAGCTTGCACCCAACCCATAATTGAGTTAATTCTATTATAAATTTTATTATGGCTACAACTTTACCGTAAGTTAGTAATTAATCCTTGGGAACTGCTCATACAGAATTCCTCCTCTGTTATTTTTTGCATAATATGATATTATTTTATGGATTTTGTTAATGAATACCCCTAAGAGCGGTGCTCAAAATACATTTTATAATTTATTTTATAATGTTTTAAAAAATAAAGTCAAAATATATATATATATAAACATAAATACGACCACAGTGAATTTGTGTGTGAAGCCGATGAATCATTAACTATAATCTATTACTATAATTTTTGGTCTTTTACAGGTATTGGAAGTGTGCATGAGTATTAGTGGGGTAACAGCAACACCACACCTTTAATACCGAATTAATGACTTGCTGCTACCATTAATTATAAGCCTGTTGAGTGTTGAGTGAGCTTGTTTGGACAGCCTGTTGAGTGTGCATGTGTATAGTGATTCAATAACTGATGATTCCACCAACCTGCAAATCGGTCAATTATTGGTTGGCCTTTGGTCACGAGCCGTGTGCACTGATCACCATTTCATCCATTTGAGCTTCAGTCTCTCTCTCTCTCTCTCTCTCTCTCTCTCTCTCATTTCACTAAAAGTGATGGATTTGCTGCACAAGTTCTTGAACATTATACTCCTCCCCTTAACCTTCATTTTGTTACTTCTCTTTATGCCACCATTTCTTCTTCTCAAGTTTCTTTTTTCCTTGAAAAGATACATATTCATGGAAAATGTGGCTGGCAAAGTTGCACTTATCACTGGAGCATCTTCAGGGATTGGCGAGGTTTTTATCCATCCCACACCATTTTTCTTTCTAGAATAAGTATTTTTCATGTCCTATTTCAAGCTTATAATATTTTTATTTTTATTTTTACTTCAAATTTAAGTAATTAATGAAAATTAGAGAGGATGAAAGCCCTATCTAGATAGAGTTGTAAATGAACCGATTTTTTTTTCTTAAATAGCACAAGTTTGGTTCAGGGAAAAAAAATTGTAT
Source organism: Castanopsis chinensis (assembly GCA_032878915.1). Lineage (NCBI taxonomy): Eukaryota > Viridiplantae > Streptophyta > Magnoliopsida > Fagales > Fagaceae > Castanopsis > Castanopsis chinensis. The sequence continues at coordinate 23,594,645 of JAVQMG010000114.1, forward strand.
ATGTGTATTTATTTAGTAAACAAATCAAACTCAAGTTTATATAGATTTAAGTTTGACCATTAAACAAACCAATAAAATCAAATTATTAGCATAGATTTGCTAAGGAGTGAAAAATTTTAGTCATGATATTTACTATATATGCATTGGAAAAGAATAAGTAAATTATGTAACCGTGAATAGATTCAAACTTGTTTGACAAAAAGATTAATCAAATTTGAACAAGTCATCTAGTTTGATGATAAGCTTGAGTTTGGTTTGTGTTTGAAATACAATATAATGATATAATATTGAACCTTTAAACCTTGGCTCGACTCAACCTGTTGCTAACATTCATTAGTTTTCTTTTTTCATAATTTCATTACAGATATTCTTCCTAATTATTTACTTTTTTTTATTTACCTAACATGTTATATTTTATTCTTAAATCTATATATTTTTAGTGTGAGCTAGAATCTACCTTTGCTTTTAATTTAATTTTTTAGATATATACTTATATGTCAAGTCTTTTAAAGCCTTTTTTTTAAAGTACAATTATAGTCTTGTCAACTCTCAACCAAAAAAAAAAAAAAAAACTAATCCAAATGCATACTTATATTTATAAGTGATTTAATTTTATTTCATGATTCATTTATTATTATATATATATATATATATATATCTTAATGATTTTTGTATTATTCTCTTATCTTTGGTTGTTTCTTCGTTCTTTTATTTATATTGAAAAATAAATAAAGCCAAAGGCTTTATAGCTAAATTGGCACCTCCCCATGCACAAAGTGCTTGGGGGGAAGGGTTCAAGCTGCGAAGTTAGCAGTATGTTGTAATTATTTCTCAAAAAAAATAAAAATAAATAAAAATTATATTAAAGTTTTTTCGTAGTATGTGAAAATAAAACATAGGTGTAATTATTTCTCAAAAAAAAAGAAAAATAAATAAAAATTATATTAAAGTTTTTTCGTAGTATGTGAAAATAAAACATAGGTTATATCAGGTAGATTCAACGCATCAAAAATCGGGTAAGGATCAAAGGAATAACAACTTGTTTGTTTAGTCCAAAAAATTTTTGACCTATACTGATTTGACTCACACCTGACGAGATTAACTTGAACTCATTATGCCCAGCCAAGTCTCTTATATTGCTAAGAAGTGAGTAGTGAAAATGTAAACTTAATAAGCATTTAATCTATGTTTTTTTTTTTTTTTTCAGATCTCTTATTCAACCATCAAAAACTTTACCAGTTAAACTAACTAGAACGTATGTATAATATCTATGTTAGGGATCAGAATACTCTTAAAGTGGAATTAGGACTAACATTTCTAATTACTGTTCATTCAACTATAAAAAATAAAATAAATAACTAGAATTATATCTTTCATCATAAACAATATAACTCACGAATGTATATATTTTATATATAGCAACAACAATCACTCTAGGTACCCTACGAGCTATGTATAGATTGGGCCTCTTAGAAATTGGGCTATTAACTAGCGCACTCCCTTGCAAAAAGAGTAGTTTTACCTACAGATTTAGATATTTGGGTAGAAAAACCACCCTCTAATTTGAAGGTTGTATTAAGCAATAAAACTTTACAGTCTTTACTTACCTTTTTCTCCACACGCGCGCGCGTGCACACACACACAAAAGAAGAAGAAGAAAGAAATCAGACTATCATTCTATTAATGTCATATCTATTGTCTATTGACTTGTGTCTGTGAGTTTGAAGCATGTTGCTTATGAGTACGCAAAGAGAGGTGCTCGTTTAGTCCTCGTTGCAAGAAGAGATGACCGTCTGCAGGCAGTCGCAAATAAAGCCCGTAAGATAGGATCCCCGGAGGTTATTGCTGTGGCTGCGGATGTTTCCAAGGTTGAAGACTGTAAGCGATTTGTTGAAGAGGCAGTGAACCACTTTGGACAATGTAAGTATCTAAGAAAAGTTTTCATATTTTCCTATGTATTTTTTTGTGAAAATGTATATATTATGGTTGGCGGGTTTTTTGCTACAGTGGATCATTTGGTCAACAATGCTGGAGTGACAAAACCACGCTCGTTTGAAAAAGTCACCCAATTCTCTGATTTTGCTTCACTTATGGTAATAAATTTGCATCTCTGTTCTAATACTTTTGGAACAAACTTGTGACATTGATGTTGGGGGAAAAATCCCAATTCCCTCAACGTCTATGTGTGAATTAAAATATATAACTACCAAACAATAGCAATATTATAGAAACAAAAAAATTTCAGCAAATACCACATAAACACAACAAGAACAAAGAAAAATGTCTCCTTTTTTTTTTTTCCCTGTCTCACACTCTCACTATGTTTCTCTTTATCTTTTTGGACTACACCTCTCAACTTGAAGCTCTCTCTTTTCTATGTTTTTTGCTCACTCTGGAACTGGATCTCACACACAATAGCCAAAAACAGTTCTCTGTTGGCTTCAGCTTCCCTCAAGGCCGAATGGCCTTAGTTTCTTTTTTTCTTCTCTTCTTTTCCTTCAACGTGTCCCACAAGCCTTGCATCACTTCTCATTAAGAGAAGTGACGTCTCTCATGCTGTGGTCATTTCTCAATAAATGAAAGAGCTAGCTTTGAAGACTTTTGAAACAAGATCATAAATGAGCTTTGACAAATGTGTGCTGGAATCCAAGGGTGTCATGTGCACCCAACAATTGATTGTATAATTGAAATTAGACAAGATATGGTGGTAGACTGGTAGCCATTGCCTAAAAGATAATGTCACTTGAGAACAATGACAGTAATGGCAAAAAGTCGTGTGAAAGTGCGAAATAAATCTAGTTTCACATTTTTTTCCTATTTGGCAGATGGTGAGTAATCTTTTATTAGAGTTGGTAAAAGATGGGTTATTGAGCATCCACAACCGGGCGTGTAAATGCCAAATGCAAGACCAATTTAGCAATGAAGGCACAAAAACTCTCCACAACTGGGCTTGTAAAACACGGGTATCTTAAAAAAATTTGAGATTTTGCTACAGTGCAATCCTACCTTTAGAATTGCACTGTAGCAGGATTGTAAAAAAAAAATATATATTTTATTCTACTTTACTGAAATTTCTCTCTCCTCTCCCTCGTTATTTCTGTTGTCTTCTCTCTCTTCCTTCTCTCTTTCTCATCTGATCTCTCCCTTCTTCCCTTCTTCGGACCCAACACCATCCTCACGAAGATCGGCGTGGGTCACGGAGATCGTCGTTCGGCGTGGGTCGCGGAGATCGGCGTTCGGCGTGGGTCGCGGAGATCGGCGTTCGGCGTGGGTCGCGGAGATCGTCGTTCGGCGTGGGTCGCGGAGATCGGCGTTCGGCGTGGGTCGCGGAGATCGGCGTTCGGCGTGGGTCGCGGAGATCGGCGTTCGGCGTCGGTCGCGGAGATCGGCGTTCGGCGTGGGTCGCGGAGATCGTCGTTCGGCGTGGGTCACGGTGGGATTTTGTTCCGGTGGGATTTTTTTTCCGGTGGGTTTTTGTTTCTGATATGGGTTTTTGTTCCGGTGGGTTTTGGTTTCTGATATGGGTTTTTGTTCCGGTGGCGTGGTGGGCATGCTGGAGGCGCGGTGGTGGTGACTGGGCAGTGGAGGCGCGGTGATGGAGATGACAGAATGTGGAGGGGAAAATTGGAAAAAATAAAAAATAAAAAATATATTTTATTAGGTAGATATATTATTTTAATGAGTAGAATAGAAAAATAGAAGTTGGGTTGTTGGAGGTATTGTAAAATGGTATGGTATTAATAGTAAAGTGACTTTTTGAGATGGTAAAATAGAATAGGATTGGAATTTCAGCTGTAGATGCTCTTAGAGTTGATAATAGTGGGAATGTGGAATAAGACAGAGAAGAAGAATGGGTAGCGGCCATGATTTAAAAAGGGCTATTAGTATTACTAATTTGTTTTATTCTTTAAGTCATAACTTACGTACTTACATTAATTGATTCCCACGTCAATTTGTTAGGATATAAATTTTTGGGGTTCATTGCATAGTACCCATTATGCAGTTCCACACTTGAGAAAAAACAAAGGGAAGATTGTTGTAATTTCTTCAACAGGAGCATGGTTAGCTAATCCAAGATTGAGCTTCTACAATGTAAGAAACCTCCTTCAATGCTTTATGGCCACGTTTTCTTTTTTCATGATTAATTGCTCATAAATCTATGATGGCTACAGGCAAGCAAGGCAGCCCTACTATCTTTTTTTGAGACATTGAGAATTGAATTTGGTCCGGATATTGGAGTAACAATTGTGACTCCTGGATTGATTGATTCAGAAATGACACAAGGCAAATTTTTACCACAGGTAGGCTCGTCTCAATCAATCTGTGTTCCACTTTACGCTGCACCAGGGAAATACATTGTCAATTAAATGAAACATATTCGTATAGTCAACTAAAGGGGGAAAAAAATGCATGCAGTGTTGCATTGCTAGTAAACAAATAATCAGTTTATCAACAATGATTAGACTGATTTTTCTGTTAATGTATTCATTTATTGTTGGACTTCTTCTAAAAATAAAAATAAAAAATCTCCATGAGATGAACGTTTGCAAATAACAACTAAAATTCAAATCACACGGCATGGTGTTAGACTGTTAGTTGATGCATGTGGTACCTGCCCACAAGCAGTATTGGCTGCTGGTCGAATAGTGTTGTTTTACTATTAGGACTTGGATTGCATCCAGATTAAATGTGTTCATTGTCATGTATGTGTTAAGCTCTAGTATAATAGTGCACTGAATGGTAGCCTTACCTTTCAATTTGTATTAAATTTGGAATAGGAGCACCTAGGCTTGACAATAATTTTTCTGATCATTTTTTACTCTTTATCAGTTGAAAAGGTTGTAATTTGGATATCTTTTTGAATGTTAATTTTTGGTTAGGCTGCATGGGTTCCGGCTGAGACAGCAGAAGGGTGTGCCAAGGCGATTCTGGACAGTACTTGCAGTGGAGATATGTACTTGACTGAGCCATCTTGGATGAAGGTGTTGTATTGGATCAAAGTCTTGTGCCCTGAAGTATTGGAATGGTGTTCACACTCAATGTTTGCCAATAGGCCACAATCTACAAAGAAGAACTCCTAGCTGCTAGCAACAACCCAAATAAGCCTAGTACATCAAGCTGAGCAGAGTTCATTGAGCTCATTCAGATTGAACATATTTAGTATTCATGTTTGATGCAAATAAAAACTCAAGGGACCCTTACAAAGGGATTCGTGTGGTATGTATTTCGGTTGCATTGAATATATTTGGTTAATGGAAGTGTAGGGCGGGGCTTGAGACAAAGCTCTAACTTTGGGAAGCTCTACTAATTTGTAGATCCTTCCTTTCTGCTTCATCATTTGGTCCAAAGAAAAGGAAATAATTGGGCTAATTTTTTCTGGTGGGAATTGCTTTTAGACACTGAAAATTGCACCTTCAATTCAAAGTGAGGGAGAGTTGCTATGTGAGCGGTGAGAGGGCACCAGAGTCTAAATTTTTTCTTCAAAAAAATATATATAGAATTTAAGTTTGTTTTGGAAAGCATCATTTTATACTTACGTTAATGGGTTTATGATACAGCATAATCTCAGCCTTGTATTAAAAGAGGAAGTGATGATTAAAGAACTTTATATGGTAGAGTTCGATAGAAGATCTCGATCCCATAGCTGTGTATGCATACCCAAGACAAGAGTATGCATGCATAACTATAAGGGATGCGCACACACCTTTGCAGCAAGACCCTAATTTACATCTTCAAATTGAAACAACCAAAAAATCTAATACATAAACTAATAAACAAAGGATATAGGGAAACATAAAAAAAGGAGAAATTTTTTAACTCCTTACTTATTTCACATAGATTTTATTTATTTATTTCATAAAGTACGGACATAGAGTTGTAACGGAGATTCTAATTAAGCCTAAGCCTCATCAAGTAAAACTAATTCTACGTACAAGATAATCCCATGATCAACTTAATTTTTAATGGGTCATGTCAATTTTATGGGGTTGGACTGATAGGGGTAATAAATACCTTTTGAGGAGTAGGTGTGGTAGCTAGGTGGGGAAAATAGTGAAAAGATAGGGCACCTAGAGGATTACCAAGTGATTCACAAGGTAGAAGTTAATGACAGATTCACAAAGAAAAAATAAGTAAAGAAAAGATATAGAATATTTGCATAAAGTCAATATTATTGATGAGATAGAGATTACACACAAACGGAAATGATGACAATGAGAGTACTTAGAGAGAAAGAGCCGAAAAATATTTTGAAGATAATAATAGAATATGTATACAAATATATATTATAACTAGAATATATATATTTACCATCCCTAACTCAATATACACTTATATAGAATTTTTCCTATGGATTACTCGGAATAATAATAATAACAATAAGATATCAATAGTCAAGTCAAGGTATCACACATCAAAAGGGATGGCAATAAGCCAGCGCATAAGTTAGGTCATCATGCGAAGTTCGTAAATGATTTTGTAGCATGGGTTGAGGAAATCACTAGTTTTTTTAAAATATTTATTGCTTCAGATGTAATTGATTGATTCGATTTTATTAATAAAGTAATGCAGTAACTTCTTTTTTAAAAAAGACATCAATACTAGTATTTTTTCAAGAATAATTAAATTTAAAGCAACCGTGTGTTTGAATTCAATTAAAGAATAACGTAATATACGGGCACACAAGATACTGTAACTAATAAGTTTTATTCTCCAAAATATATTATATAATTGGGTTTGAAAAATCCATGCACCCCCTAAGTTCATTTTCCTGTTACAAAAATGTGCTTAGGAGCATATTCCAGCCAAAGCTGTCAATTGCTTCGGTGTATTAATTGTAACCCCACGCCTTAAATTTCGAGTTAATGGTCAGTTCCTAACAATTAGCAATGACAATGAGGATGTTGACCAGTAATACTCTTATATATATCCATACATGAAACCTAAATTTCTTTTTAATACTCTTTGGATATTATTGGTAAAGTGTTAAATCGTGTTAGCAATTGAAATAATTATGGTCCCACTAGCCTACACGTCCATCAATTATTAGTGGCTTATAATTGATCAACTTCGGACCCAGCTTAAGCTTTAGTTGCCAAATTTGCCGACATCTAACTAACCCATGCCAGTACTTTGAATTCATATTGATTATTCAATATTGAGCCACCTGAGCAATTCAAAACTTGGCTGGACTCATGTACATCTTTTTATATAAGTACTTGAATGAAAGAACAATTGCAAATTAAAATAAATGACATTGTGTAGCAAGATAGCTATCATGGATTTGCTACACAAGTTCTTGAACATTGTACTCCCTCCCTTAACATTCATTGCGTTACTTCTCTTAATGCCAACATTTGGCCTTCTCAAGTTTCTTTTTTCCTTGAAAAAATACATATACATGGAAAATGTAGCAGACGAAGTGGCACTTATCACTGGAGCATCTTCAGGAATTGGCGAGGTGTGTATCCATTCCAAACCAACATATCTTTATAAACGGTGTGGAAAGGGAGGGGGAGTCTCTACTCTAACCCTCCCTTTATTGAGAGTGTTTTTTGTGCAGTTTTTATGTCTTATTTTTCTATTTCAAGGTTAAGATACTTATTTTGTGGTAACAACTAATAATAGAAGTAAGGATCTTGAAGCCCACCACTTATTTTTTAATTCATTTGATTATATGATAAAAATAATTATAAGTTTAGGAATATTACATTTTTTACAACTATTGACATGATATCTATTTATGATTAGTGTATAATATACAAAATATTAGTGGTAGACTTAAGTGAAAGTGATATTACACATGCTACAAAATATTATATCCTTGTAGCATTACTAAAAAAGGAAAATTATTTGGTCTTGTGCGCTATGTTATAATGTCCCATAATGTTAAAGAGTGAGTAAAAAAGAGTAAGGATTGAAGATGTAAACTTATGACTATTTATACTATCCTGCAGATCAAAGTACTCTCAAGATGAGATAAGACTAATGTTTTCAATTATTTAACAAAAATAGAAAATCTTTATTCTATATTTAATCACACGCTATATAACTTATGACACTATACATTTCAATAATTTACATCTATGCATGGCTTACTAATGTCATATTTTACATATATGTATGAAGCATGTTGCTTATGAGTACGCTAGGAGAGGTGCTCGTTTTGTCCTTGTTGCAAGAAGAGAGGACTGTCTTCAAGTAGTCGCAGATAAAGCACGTCAGATAGGATCCCCAGGGGTTATTGTGGTCGCTTCAGACGTTTCCAAGGTTGAAGACTGTAAGCAATTTGTTGAAGAGGCAGTGAACCACTTTGGACAATATAAGTGTTCAATATGTTTTTACTTTCCTTTGATTCTTTTTGTAAAAAAATTTGGAAATGTTTTATGGTTGATGGGCTTTTTGCAACAGTGGATCATTTGGCGAACAATGCTGGAGTAGCACTAATAGACTTGTTTGAAAAAGTCCCTAGACTCTCTAATTTCACTTCAATTATGGTACTAAAATTGCATTGTTGCCATACGTTTGGAACAAGATTGTAATATAAGGGAATGTTTTGGTACCCAGTAACATATTACGTGTCACCATCATTAAAACAAAGTCAGTTATTGATTGTGTTATTCAAATGACATCAATCACATTTATTCATTGACACGTTAGTTTATAAATCTTTTGCAGAAAAATTAATAGCAATTTTAAATTTTTCCTTAAAGAATGAGTGATGCTAGAGATACTTCAAAGAGATTAAATTGAGTCAGGAGCTGGCGTAAAAGGTGTGTTTTATGCTAGCCAATCCTGACCCAACACGTCAGCAAAATAATTATAAATAATAAAAAAAAAAAACCATTTTCTCGCTTCCTCTCTCCTCTTTCCATCTCCCTCACTTTTCCATCTTCCTCTCTTCTACAAAATCCTCTAAAAAAACTGCAAATTTTACAAAGAAATCCCAACAAATGAACTATTCACACACCCAAACCGACCATCAATGGAACTCACAACAACATACAGTGAAAAAACCCATGCCGCAAACTCAAATCCACCCAAAGAAAAAAAAAAGAATCAACCCAACAATTTCAACTAGCAATTTTAGTTCAATCTTGCAATACCCAAGCCACAAAGAACAACATAGACAACAATATTACTAAAAAAAAACTCAAAACCACAATATAAAGCAATTTCACTTCACAAGCCTTGCAACATAAAACCTTCAAATGCATATTTGAATAAAGATAAAAAATTAATTTTTTTTAAAAAAAAAAAGATGGAAGAAAAATGTGACCTGTGAATCTTGAACTAAAGAAGAAAAAAAAGGGACCTAAGGAAAAAGACAAAAAAGAACTAGGTGCTATGATGAGAGGCGTGAGAGATAAACTAAGGGGTAAAGAGGGAAAAGGGAAGAGAGAGATGAGCTTGTCATGAAAGAGAGAGAAAAGAACCTCAATTAGCTAATGTGTCGGGTCAAGATTGGCTAGCAAAAAACAAACATTTTACCCCAGCTCCTGACCCAATTTAATCTCTATTTCAAATGGTACTATATATAAATCTATGATATGTCTATGGTCATGTATTCATGGGATTAGCATGCATGCATGTACCTATTATTAACGCCATGTCCCCTTTTTTTTTCTATTGCTTGCATTTAAAGATTGCTACTTCATGTGTTTTAGGACAAAAATTTATGGGGTTCAGTATATAGCACCCATTATGCAATTCCACACTTGAGAAAAAGCAAAGGGAAGATTGTTGTAATTTCTTCAGCTGTAGCATTGTTAACTAGTCCAAGATTTAGCTACAATGTAAGAACCTCTAAATTATTATGCCTTACTCCAAATTTTCTTTCTCATTGATTACTCCTAAATCTGTGATGAATTCAGGCAAGCAAGGCGGCAGTAATTTCCTTTTTTGAGACTTTGAGGACTGAATTTGGTCCAAATATTGGAATAACAATTGTGACTCCTGGGGATTGATAGAGTCAGAAATGACAAAAGGCGAAATTTCATCACAAGTAGGCTTAAAGGAATTACATACATTGTCAGTTAAATTAAACATAGCTCCTCCCTTACCCCATTACACAAAGGAAGTGCATCTTCAATTAAAGGAAACAAATGTAAAGTGTAATTAAGATACAGTTAGTTAATTCTGGACCACTCTCATAACAAAAGCATGGAAACTTAGGTATCGTTTTTTAGATATTATACATTAAGTTTCCCTATTGAATTCAAACACATGATTGCATTGACTAATGCGCTACAAAGAGTGTTATCCTTCTCGAGGATAATTAAATTTAATGCACCTATATGTTAGAATTTAAATGTAGAACCTAAGTCTTATCAAAGCCAGTTAAGACAGTGAAGCCAAACATAATTAGTGCATGGCTAGCTAGTAAACAATTTATCACCAATGATTAGACTGACTTTTTACTGACCCATTTTTTTAAAGAAATTTCTCCATTAGATGAATGTTTGTAAATAACAATTCAAGTTTAAATCACATAGCATGGTGTTAGACTATTAGCTAGTTCTTGGTACATGTTCACAAGCAGTTTTTGTACTCTTATTTGCAGAAAAGTCTTTATGACCTCTACTACGTGTGATTTTCACTCCCATTATCTGTACATTGCTGCTTTTATTCTCTCAAAACAAAGTGACATCTTTCTTAATATGATTTCTGGTTAGTATGCATGGGTTCCAATCGAGGCGACAGAAGTGTGTGCCAAGGCGATTGTGGACAGTGCTTGTAGTGGAGACATGTACTTGACTGAGCCGTCTTGGGTGGTTGTGGTTGTGGATCAAAATCTTCTGTCCTGAAGTATTTGAATGGGTTGCACAGTCAATGTATGTCAATAGCCCATGCACTTCAAAGAAAAACTCCAAGTAGCAACATTTGATGTTTTAAGACAACAAATTCTTCAATAGGGCTTAAATTTAATCCTTAATATCTCAAGCCAGATTAAGATCATCAAGCTAAGAAGAGCTAGTGCAGCTCCTTTGATTCAGATTGAACTTATTTAGTGTTAAGCAGTAACATTATACTACAGGTCGTATCAAGCAGTGATGTTGAGCTACGACAGATCGTTTCAAGCAGTAATGATAAGCTTCAAGTCTTGTTCAGTAGTGAAAGTATCTGACAACTCGTATTGTATTCATTATAAGACAAGGGAATGTTGGTTATATCTGTTATTATTAAGTCTATGAATCCATTTGTGGAAAGATTCTTTCACTATTGGTTTCTTTCTTGATCTCTTTTCTATTTCCTTTCATCTATGACGTCGACTCTAGTTAACAGATACCCTTAAAGCATTTGTTAATGAACTATTTTAGAAAAATTTGAATACCACTTTTATGGGTATTATAAAAACTATCAAAAAATCAATAGTTTTTTTTTTCCTTATAAAAAGTTTTTAAAAACAGTTCCTAAATTAATGTCCTTAAGGCATTCATTAACCTTTCACGTCACTTGTTATTATTATTTTTAATAATTCAGTAATTAAAATTTGGGGTAGGAGAATTTAAACCTTGTATACTTTAGTTGGAAACACTTGGAACTAGGAAGTGTCAACTAAGCCATAAGTCTATTGATCTTTCATTCAGTATTTAGTATTACTTTGATATATTATATCAATATCTAGTCATGCCTACATTGGAAACACTAGGAATTAGGAAGTGTCAGTTAAGCCATAAGACAATTGACTTTTCATTTAGCATTTAGTGTACTTTGATATGGTACATCAATATCTAGTCCTGCAATGAATAACATAAAGTGATTTTTCACCTAAGATATTTGTATCAAACATTAATTAGTCATCTGATTTATTTATATATAAATACTAAAGGAATTGTAACATATAACGTTTATTCCATAATGTTTTTTTTTTTTTTTTTAAAAAGAGATTTTCAATCTTTAGCGTCCACTCCTGATGATGATAGCTCCAATGGTTGAATAAGAAATCTATAGTCCAATCCTCACCTATACCTTCTTATAATCAGTTTAAGGCACAATCTATTTTTGGTGTAAGCAACTTATTCGAGGATAAGAGATTTACCAGTTGAGTTATCTGAAACTCTCATTAATCATCCAATTAAAGTGAAAGATACATGACCAAATATATAATTAATCAATGAGATGCGAAGTAAAGTTGTATTCCCTTTTCAAAGTTATCTCCTAATTATTAAAATAAACAAACTAGTCATACGGTCAAAACTAAAAATAACTAATTAACATTTGAAGCCTTCTACCAAAACTCCCTCTCACGCAAACTGTGTGCCAACCTACTATCTAAAGACTCCAAAAACCCTGCGGCACGAAGTGCATGAAAACTAAAACATAGAGGATTTGTCTTCTCTCTCTCTCTCTCTCTCTCTCTCTCTCTCTCTCTCTCTCTCTCCATTGTAGCAAAGCTATGGATTTTCTGCACAAGTTCTTGGGCATTGCACTGCCTCCCTTGATGCTCATTGTGTTCTCTTTCATTTTTCCCCCATTTCTCTTTCTCAAATTTCTTTATTTCTTAAAAAGATCCAAATACAGTGAAAACGTGGCAGGCAAAGTCATACTCATTACTGGAGCATCTTCTGGGATTGGTGAGGTTTGTATCAATCTCATACCATTAATCTTTTGTAGATGAGTTATGGTACAATTATTACAAATTTTATTATACACCTCCTACGAATTTTTTTGACAACTTTTAAAGAGTGGTGGTAAGGATACTACAAATTGAATTACTTAATTCATTATTTCTTTATTAGTTGTTGAAATGATACCAATTAGATTCATTGTCACACCAATTTGTAAGTCTTTTAGAAATTTTTTTTGCAAAAAGTAAGAGAGGGTATATCATGTATATTGTATATGTAGCCACTCCTCACATAAGATTGGGTCTCATGCTTGTGGAGTCTACTTCTATGCGAGAGGGAGGTTACATATACCGCATACATGATATTTTTTTCAAAAAATAGAGAATTGGGGTTTCGATTCTCTTTATTAGAAGAATCGGTCAATGTTACTGAGTTACAACTTACAAGGCTTATAATATAAATTTACAATGTGTGAGTTTGTAGCATGTTGCATATGAGTATGCTAGGAGACAAGCTTGTTTAGCCCTTATTGCAAGAAGAGGGGACCGTCTTCAAGAAGTTGCAAATAGAGCCCGACAACTAGGATCCCCAGAGGTTATTGTGGTACCAGCAGATGTTTCCAAGGTTGAAGATTGCAAGCGTTTTGTTGATGAGACAATGAACCACTTTGGACAATGTAAGTGAATGTGTGATAAGTTTTCATTTTCTCTAAGGATTTTTTTTTGTGGAAATATTTTGAGATGTTAGTGTTTTGGTTGGTGGTTTTTGTTCAACAGTAGATCATTTGGTGAACAATGCTGGAGTAACACGCTTTAAATTATTTGAAGATTCCACCCAATTCTCTGATTATGCTTCAATTATGGTAAAATCAAAACCAACAAGGTTGCATTTCTGTCTCACTTTTGTAACAAGGTGGTGCTACTAATTGCACTTGAAATATATATATATATATATATATATTGTTTTTTTTTTTTTGCTAAATAGAAAGAAGAAAATCAAATAATGTATGTTGAAAGAGGAAATGTAAACAAAAGAATTCACATGATTAAATTTTTTTATATATAGAATGCCATAATATTCTATAAAACCATATTTTAAGTATTTTTTTGTTTTATCAAAATATTTATAAGAAAATGTTACCTGTTGGAGAGGCTCCAAAATATGGCATTTTTTCCTGTTATAATACGTTTTTGATCATGTCTTCTTAGGATTTACGATTATCTTTCCCTTAAAATAAATTTACACATTTCAGCACCAAATGCATGTTCTGGCCTAGTGCAGTAACTTATAATATGTTTTTCATTATGAAATAGGCTTTTTGATTCAAATCCTACTGGCTACTTACGTCCAAATACTCAAAAACTTTGCAACAAATTATTTACACCCTAGAGTTCAAAATTTTTCTTGCACATTAGATTAGTAAAACACTAAAACGATCCTATCTACTGGGAACTTGATGCTAAGCTGAGGTTCTACAAGAATTAACCCCCTATAACATTTTATTTGATTTTTTAACTTGCTTTCTTGCATTAACAGTATCCCACTTTATATTTTTCTAGGACATAAATTTTTGGGGTTCAATATATAGCACCCACAATGCAGTTCCACACTTGAGAAAAAGAAAGGGAAAGATTGTTGTGCTTGCTTCAACTGTAGCATGGTTGGCTATGCCAAGATTGAGTTTCTACAATGTAAGAAACCTTCTTAATTGGAATGCCCTACTCCCACTTTTTTCTTAATTGATTCATTTGTAAATCTGTGATGGCTACAGGCAAGCAAGGCGGCCCTGATATCCTTTTTTGAGACATTGAGGGTTGAACTTGGTTCGGATATTGGAATAACAATTGTTACTCCTGGATTGATTAAGTCAGAAATGTCAGAAGCCACAAAATTATCAAAGGTATATTGTGAATTAAATGAAACCTGAAAGCCTTTTTCTCCAACCTCCGATCTTGAATCAAGTTTAAAAACTTGCATTTATATTAGAGGCAATGAAGTGTCTTAATAGTATGGTAAAGTCCCTTTATAATGTGAAAATTATCACTTAAGCCAGACAATAACTGTACTAACTACTAATTAACCTTTTTGAATCTGTTTTTTTTTTTTTTACTGACATGGTTTATTCACACATCAATTTGTAAGCCTTATCTAGTAAAATTTTTATATATGTCAAATATCACTCCTGTTATATGTGATTTCTACTTCCAACTTAGTCATTATGTACACTTCCACTATTATTTTTTAAACAAAGAGGGAACTTTTCATTTTCTGAATGTGATTTCTGGATAGGCTATAGCAAGCTCTATCCTTGCTAAGTCAACAGAAGGGTGTGCCAAGGCAATTGTGGCCAGTGCTTGCAGGGGAGATATGTACTTGACTGAGCCATCTTGGATGAAGGTGATGTTTTGGATGAAAATCATGTGTCCTGAAGTATTGGAATGGGGTTTCCACTGGGCGTTTGTCAAGAGGCGCCAGACTTCAAAAGACTCCTAGCTGCAACATCTGGTGTTTTAAGCCAATAAATTTTTCAACACAGTTTCAATTTAATCTCCACACACCAAGGCAGATAAAAATCATGAAGCCAAGCAGAGCTAATGTGTCTCGCTTCAATTTAGATATTATACCTTTAGAGGTGAATTAAATTGTCACTTTGATAAATTATATCAATATCTGTTTATGTAGCACATAACTTGTCTTTTTTTCTTTTTCTTTTTATCCTACAATGTTTTTATCAAACTATATGCAATTTGGTAATCAGACGTTATCAACTGATTTTTTTTTTTTTTTTAAATCAATAGTTGGGGTATTTGAACTTGAAAATTTTTATTAAAAATACTAGGAGACATCAGTTGAACTACAAGGCTCTAGATGTCATCAACTGAAAGTTAATTTTCAGATACAAGACCAAATATACAAGTTTATAACTAACCAATGAATTATATCAATTATTTTGAGATGTTAAATCTATCTATATATATCTAAAAATTGAAGCGTAGCATTTATTATTGCTACGCTCCAATTAAGCCACGTCAGCACCATACTATCATTTATTTTCTTTCTTTCTTTTTTATTTTTAGATTTACCCATTGATATTTATTGAACATCTCCTTAAATTCAGGTTACTTTATCTCCAATTCTATCATGTGTCTCTCCATTAATCCAAACTCTTCAAATGCCACTATTATATGGAATTCTTACTGTCACCAATAGATTACAACCTCCTCACCTCTTCTATCTATTGTAACTTCTTCCATTTATTAGGTATGATATGATAAATAACGCCATGTGGCAAACATTTGACCATGCATTAATACTTAATATTCTCATAAATAAAATAAAATAAAAACTTAATTTTTTATTTTTAAATTTTATTAGATCTTATTATCAATAGCTTTCCCATGCATCACACCAGTCAGAGTAAAATTTAACAAAACCAATGGATGGTTTAGACAACGCAACCATCTCCGTTTATGGTATTTTCAAAGAAACTCAGTGTCGGTGATGTTCCAGATTTACTTTCATGGGGACCAACATCATCTAGGCCAAGTGGAGGAGAAATAATACTAACAACATGCAGCCCTGCTCAGTGACACAGAAAGGTTTTTGACAGATTGCTCAAAGCCCTTTTCTCTCTTCTAAAAAGCTGTACCAGACAAAGCCTACCTGCTTGTATATATCCTCTGCAACTCATGCCCTTAAGTCATGGATTTCATTCACCAAATCATATACATTACAGTCTCTCCCAAAGTCCTAACCATGTTAGTCTTCATTCTACCAATATATATATATGTTCTTCAAGCTTCTCCAGTCCAGCATAAAATCCATATTCATTGAAGATGTGGCTAGAAAAGTAGTCATCATCACTGCTGGGGCAACCTCTGGCACGGGCAAGGTTTGCACCATCCTAAGCCACTTAATGGTTAAATGATTAATAAATGTTTACTTTCTTAATAGAAGTTTTTCCCTTTTGGGACAAGTTGTGTTTTATCAAATAAAAACTTAGTTTTAATTATTTTGCGTCTTCTTCTTGCTTATTTCTTTTTTCAATTAATTGTTGTGGTTTTGAAGCGCCTTGCAATTGCACAAGTATGCTAAGAGAGAAGCTTGCCTGGCCCTCATAGCAAGACGAGAGAACCATCTCCGAGAAGTTTCCCTCAAGGCTTACAAGCTCAGCTCCCCTTAAGTTATTGTGATCCCTGGAAGGCTGCAAATGTCTCAAACGTAGAGGATTGTAAGCATTTTGTAGATGAAACAGTCAGCCACAATGGGCAGTGTTAAGAGTGGAATCAAATCTCTGCTCATTCTAGTTGCTTTTAATTGGGGAGAATATTTCATGAGCAATACTAAACACAAAATTAAGGGTCTGTTTGGCAGTATAGTTATAACACATTTTCACACATTTTAAACAACATTACAAACATTTCCACACTCTTTAGTTTTTGGCTAAAAAAATATAAACAAATTAGGCATTAGAAATTAGAGATATAAGCCCTTAAAAAGCAATAAAAATGATTAATATTCACAAGACTACCTTGAAATTTAAGATTCAATAATATTGACATTACACTAATATTTGGAAAGGAAAAAAAAGAGCTACAATTCTAACATGTGTTCTATAGAATGGAAGTGTACATTTTTTCTAAAATTTTTGTATACATTCAATTTAGTCAACCGATTATGATATCTTTTTATTAAATTACGTTTTTTAATGCAAAATACCATTTTTTTTATTAAATTACGTTTTTTATATGCAAAATACCATATAAGACAATAAAAATGTCATATTGGAAAAGTTCTGATGTAACAGATCAATTTCTATGTACTTTTCAAAGCTGACTGTCCACCAGGTACATCAACCAAAAAAAAAAAACTACATTTTGCTACACTATTTCATGATCTAAAAGAGAAGGTGGGAGCATGACCCTGCTAATAATACAAAGAATGTGAATGGACAATTGGTTCCGCTATTTATACTCAACTCAGAAGATTTTTTTTTCTTTTCTTTTTTAAAGACAGAATAAATACCATGTTAACAATTGACAAAGCAATTTAGCAGAACATAGCTGGTACAAGTCATTCAAATGTAAAACAAGTTTCCAGCTCTTCTTAGCGTTCTCACTTCTCAGGCCTGGTCTTCTTCCAGATAGCTCTTTGGCTTTGCATTTTTCTTCTTAAGCATCATCTACTTTATGTGGCAGACTCCAACTGGCAGCGGATTTTCCTTAAACAAAGAGGACTTCATCAGTCTACAATGTTTCTTCCTTGACCAAACAGTGTAATCCAGTTACACAGCAAATTAAAGGATGATGAAGTGTAAAATCAGTTTCCCCTGCCATAGCTTGTACATCCGATGAAACAGCCCAACCTCCAGACCAATAAGCAGGCAATGCTTTAAAAACTGCCACATCAATTTAAGTTATCATGACCTCCCAACTTGGCTTGCCACACAGGTTCTGTGACCCGTTAATCTGGAATGTCGTAATCAAAGAAGAGTCCTCCTGCACCCAAGATGGACACAGGATGATCTCCAGCCTTGTCAATTTTGTGAGCCAATGTTTCCAAGGTTGAAGACTGTAAGCGATTTGTTGAAGAGACGGAGAACCACTTTGGACAATGTAAGTGTTCACTATGTTTTACTTTCCTTTGATTCTTTTTGTAAAAAATTTTGGAAATGTTTTACGGTTGATGGGCTTTTTGCAACAGCGGATCATTTGGTGAACAATGCTGGAGTGGCACTAATAGACTTGTTTGAAAAAGTCACTAGATTCTCCGATTTCGCTTCAATTATGGTAATAAAATTGCATTGTTGCCATACTTGTGGAACAAGTTGTAATATAAGGGAATGTTTTGGTACCCAGTAACATATTATGTGTCACCATCACTACATCACTAAAACAAAGACATTTATTTATTGTGTTATTCAAATGACATCAATCACATTTATTCATTGACACGTTAGTTTATAAAACTTTTGCAAAAAAATTAATAGCAATTTTAAATTTTTCCCTACAGAATGAGTGATGCTAGAGATACTTCAAAGAGATTAAATTGGGTCAGGAGCTAGCGCAAAAAGTGTGTTTTACGCCAGCCAATCTTGGCCCAACACGTCTACAAAATCATTATAAAAAAAATAAAAAATAAAAACCATTTTCTCTCTTCCTCTCTCCTCTTTCCATCTCCCTCCCTTTTCCAAAAATATTAAAGGCTTGAAGCAATGTTGAGGGAGCCACAGTCTCTTTTTTTCTCATATCTTCCTCTCTTCTGCAAAATCCTCTGAAAAAACTACAAATTTTACAAAGAAATCCCAGCAAAGGAGCTGTTCACACACCCAAACCAACCATCAATGGAACTAACAACAAAATACAGTTATCAACCCATGCCACAAACTTAGATCCACCAAAAAAAAAAAAAAAAAAGAATCAACCCAACATATTCAACTAGCAATTTTACTTCAACCTTGCAATACCCAAGCCACAAAGAACAACATAGACAACAATATTACTAAAAAAAAAACCTCAAAACCACAATATAAAGCAATTTCACTTCACAGGCCTTACAACATAAAACCTTCAAATGCATATTTGAATAAAGATAAAAAATTAATTTTTTTTTTTTAAAAAAAAAGATAGAAGAAAAAAGTGACATGTAAATCTTGAACGAAAGAAGAAAAAAAAAGACCTAAGAAAAAAGACGAAGAAGAACTAGGTACTATGATGAGAGGTGTGAGAGATAAACTAAGGGATAAAGAGGAAAAAGGGAAGAGAGAGATGAGCTTGTCATGAAAGAGAGAAAAGAACGTCAATTAGCTGATGTGTCAGGTCAAGCCTAGCCCAATTTAATCTCCATTTCAAATGGTACTATATATAAATCTATGATATGTCTATGGTCATGTATTCATGGGATTAGCATGCATGCATGTACCTATTATTAAGGCCATGTCCCCTTTTTTTTCTATTGCTTGCATTTAAAGATTGGTACTTCATGTTTTTTAGGACATAAATTTCTGGGGTTCAGTATATAGCGCCCATTATGCAATTCCACACTTGAGAAAAAGCAAAGAAAAGATTGTTGTAATTTCTTCCATGGCAGCATTGTTAACTCGTCCAAGATTTAGCTTCTACAATGTAAGAACCTCCAAATTATTATGCCTTACTCCACATTTTCTTTCTCATTGATTGCTCATAAATCTGTGATGAATTCAGGGAAGCAAGGCGGCACTAATTTCCTTTTTTGAGACTTTGAGGACTGAATTTGGTCCAAATATTGTAATAACAATTGTGACTCCTGGATTAATAGAGTCAGAAATGACAAAAGGCGAAATTTTATCACAGGTAGGCTTAAAGGAATTATATACTTTGTCAATTAAATTAAACATAGCTCATCCCTTACCCCATAACTCAAAGGAAGTACATCTTCAATTAAAGGAAACAAATGTAAAGTGTAATTAAGATACGGTTAGTTAATTCTGGACCACTCTCATAACAAAATCATGGAAACTTAGGTATCGTTTTTTAGATATTATACATTAAGTTTCCCTATTGAATTCAAACACATAATGGCATTGACTAATGCAATACAAACAGTGTTATCCCTCTCGAGGATAATTAAATTTAATGCACCTATATGTTAAAATTTAAATGTAGAACCTAAGTCTTATCAAAGCCAGTTAAGACAGTGATGCCAAACATAATTAGTGCATGGCTGGCTAGTAAACAATTTATCACCAATGATTAGACTGACTTTTTACCAACCCATTTTTTTAAAAAAATATCTCCATTAGATGAATGTTTGTAAATAACAATTCAAGTTTAAATCACATAGCATGGTGTTAGACTGTTAGCTAGTTCGTGGTACAAGTTCACAAGCAATTTTTTTACCCTTACTAGTTGCAGACCCGCGGGTTATGCGTGATTATTTTTTAAGGTGGTCTCATCATTATTATTATTTTGTAATTTGAACTAATTTAATAAAAAGTAATGCATTTCATAATCATATTTATCACAAGATAATTTTTTATTATTGTAGAATTGTTTTATTTAAAATTTGAAACCTTAATTCTACCATAGTTGATTGACTAATTTTTACATCTCTAAGTTAGTTAAACACAATTTCCATGCTACGTGTAAACCTTCTTTTCCATAAGGGTTGAAATAATGTGGGTAATATTTTTTTTCTATGGAAGTTAAAAAAAATTAAAATTCACCTTGTCTTGATGTTTTCTAAAAATTAAATTTGCAATTTTCTTTCAATAATTGTGAAAATTCCAAGCAATAATTCAAAAGGTAATTCATGTTACATGATCAGACTTTGATTGTGTAATTGTATGATTGATTTGGGTTGTAATTTATAAGTTGAATATGGTGGTGTATATCTAAAATAGCCTAACTCTGTAGTTTATGTAATTAAATATAGTCTTGTGTGTAATTTATAGAGTAGCGACGGTTGTAGTAATTAAAAAATTGGTTTTTCATTGTCTTTTAAGTTAATAAAAACCGTACATATACTTCTTTTTTTTTCAAGAAAACCTTTACATATTTTTTTAACGTGAATCTTTACATATACCTTAATAAGTAAACTTTATACATTTCATTTTCTTAGATGCATAAACAAAGATATTTATTCCATAATAATAGTGACTAATTAGTTTTTGAATGATCTCATTTATAACGTTTCTTACTATTATCATATTTTACTGGCTGGTGATTTTCATAATAAAGGTATTAAATGAGAGTTAAATTCTTAGAACCTTTCATTAGATTTTAATAGTCATGGTGTATGAAGAATATAAGCCTTTAAGGATTTTTTATTATATTTTATTATTTATAAATAATGTTAAATGAAATGTCAAAAAAAGGATTTCAAAAATTTTCATCATTATTTCTTATATATTTCTATTATTACTATAGAACATCTTCCTTTTAGTTTTGATAATAAATATGATTTTCTAGATTAGAGTTTGATTAGTTTCAAGTTTAAATTTTGTACGATTGTAAGTAATTGTTGATTATATGATTTAATTAAGTGAATTTAACGATTTGTTTATTTGCATTGTAAAGTTTTTAATAACATTCGTAAGTTCATCTTTAATTAATTTTTTACTCCTTTAGCCGTTAGCCTCTTTGTTTTCCAATTAATGGTTACTAATTAATTTATTTAATTGACATTTGATTTCTTTTACTAATATCTCTCTCTCTCTCTCTCTCTCTCTCTCTCTCTCTCTCTTCATTAACATCCTATTGTTTCCCACATTTGATGATAATTCTAATGTACTAAATATGCATATTGTAACATTTATTTTTATTTTTATTTTATTCCATTTTGCTGCCATAAAGTTAGTATATCCATAACTATTAGTTTATTTTATGATATGTTTGGTTTGATATTATAAATTTAGTGTTTGTAAAATAGAATGTGTTTTGTAATCTCTTTTTCTATTGATGCAGTGTAACGTTTTATGGGACTACTTTATAAGAAATTTTTTTATTATGACATTTCTTTTTAATTGAGTGTTTCTAAATTGATATTTGTTTTGTATTTCATTTTTCCAGTGATGCATTGTAACATTTCATGGGAAGACTTTATAAGAACAATTTTTATTTATTGAATATTAAAAAAATATTATATGTTTAATTAAAAAAAAATGAGACAGAATATAAATAATTATGATATAGAGGATGTTGCTAAAGTTAAATGTTGAATAAGATAAGATGAGAAGAAAAATAGTAAAAATGAAATGTATAGCAATAAACACCATATTATTTTAGGTATGCTATGTAATAAAATAATATTATATTATACTATCTTTATAATGCAATAATATAACATTTAAAAACTAATGAGAATAAAAAAAAAATAAAAACATAAACACAAAACTAAATTGTATCAAGCTGGATTACCAGTCAATTCCAATTTTAGCAAACTGACTGACTTTTGGTAGTCTAAAACTGATTTCTGCAATGCTTTTCGTGGAGCTTTCAATATTGCATCAGTATGTTTTGATGGTCAACCGTACCTGTTACACTAAAATAAAATATATATATATACCAAAAACTGAAGTAAAAAAAAAATATATATATATATATATATATATATAGAGAGAGAGAGAGAGAGAGAGAGAGAGGCTTTTTGTGTGTGAAAAAATAGAAATTATGCATGAAATAAGAGAGGGAATGACAAATTTATAGTATAAGGATAAGAATAAGAATAAGAAGAGTCAAAAATAAGGGAAGATAAAAAGAGAGAATAATAATAATATTGAGAGTAGTGGAAATATGAAAAGTTAAAATGGAATGAGAAAAGTTGAAGAAAGTTAAGGTAGAGAGTAGTGGAGATATGAAAAGTTAAAATAAAATTGAAAATTTAATAATAATTAAAAATAGTTAATAATAAGATAAATTAAATATGATATTTTGATTGTAATATAATAGAGTTTTTAATTCACTTTAAATATTTAAAAATTGGAAAAAAAAATTGATAATGACATGGCTGCTAACGTGGCTTAACGTGAGCGTAACAACATTAAATGTTACGATTCAGCTTTTAGTAATACTAGTGTTTAACCCACGTAATGCGCGGGATCATTTTATAAATGATAAAACAATCAACTTAATATATTATACTTAATGTGATGATAAAATAGAGAAAGGGTTGATGGTTAGTTGTTCAGATAATGATGTTAATGTGTAAGAGTTCTTCTAAAAGACAAACATAACTTAGCATCAACAAATGTGATGGTTAGTTGTTCATTTTCGTGGTTTTTTTTTCTTTTTTTCCTTTTTTGAGCGTTCTTTCTTGGAAGCTTCACAGGTTTTAAAGTGTATTTTTGGGTTTTCCAAAAAAAAAAAAAACTATTTCTACTAAAATAAAAAATAATTATAATAACGACCATGGGTGTTTCATCAACTTTGGACTTTCAATTCATTCCGACAGGCCCAATTATAGTGTGTCAACACAAAAACCATGCCCTATTCATGAATCTTTACATTTGGTATTTAAAAACTTTGTTCAGGGAGTAAGGAAGAGTACAACCTTTGAGAAGAAGATATCTCACATTTATATTAGGGAACATGCATTTTTTTTTTTTCATTATGGTAAAGAAAGTACTAAGAAGAGCACTGGGATTAACAGTGCAAGAAAAATTCTCTATGATTAGTATTACATGTAACATTGATTGTCTTTGACTCTGCCAAGGCAAAAAGCCTCATACTTGTAAACATATCCCTTCACCTTTATTACTAATTGAGCAAATAATCCAATAGAAACCTTGCTATGTTGCCTTCTGCATAATCTCTTGTCCAATTGACATTTAGCCACAAAAGCAACCACCCTCGAAATAAGTCTACAATTACTCCACAATCCACACCATTGATTATAATATAAGATTTCACCCCTACCACACTTTTACATATTTTTGGCTTCAGTCTTCCTAGAACCAAATCCTTCTTGCATAACCACCATCAACAAAGTCTTGCTTAACATCAAATTATTATAGCAGGCAACAGCCTAGTACTGAAAAAAATTAAATAAATCTGTGTAGCCTCTAAATAGAAACCAAATTAAACCAATTTCCATATTATAGTTTTGCAAAAAAATCATGTTTGCACAACTTCTAAGCAAATGTCAACAATTTTTCTAAGTTTTTTTGTTAACTTTGTGGTAACTATAAAAAACCTTGCAGACTTCAATCGACATTCATACATTATAGATATTGCAGCTTATACAAGTTATCATGTGATATTCAAAATTAGGGAAATAGATGTGGCTGCCAAAAATTCAATTGGAAAGACTTCTATGATATAATGATGCAGCAACCAATATATAAATATACTGTCTAACAACATTTAAGAAGAACAATTTTTTTTTAAATGTACATTTGAACTATATTAATTCTAAATTAGAATATAACCTAAATTTAGTAAAATGGTTTTCATATAAATACAGCTTTATATATAAAATGTTAGTTGAATTCTAATTCAAACCACCTAAATGCAATGCAAATCAATTTAAAAAGTCAAATGCAAATCAACTGTAAGTGCAAATCAATTTAAAAGTTGTAATTGAATGTCACTGAAATGCAATAGAAAAATAAAAGCACTCAATGGAATCAACCCACCTATTGCAGAAACAACCAACCATTTAGTCAAACTTGGAAAGGATGCTTCAACTCACCCAAATAAATAAGCGGAGCACGATCTCATATACCTAGATTAACTTCACAAACAAAACAAACACAATCAGAATCGATTGAGATCAAATACTCTTTGCCCTCCCAAATCACTCTTAAACATGCAGCTTAGAATGAGATCCGAATTTTTACTTTGTAGACATACTGGAGCAATAAGAAATATTTCTAACTTCCTGTAACTTGCAACTTGGTGGCTATATTTAAAAACTAAGACAACCACACGATGAAATTATGTTGAGCAATTTTATTACTCAAATTTGGACGCAAGCACGGCGCACACACACACAAAAACAGAAAAGGACCTGATGAGAAAAGATGAAAATAAACGCAAACCTTTAATGTAAGCCCCCAAAGGTCCACTGTAAAGTGGAGAAAAATAAAACAGAGGACATTAAGACTATAACGGGTGAGATTGGAGATCAATATTTCACATCATCATCACAATAAAGCTCAACACTATAGCACACAACACCATTCTCCATGCTTATAACTTCAACCACGGGTTGTGCATGAGTGACATCCATACCAACAGATCAATGTACATAAAGATAGAATATATACTAAATACTTTTATGCTATGAGAACCTTGTAAAGCATGCATTAGAGAAATATTTGAAGGACTAATTCGAGAAAAAATCAAACTATTGAATAATTCACTATAAATCTCAGTAAATCTATGAATTAAAAACCTCAAATTTCCACTACAAACACACAAAACTCATAAACCTATCCAACAAAAAAATTCAATTAAAAGTAACATTTCATACCCAAATCTAAAAAAAGGAAAAAAAAAAAAAAAAAAAAAAAAACAATGTACGGCAATAGATGCAGTGTTTACCATTCTGCTTCTTTCTCTGTTTCTTTCTCCGTGTCCCAAGCCTCATCCTCTCTGTATTTCATCACCTCTCTCTTTCTTGGCATCTCTCTGTTTCATCACCCTTCTGATTCCGAAATCTAGAATGTGAACAATTGAGGGAGAAATACATTGAAATCGGAACATTCAAAGTAGAGTACTAACACCACCAATAAACAAAAGCAATATATTCACCCAAAGAGCAAATGATAAACCCTAGATCCGACAAAAATGAAAAAAAATCATAGTAGATCTAAGCAATCTGGAATCTAATCGATTCGAAATTGGTACCTGGTTGAACTTGAGGGCGTGTAGATGAAAATGTCGAACTGAAAAGCGAAGAGAAAAACTTAATTTGAATACCAAAATCGAAAACAATCCAAACAAAATATCAAAACCTAATCATAATTAATAAACAAACTTAAATCGAAGATAAAAACTCATTAGTGAAAAAAATTTTGGGACAGTTAGATGAAGAAATCTGATAGGAAAGTGAGAGACATCTTTCCATTCTTGATAGCAAACTGTGGAAATCTTTCAATGGGCTTCTGTTTTTCTTTTTCATCGGCAGAGAAAATCTTTTCTTTTGGCCATTTGTGTTAACAAATGGAAAGAATGGATGATTGTGTGTTTTGGGTTTCAGTTTTTAGAGCGTGCAGTTTTTGATCTCTCGATCTCTCTCTCCTTCTCCGTTCTCTGCCGCTCTATTTCTCTGTCTCTCTTTTCTCTCGTTCTCTCTCTCTCCTTTTTTTTCTCTATGTAGCAATCTTTCTTTCTTTATGTCTTCAGCTGTTAATTGCCTTTTATACCAAGACGGCTAAACAGTGTTTTAACACGGTGAAAAATTGTAATTTATCGCTTTTAAACGGTGTTGTAGCGTTTCCAAACAATGTAATTTATCGCTTTAAACGTGGCTGAATTTTAGATAGGCAGTTATCCTATTTGTCAGCAACTCCTTAATTGTAGGAACCAACTTTCTCTCAGCTTCTGCTATTATATATAGTATATGATATAGATATAGATTTGCAGAAAAGTCTTTATGACCTCTACTTCGTGTGATTTCCACTCCCATTATATAGTATATGATATAGATATAGACAGTGCTTGCAGTGGTAACATGTACTTGACTGAGCCACCTTGGGTGAAGGTGTGGTAGTGGATCAAAATCTTGTGTCCTGAAGTATTTGAATGGGGTGCACACTCAATGTATGTCAATAGGCCGTGCACTTCAAAGAAAAACTCCTAGTGGCAACATTTGATGTTAAGACAACAAATTCTTCAATAGGGCTTAAATTTAATCCTTAATATCTCAAGGCAGATTAAGATCATCAAGCTAAGAAGAGCTAGTGCAGCTCCATTGATTCAGATTGAACTTATTTAGTGTTAAGCAGTAACATTATACTACAGGTCGTATCAAGCAATGATGTTGAGCAACGACAGATCGTTTTAAGCAGTAATGATAAGCTTCAAGTCTTGTTCAATAGTGAAAGTATCTTGAACTCGTATTGTATTCATTATAAGACAAGGGAATGTTGGTTATATCTGTTATTATTAAGTCTATGAATCCTTTTGTGGAAAGATTCTTTCACTATTGGTTTCTTTCTTGATCTCTTTTCTCTTTCCTTTTATTTATGACGACTCTGGTTAACGGATGCCCTTAGAGCATTTGTTAATGTACTATTTTAGAAAAATTTGAATACCACTTTTATGAGTATTATAAAAACTATCAAAAAATCAATAGTTTTTTTCTCTTAAAAAAATTTTTTAAAAATAGCTCCTAAATCAATTCCCTTAGGGCATTCATTAACCTATCACTTCACTTGTTATTATTATTTTTTAATAATTCAGTAATTAAAATTTGGAGTGGGAGAATTTAAACCTTGTATACCTTAGTTGGAAACACTTGGAATTAGGAAGTGTCAACTATGCCACAAGTCTATTACTAAGCCACAAGTCTATTGACCTTCATTCAGTATTTAGTATTACTTTGATATATTATATCAATATCTAGTCATGCCTACGTTGGAAACACTAGGAATTAGGAAGTGTCAGTTAAGCCATAAGACAATTGACTTTTCATTTAGCATTTAGTATTACTTTGATATGGTACATCAATATCTAGTCCTGCAATGCATAACATAAGTGATTTTTCTCCTAAGATATTTGTATCAAACATTAATTAGTCATCTGATTTATTAATATAAATACTATAGAATTGTAGGTGATTTTTCTCCTAAGATATTTGTATCAAAAATTAATTAGTCATCTGATATATTAATATATAAATACTATAGAATTGTAACCTAGAACGTCTATTCCATAATGATTTTTTTTTTTAAGAAAGAAAGTTTCAATCTATGGCGTCCACTCATAATGATAGCTTCAATGGTTGAATAAGAAATCTAAGTTCTAATCTCCACCTACACCTTGTTATCATCCGTTTAAGATACAATCTATTTTTAGTGTAAGCGACTTATTCGAGGATAAGAAATTTACCAATTGAGTTAACTTAAACTTTCATTAATCATCCAATTAAAGTGACAGATACATGACCAAATATGTAATTAATCAATGAGATGCACGTTGTATTCCCTTTTGAAAGTTATCTCCTAGCTATTAAAAATAAAAAATAAATAAACTAGTCATACAATCAAAACTAAAAATAACTAATAACATTTGAAGCCTTCTACCAAAACTCCCTCTCACGCAAAATGTGTGCCAACCTACTATCTAACGACTCCTAAAACCCTGCGGCACGAAGTGCATGAAAACTAAAACATAGAGGATTTGTCCTCTCTCTCTCTCTCCATTGTAGCAAAGCTATGGATTTTCTGCACAAGTTCTTGGGCATTGCACTGCCTCCCTTGATGCTCATTGTGTTCTCTTTCATTTTGGCCCCATTTCTCTTTCTCAAGTTTCTTTATTTCTTAGAAAGATCCAAATACAGTGAAAACGTGGCAGGCAAAGTTATACTCATTACTGGAGCATCTTCTGGGATTGGTGAGGTTTGTATCAATCTCATACCATTAATCTTTTGTAGATGAGTTATGGTACAATTATTACAAATTTTATTATAAACCTCCAACGAATTTTTGTGTCAACTTTTAAAGAGTGATGGTAAGGTTACTACAAATTGAATTACTTAATTCATTATTTCTTTATTAGTTGTTGAAATGATACCAATTATATTCATTGTCATGCCTATTTGTAAGTCTTTTGGAAATTCTTTTTGCAAAAAGTAAAAGAGGGTATATCATGTATATTGTACATGTAGCCACTCTTCACGGTCTCACACTTGTGGAGTCTACCTCTATGCGAGATGGTGATTAAATATACCGCATACATGATATTCTTTTTCAAAAAGTAGAGAATTGGGGTTTCAATTCTCTTTATTAGAAGAATCGGTCAATATTACTAAGTTACAACTTACAAGGCTTTTAATATAAATTTACAATGTGTGAGTTTGTAGCATGTTGCATATGAGTATGCTAGGAGACAAGCTTGTTTAGCCCTTATTGCAAGAAGAGAGGACCGTCTTCAAGAAGTTGCAAATAAAGCCCGACAACTAGGATCCCCAGAGGTTATTGTGGTACCTGCAGATGTTTCCAAGGTCGAAGATTGCAAGCGTTTTGTTGATGAGACAGTGAACCACTTTGGACAATGTAAGTGAATGTGTGATAAGTTTTCATTTTCTCTAAGGATTTTTTTTGTGGAAATATTTTGAGATGTTAGTGTTATGGTTGGTGGTTTTTGTTCAACAGTAGATCATTTGGTGAACAATGCTGGAGTAACAAGCATTGAATTATTTGAAGATTCCACCCAATTCTCTGATTATGCTTCAATTATGGTAAAAATCAAAACCAACATGGCTGCATTTCTGTCTCACTTTTGTAACAAGGTGGTGCTACTAATTGCACTTGAAATATATAATGTTGAAAGAGGAAATGTAAACAAAAGAATTCACATGATTAATTCTTTTTTATATATATATAGAATGCCATAATATTCTATAAAACCATATTTTAAGTATTTTTTTGTTTTATCAAAATATTTATAAGAAAATGTTACCTGTTGGAGAGACTCCAAAATATGGCATTTTTTCCTGTTATAATATGTTTTTGATCATGTCTTCTTAGGATTTACAATTATCTTTTCCTTAAAATAAATTTACACATTTCAACACCAAATGCATGTTTTGGCCGAGTGTTGTAACTTATAATATGTTTTTCATTATGAAATAGGCTTTTTGATTCAAATCCTACTGGCTACTTACATCCAAATACTCAAAACTTTGCAACAAATTCTTTACACCCTAGAGTTCAAAATTTTTCTTGCACATTAGATTAGTAATACACTAAAACGATCGTATCTACTTGGATTTTGATGTTAAGCTGCGGTTCTACAAGAATTAACTCCCTATAAATTTTTATTTGATTTTTTAACTTGCTTTCTTGCATTAACAGTATCCCACTTTATATTTTTCTAGGACATAAATTTTTGGGGTTCAATATATAGCACCCACAACGCAGTTCCACACTTGAGAAAAAGAAAGGGAAAGATTGTTGTACTTGCTTCGACTGTAGCATGGTTGGCTATGCCAAGATTGAGTTTCTACAATGTAAGAAACCTTCTTAATTGGAATGCCCTACTCCCACTTTTTTTTTTAATTGATTCATTTGTAAATCTGTGATGGCTACAGGCAAGCAAGGCAGCCCTGATATCCTTTTTTGAGACATTGAGGGTTGAACTTGGTTCGGATATTGGAATAACAATTGTGACTCCTGGATTGATTAAGTCAGAAATGTCAGAAGCCACAAGATTATCAAAGGTATATTGTGAATTAAATGAAACCTGAAAGCCTACTTCACCAACCTATGATCTTGAATCAAGTTTAAAAACTTGCATTTATATTAGAGGTAATGAAGTGTCTTAAGCCACTAGATACCAAGAGGGTAAGATGTTTTAATAGTATTGAGTAATCGTATGGTAAAGTCCCTTTATAATGTGAAAAGGATCACTTAAGCCAGACAATAACTGTACTAACTACTAATTAAACTTTTTGAATCTGTTTTTTTTTTTACTGACATGGTTTAATGACACATCAATTTGTAAGCCTTATGCAGTAAAATTTATATATATGTCAAATATCACTCCTGTTATATGTGATTTCTACTTCCAACTTAGTCATTATGTGCACCTCCACTATTATTTTTTAAACAAAGAGGGAACTTTTCATTTTCTGAATGTGATTTCTGTATAGGCTAAAGCAACCTGGATCCTAGCTAAGTCAACAGAAGGGTGTGCCAAGGCAATTGTGGCCAGTGCTTGCAGGGGAGATATGTACTTGACTGAGCCATCTTGGATGAAGGTGATGTTTTGGATGAAAATCATGTGTCCTGAAGTATTGGAATGGGGTTTACACTGGACGTTTGTCAAGAGGCGCCAGACTTCAAAAGACTCCTAGTTGCAACATCTAGTGTTTTAAGCCAATAAATTCTTCAACACAGTTTCAATTTACACATCAAGGTAGATAAAAATCATGAAGCCAAGCAGAGCTAATGGGTCTCGCTTCAATTTAGATATTATACCTTTAGAGTTGAATTAAATTGTCACTTTGATAAATTATATCAGTATCTGTTTATGAAGCAAATAGCTTGTCTTTTTTTCTTTTTCTTTTTTCCTACTACTTTTTTATAAAACCATATGCAAATTGATAATCAGAAGTTATCAACTGATTTTTTTTTTTTTAAATCAATAGTTGGGGGATTTGAACCTGAAAATTTTTGTTGAAAACACCAGGAGATGTCAGTTGTGCTACGAGGCTCTAATTGTCATCAACTACAAGTTAATTTTCAGATACAAGACCAAATAAACAAGTTTATAACTAACCAACGAATTATATCAATTATTTTGAAATGTTAAATTAGAATAAAATTTAACAAAACCAATGGATGGTTTAGACAACGCCACCATCTCCGTTTATGGGATAATCAAAGAAACTCAGTGATGTTCCAGATTTACTTTCACGGGGACCAACATCATCTAGGCCAAGTGGAGGAGAAATAATGCTAACAACATGCAGCCCTGATCAGTGACACAGAGAAAGGTTTTTGAAAGATTGCTCAAAGCCCTTTTTTCTCGTCTAAAAAGCTGTACCAGACAAAGCCTACCTGCTTTTATATATCCTCTGCAACTCATGCCCCTACATTACAAACCACTAACCTTTCACTTCCTTCCATTATAACAAAAAATCCTATACGCTTAAAACACTTATTTCAGCGTCTGTGAAGAGAAGTCATGGATTTCATTCACCAAATCATGTACATTACAGTCTCTCCCAAAGTCCTAACCATGTTAGTCTTCATTCTACCAATATATATACGTTCTTCAAGCTTCTCCAGTCCAGCGTAAAATCCATATTCGTTGAAGATGTGGCTGGAAAAGTAATACTCATCACTGCTGGGGCATCCTCTGGCACGGGCAAGGTTTGCACCATCCTAAGCCACTTAATGATTAAATGATTAAATGTTTATGTACTGGGTATGAGCCCGGACCCATTGAACTTTGGGCCCTGGACTTATGGCACGATACACAATCTCATGCTCATTGAACCTTTGGTCTTAGTACTAACACACTTCCAGGCCCAATTTGGGCCCAAATATCAAAACGGGTCCATCTTTTCCTGAACATGTCAAAGATAAGCCCATGCCAATCAATTATACCTTAGCCGAGAATGCGCGTGGCGAGAACATCCTATGTTCTCGGCTTCCTGATATTGCCTTGGGGAGTATCGCTGCTTAGTAGTCTTTTGGAGGCTGGAAACATTTCCAATGCCATTACCACCGTTTCCAACAGAGCATCTTCTTATCAAAAACAATGATATTAGACCCCATCCACATGAGTAAGGTCAGGAAATAATCATGACCCATCCACCCATCTTAGGCTGTAAATAGGAGAATAGAATGAGAGGTGGGGGTTGGCAATTCTGGGGAGGAAGCAAAGAAAAGGGTGATAGCATCAGTGTCATTAGGGAGGAGAGCACCTCAGAGAGGAGTTCACGACATTTAGAGAGTGCTGTTGGGTCGCCTGGTAAGGACTACCCATAGCCAAATATAGGCACAGTCTGTTATACCTATTTTGGGTACGCACAGTTTACTTTCTTAATAGAAGTTTTTTCCCCTTTGGGACAAGTTATGTTTTATCAAATAAAACCTCAATTTTAATTACTTTGCATCTTCTTCTTGCTTTTTTTTTTTTTTTTTCAATTAATTGTTGTGGTTTTGAAGTACCCTGCAGTTGCATGAGCATGCTAAGAGAGCCCTCATAGCAAGGCGAGAACCATCTCCAAGAAGTTTTCCTTAAGACTTACAAGCTTGGTTCCCCTTAAGTTATTGTGATCCCTGCAAATGTCTCAAAGGTAAGCATTTTGTTGATGAAACAATCAGCCACTTTGGGCAGTGTTAAGAGTGAAATCAAATCTCTGCTCATTCTAGTTGCTTTTTGTACGATGTAAGGCAAGAAGCCATTTTTATTAGGCCCAAGTTAAGGAAGGCCCATGGACAATATTGCACTTGGGCTTATCCCACCATGGTCATCCCATGATTGGCCCAAAGACACCAACCCACTGATTGTTGTCTCGATATTAATATACACGTTAGTGATTGAATGATCGGCACGTACACCAATGATGTTCGGTAAACCTTGGCAAACTAGTAATGCCTTGGGAAATTGCACGGCCGACCAGATTTTGGTGGCTAGCACCAATTTCAACATGATAACTCTCATTCCCAACGAAATTTATTCCTTGTCAGGAATAATTAGTTTGGGCCCTACCCGCACGAATTGGGTCAAAACCTAATCATGGTTTCACCTCTAGCCTTAAGCTATAAATAAGGGAAGGGACGATAGAAAAGGGGTTGGAAAATTGTATGTGAGATTGAAAGCGTAACCGAGCACACCCCAAAGAGTGATCCTATGCGCATTCTATTCCTGAGCCCGCCTAGGGACTACCTTTAGTAGGATACCTAATACCTACTGTACAAATAAATTGTGAGCCTAAACCTTAGATCCAGTAAAGTTAGGGGCTTTGGGTACGCCCACTTTTAATTGGTGAGAATGTTTCATGAGCAATACTAGAAACAAAAACTAAGAGCTTGGTCCAAAGTGTACCAAACTCTTTAGTTTTTGGCTAAAAAAATATAAACAAAATAGGCATTAGAAATTAGAAATATAAGCCCTTAAAAAGCAATAACAATGATGAATATTCACAAGACTCCCTGGAAATTTAAGATTCAATAATATTGATATTACACTTATATTTGGAAAGGGGAAAAAAAAAGCTACAATTCTAACATGTGTTCTATAGAATGGAGGTATACATTTTTTTAATATTTTTTATGTATATTCAAATTAAAATTAGTCAACCGATTATGATATCTATTTATTAAATTACGCTTTCTAATGCAAAATACCATATAAGACAACAAAAATAGGACAAAGTTTAGTTACAAAATTAGTTGTAGTCTAAGGCTACAACCTTATCCGATATCTTTTTTTTGGAGGTAAATTTTGACAAATCCACTATTGAATTACATCTTCTTCTTATATCCTCCATACTTGCAAAATTTCTAGAAAATTAAAGGTCAATAGTTATGTTATCAATAAATTGTTTAAATTGCAAATTTTTGTAGTTTAAAATTATGCACAAAATATAAGCTTATTGATGATATAGTAAATGATATCCAATTAACACAAAATTTGACTCGTGTATTAAAAACATAAAGAACGTAGAATTCAACAGTTAGATTTTCAAAATATATAATAATATTTATTTTATTAAGTAAAATTATAATCATAAACTACAACTAATTTTGTAACTAAATTTTATCTATAAAAACATCATATTGAAAAAGTTAGGATGTAACGGATCAATTTCTATGTACTTTTCAAAGCTGACTGTCCACCAGGTACATCAACCAAAAAAAAAAGTTAAAAAACTACATTTTGCTACACTATTTCATGATCTAAAAGAGAAGGTGGGAGCATGACCTTGCAATTGCATAAATAATAATAATAATACAAAGAATGTGAATGGACAATTGGTTCCGCAATTTATACTCAACTCAGAAGATTTTTCTTTTTCTTTTTTAAAGACAGAATAAATACCATGTTAACAATAGACTAAGCAATTTAGCAGAAATTAGCTGGTAGCCTGGTACAAGTCATTCAAATGAAAAACAAGTTTCCAGCTCTTCTCAGCGTTCTCACTTCTCAGGCCTGGTCTTCTTCCAGATAGCTCATTGGCTTTGCATTTTTCTTCTTAAGCATCATCTACTTTATGTGGTAGACTCCAACTGGCAGCAGATTTTCCTTAAACAAAGAGGACTTCATCAGTCTACAATGTTTCTTCCTTGACCAAACAGTGTAATCCAGTTACACAGCAAATTAAAGGATGATGAAGTGTAAAATCAGTTTCCCCTGCCATAGCTTATACATCCGATGAAACAGCCCAACCTCCAGACCAATAAGCAGTCAATGCTTTAAAAATTGCCTCATCAATTTAAGTTATCATGGCCTCCCAACTTGGCTTGCCACACAGGTTCTGTGATCCGTGAATCTAGAATGTCGTAATCAAAGAAGAGTCCTCCTGCACCCTAGATGGACACAGGATGATCTCCAGCCTTGTCAATTTTGTGAGCCAATGTTCTTCCTAAAGACTGGCAAACTGAGAGCCACTCAAGGGGATACATCAATGGGATCTAAAGAACGGTGTGGTGTTTGAGCAGGAACAGTAGAATTTAGTCTTCTCAGAAGCAACCACGCATCAGATCCAGTACAGCCCTCATTCATCTCAAGAGCAATCGGTTGAGGAGAGGTTGTACTCATCTCTATAAGCATTGTGCCCTGAAACAAAACATTCCCAATTGAAGAGATTGATAGATGAACTAATCTCATTCACTCTCTCACAGCTCAAAAAACTATAATAACAATTACAGAAGCATTTAATCTATAAAGTAGGCCTATTGATTTTTCAGTCAAACAGAAAGGAGAAGAGGGGGGCGAGGTTGAGAGAGGGTGAAAGATAATACCTCAAAATTCGCTAAGAACATCTGGAATTTTTTGAGCGTCTCCTTCATATCACTAACTATTTTATTGTCCGGAGAAGAAAGAGCAGCAGTGACCTCCTCTGGTGAAAAACCTATTCCTTTCTGTACAACCTAGAGTGCATAAAAAATTGATCAACAACCCAAAGTCCTACAAGCTCATATTATGAACGGAAGAAGGTAAATACTCACATCATGATGAATGAGGATCTCAGTAATCAGGCTACCATCATCAACATATGCCCGGAGCTCATATGTTGTCCGCTGCTTATATTGGAATCCTTTTACACCAGTCAAAAAGCACTACAAATTTTGGATTCACGTTTCAAAAATATATATTTAGTAAAGTGGTAGAATAATTATAGGTGAATACCACTACAGGACACAATAATTACAAGGACAAAAAGCAACTCAAGATGCCTATTGATAAAATTGGAAATGTATCCTCTACGTATGACATCAAGTACAATCTATCTCAGTTAAAATTAATATATTTATGGCCCAGAATTTTAGCTCAAATATCTCCTCCTCCATCCCTTAAATAAGGGCTGGAAGCTAAGGTCATGTGTTCTAAATCCACTATATGTGGGTAGACTTACCAATTAAAAAATTAATATATTCAC
Organism: Castanopsis chinensis; assembly: GCA_032878915.1. Lineage (NCBI taxonomy): Eukaryota > Viridiplantae > Streptophyta > Magnoliopsida > Fagales > Fagaceae > Castanopsis > Castanopsis chinensis. The sequence continues at coordinate 23,630,977 of JAVQMG010000114.1, forward strand.
TATTGAATTAAATTGTAATGTTTATAGTCCCTCCATCTTTAAGCAGTTTAAATGTAAATTCCATTTACAATTGCATGAGCATATCTTAGGTCTGAAGGGTATGTGTCCATCTAAAATTGAAGACTGCACAAGTAACAGCCACTCTAAGTCAGTCAATAGATACATTGAGTTGAAATGAGCTAGATAAAAAATAAAATAAAGATGTACCATTGTACCATGTTTCTTAAGATGTTCATATATGTTCGCAGCACTAGAGCCTAGAGGAACCTAAGTATCAACATTTCTAAAAATAAAAATATTGCCCACAATTGATTAATCAACCCAAGCATCAACATTTCTAATAAACATGATGTTAGGCTAATGCTCTCGTTCTTTTGATACGTAGATGTTAGGATAATGTTCTCAAAGAGGGTTCCTACATTGTTGTAACAAGTGTGAGAAAGTGGAAATTTAAATACCTAACATTTTTAGAAATTTGATGTTCAATTTGAAATAGAGAAAAAAAAGGGAAGTTCAACACCCACTTTGCGGAGAGTGATGTGTGTGATGATTGAAAAACGGTTGGTTCATCTCTGACATGGAAAGACTAGTCGCTAATTCAGATAAATAATCTCATAGAACATCAATTAAAAATAAATTTAAAAAAAAATATTGAAATGGTAAAAGGAATGACTTGCACATATATATATATGATCTTTGAATTTAAGATTTTACAGAGGTTTTTCATTCATAAAATATGGACTATCTGATTTGCTAGCCAACTGCAGATCATTAAGGCCAGGCATTGGCAGGATGAACTGAACCAACTCAAGTGGAGCTGATCTCAATCTAACTCATAATATGTTTTGAAGACTCATGGCACTTTCAATTGAAAGAAACAAATTATAGCGGCCATATTATCTAATTGATAAAGAAAACAGAATACATACCTTAATTTTTCCCTGAACAGAAGGCGATTTCTCCATTACTGCTACCAACTTGGCTGACAAACTAGCTAAGTAAGTAAATGGGATTTCCCGGTCACCAGATAGAATGACAGGGTGGTCTGCCTCATCAACCATATGAACATCATCAACCTCCGAAACAGTATGAGAGGATGGATTAGGAACAGCATTTGCCCGGCTAAAGGGGAAAGTATCTATATGCATCTCCCCAAAACCCGAAATAACAGAAGATGATGTGTTAGGAACAGCATTTTCTACAGTAGCAGGAGCTGTAAATTCTTCTGTCGTCCTTTGGCTGGTGTTATTGCCAGACGGAACCCAAGTAGCACCTACAGAACCCAAATTCAGGCAAAAAATATTAATGACATACAAGCATGTACCAATTCCTGATTTGACATCTAGTATTCCCAACATATTCCCAAATTTCTTCTATGTTCATTAACATTCCAGCATATATTAATTACTCATTTGATGACTAATTATACAATACACGCATGTGAGTAATGCACTGGAATACACCTTCTAGCTTATATGTCTTGAAAATGAAAATTGCCAGCAGGGAAAATGGCTAAATCATGTCTCAGCATTCTTACAAAAATAAAAATTTCATTTCCAATTTTTCAAATCAGGTCAACTACCACAGCTCTCCTTGACATCCTTTTTCACAGACTAGATCTTTTACTTGAGATATATTTACGGAGGGGAGATGAATGAGGAATTAAGACAAGGAAAGAAAAGGCAATTGGAATAGCTTGTTAATCTAAGAGAACTCAATTGCACACCACATTATATCAATGGTACAATGAAATTCCAATATATATACGAGTAATGCTACAAATACAAACTATTTTACAATATTTTAACAAACTACTGATGTAGCTCTAGCATTTTTCAAATAACTATTAGTAAATAAAAATGTGATGTTAGTTTGTAGTGGGTTCAAATTAGAACTACTAAGAATTTGTCACATTAATAGTTTGTAAAAATGTTGTAACATATATATATATGAGGTTTTATTTACTCTAGACATCCACCCTAGTTGGCACATGTATACCACGAATATAGTACCACTACCATGCATCTTAAGTGTTGTTATCAAAAAAGTATAATCTGTAGATGAAAGTCAAACTGTTCATTATCAAGTTAATGAACCCACCCACCCCTCTTTTCTCTCCTTTCTTCCCAGAGGAAAAAAAAGTGAGTTACCTTGGTTATTTGCTCGAAAGGGAGTTGCATCTTGCAATGTGGAACTATTGTTGTGCACGGCAGCACTAACACCATTTGATGGCCATGCAGCAAGGGTTGCTCTAGTTGCTAAAGGAGGGACAACTCCTGACCTTGTTCTGCATAAGAATAGTTAAACTGAAGGTAAGAGAGTAACCTAAGAAACTAAAATAGAATTCAACCACTACAGATTATCAATTTACCATCCAGCACAAATTATATTTCACAAATATTCTAAAAGCATAACTCTCTTGACATAATTTAATATACATTCTATTTGGAAATAATTTCCTTTCGACAATTAATTTAATGACAACCTACTTCCCCTCTTGCATAAACCTCAGGTCCCTTTCATGGACCAAAATCACCTTCCTAACATTTACTCACTATAGGGAGTTGCATATATGCAACCAAAAGTAGAGGATTAAAAGCAAAGTTGCTAGTGCAGCATTTGGTCACAGAAACTATAGTTTCCATCTATAACAGAATAAGCTAAAGATAATATATGTATATATAGAAGAAAAAGCTAAAGATGTTAATAGAAAAATATGCAATATAATCAGGTGCACTTAAAGGCACTGTCATTCATTTCAAAATAAAAAAGAACAGGACAAAATGTCATTTAAAAAACCTTATAATAAATTGTAACTTTCACAGAGATCATTACATCCTTGGTGCTCAACATATACCTTTTTCCCCTAGGTGGCTTATTTATTTCGTCAACAAGTCGCAGGCGTGCTGCCTCCAACTCCTCAACCAATCCCCCTAGAACTTCAAAAGCTTCAGGGACCAGCATTAGAAGCCCATGACGTATATGTACATTACAGATGGCAACCTACAAGTCAAAAGGATGATCTGTCATTCGGCTAATGTGACATGTTTTAAAAGGAGTTATATTTTTTCAAATGGATCACTTATTAATACCAGTATGTCAGAACATGACCAACTGTAAAGAAGCAAAGAAGATATACTAGATATATCTCTTCGATTTTACCAGGCATGTGGAAATGATCAAACAACAAACAAGCGACAGGTAAGAGCAAATTCAGATAGTGAATCACAAGCAGATGGCAACAGCTGATCTCTGACACAACTTGACTAATACGCTATATGTCACTAATCCCACTGCTCGTACAATTTTCTAAAGCATTTGCATAATTTTCTAGTTTAATGAATAATACACAAAGGCACAGGACCACATCTAAGTCAGATGAATTTCATTCCAACGTATCAAAAGTTATCCTTTTTGTGGCTTTGTGCTAAAACACCAACATATATGCATAATAGACAATATTTGGCACAAAAATCCATGTCATAATGCATAATGTCTTGAGGCAACCACTTGAACATCTCCGTAACACCATGCAATTGTATATGCATTTGCTTCATGGGATTTATTTTAGATTTCTTCAAGTGGCTTTAACATATTACTTGTCTCGTACACAATTCATATTCAATTGTAAGCATACCTATGCAAGAGCATCATGCCTATGTCTAAATATAATTTATATCAGATTCAATCTTGGAAATACACCCATTATTCAGCCAGAACCAAAAAACCATATACACAGGTGATAATTAATAAGTACCAAAAAAGACCTTCAATCCAGCAGGAGCCAAAGATTCAAGTGCTTGAATAGGCCTGTATTCCATTCCAAAAACACGTTGAACACCATCAGTCATCGATAACTTGAGACACCTCTTGATCCCAGGAGGCGCTTTCTGATACCTTCCCTTGAGAGGACAACTGATATTAACTATCTCATCAATCTATAATATGAAAACCCAACATGAGAGAGAGAATTTGTTTACAAATAAATTATTTAATCATAATTACTAATTATTAAACTATCAAAAAAAGCTTTAATCATAAATTGGTTATCATTTTAATCAAAACTGCAATCAAACACGCACAAAATAAAACTCCTACACAAGGAAAAAGAAAAAAGAAAAACTTTCAATTCAAAAAACCAACTTAGAATTAGTTTACAAATAAATGATTGGAGTAACAATATGGACACAACATTTTTCAATAATGTTGACATGACTTGTTGTATGATTGTGTCTATTACTAAGTACTAACACCATGTTTATTATGTGTCAATCACAATAGGTGGCATCCTTAGGAGCACAGCCACTGGCATGTGCATGTCCTACACGCACATCTTTTTACTAAAAAAGAATAACCACAACCTTTAACACACTCTTTTCCACAACTATCATATGGCAAACTACCCGTCACTTTCACATTAACCCACCACTCGCAGTCTGCCACATTAGAGTTGTGGCATAAAAAGGTTGCCCTCCTAGATTTTCTCATTACCCCACACCACGACGGTCCTAATTTTTCAAGAATTGACATATCGTCATGCCACGTGTCATGTTAGTGCCAGTGTCATTGTCCATGTTTCATGCTTGTGTCTCTAAACTTATTGTAAATTATATAATCGTAATTACCATTAATTAACTAACAAATAAAATTTTAATTTTCTTTAATTTCATCCAAATATTGATAAAGTAGATAATCAAACACCTAAGCCACAATAATTGAAAAACCTAAAAAATCTTCGCAGAGATTCAAATCAAAATCGGACCTGCAAGACGAACGGACCAGGAAGATCGACGAGGTGCATGGAATCCACGTTGCGAGGGAGCACGCCGCTCCCGGATTGATTCATATCGGAAACCAAGAACCGCTCGAAGCAAAGCTTGGATTTCGCGTCGACGCCGAGACTCGCGAAGCTCGGCACGGAGCTTTGAAGCGCGTCCGAACAAGCCTCGAGCCACTCATTCTTCAGCCTCAGCCCTAGCCTCCCGAGAAAATCTCCGATCGGAGAACCAGAGCCCGAGCTCTCGTGTTCTCCTCCTCCTCCTCCTCCTCCTCCTCCTCCGGCGGCCGGATTTGTTTGCGCGGAGTCGTCGAAAACATCAGCCTCCCGGAAACCCGCGCCTTCACCGGCGGAATTCGGATTCGGATTCGGATCTGGAGGAGTGAAGTTATCGGAGACGTCGATGAATTCTTCTTCTTCTTCTTCTTCTGCGTCGTCGGAGATTTCAAGCGGTTCGGATGGGTATGGATCCGGAACTTGATTCGGGTTCGGGTTCGGGTTTCCGGATTCTGGTTGTTGAGGAATTCGGTTTTCTTCTTCTTCTTCGTCGGAGGAGGAACATACGAGTCTGAGGCGTCTTCTAGACATTTTTGGGGTTTTCTTTTCTTTTCCCTCCAGTTTGGTTTGTTTTATTTTAAAGTTTTGGGAGGGAAGGGAAAGTGATTGGTTTGAACCCTTACCCGGATCCGGATTCGATTTGACCCGGCCCATTTGTGGCCTGAACAATTGATCTATAGAGGCTTCAGTTGGACCAGAAGTGGATATTGGGCTCTATAAGTGGCATATAAGGCAAAGTGGGCTTCTATTGTTGTTAACTTCTTAATTGGATCTTTCGTTTACTATTGATTTTTTATCGTGAACATTCCTGCCAAGAAAATCATGGGGCCATTTGATAACGTTGTTTGTTTATTTTTTTGAGAATACGTGTGGATAAAAAATTATGTAAAAATATATATAATATTGTTTAAAAATTAAAAATATGTATTTAAACACATGTACCAAATAGGTCCTGTGTTAAAAAAAAAAAAAAAAGAATAGGCCAAGGGAGGAGAATTATTTTGTGATGATCACCATCATTTAAGAAATTGTGGTTTGATCAACATTCTAATGTAAACCTGATTAGTATTTTGAAGCCCTAATTTTTCAAAAAATTGTAGAGTTAGAACACAAGGCAATCTCTTATTGGTTCATGTCCATTACTCTTGGAGAAAAAGTGTATCTAGAGCCAATTTTGGTGGATGCAGTTGTAAGCACAAAACACTAACACATGTAATGGGATAACCAAGTGGACCCACTTTAATAAGATCGTTAGTGGCAAAGCCAGAACTTTTTCTTAGAGGAGCAATGAGTGAAACTTAAAATATGTCTTTCATTTTAAAGAAAAATTGGTGTGGTTTTCAACATTTCATATAATATTTAAATTTTTTTATAGACTTATTAGTCTTATGTGACAATGTGACATCATTCTAGACTGTTGGTCTTTCAATAAATTGCTTAGAAAGCAATTCCTTTTCAAGATGAGAGGTTTGTCTTGAAGATGAGATGAGAGGAATCGGGTGTGAGGTGGTTTATCAAAGGGTAAAATTAGATATTCAATAAAATGTTTGGGCAATTTGGTAATTGAAGACAACCTCCAACGGTAATATTTATGAATGTGCATTGGTTATTGCAAAAGGGTCTGAAGAGCTGTATTTTTTTTTTTTATATAGAGTTTTAACCTATGGCGTCCGCTCTTGATAATAACTCTTTATCATCAGACCAAGACACCATTCAGTTCTTGGTGTAGGCGGGGATTGAACCCTAGATTTCTTATTCAACTCTAGTTGAGCTTATTGGAACCCTCTAAAGAGCTGTTTTGTGTTAAAGCGGAGTTCCTTCACATTTCAAAACGCAACTTTTTAAAAAAAGTAACTTTTAAAATCTTACCAAACGCATATATTATTTATTTAATTTCAAAAAGCGCTTTTTGCCAAAGAAAAGTGCAACCAAACGGGCACTAAAATAAGAGAAGAAAGTGGGGTTGAGGCCAAAAAGTGTTGTTTTTCAATGGAAATAAAAGCAATGAAGAAGTTGGCCATAATGTTGGTAGTCATGGTGCTGGGATTCTTGGTTTTGGGTCTGGACTCTGGACCCAGTGGAGTGTGCCTTTGGAATTCAACTAAATCCTTGCGCACTTCCTCAATGCATTGCTGAATGCAAAAAAGGTCTTGCAGGAAATTAAAATCTATTGTTGCAACCTTTGCAATGAGGTCTCAATGGAAACTTTGCATTTACTTAGGTTGAAAGCAACATTTAGATGTTGGTATGAATTATTTAACTACTTCTTTGTACTTCATGTAGCCTCTAATTGTATTTCATGTAGCCTATAATTGTACTTCGTTGTGCAAGCCAGCAATAATAGTGGTATGTATGATGTTCATGCTGTGGATTTCGAAAGCAGTATAGGTAATAGGATTTGCTGTAAATGAGGAGAGAGTAGCTAAAGTATCACTATGAAAGGCTAGAAAGGCAAGCAAATATAGATAGCTAAAGTGATGATTTATTTAAGGGCAAATTACAACTTACCCACCTGTGGTTTAGTCGAAATTTAAGTTGCCTACCTGTGGTTTGAAATTTAACACTTTACCCACCTGAGGTTTGACTAATATTTAAATTGCCTACCTGTGATTTAAAATTCCATGATGAAAGTGTTCCGATGGATAGTTTTTGATCTTATTTAATCTTGTATTTTTATGTTTATTGTGTTTTTGGAGAAGAAAGACATAAAAGTAGAGCAAAATTATATATTTAGCTCTGTTTTTAATGAAGGTGGGTTATAGAAATCTAATTAAGCAAACCTCAGGTGGGTAAAGTGTCAAATTTCAAACCACAGGTAGGCAACTTAAATTTTGACTAAATCACAGGTGGGTAAATTGTAATTTACCCTTTATTTAATTATCCTTTCCAAAAATAAGCTGACCACTGCTTATAATTGTGAATTTCATGAAAAAAAAAAAGTTCTGTTCATTGATTTCTTAAAGATGAGGTCTCCAGGATTGGTCCATCCTTGACCCTTTTTTAGTTAGGGGGCCCAAAAAAAGGCCTCTTTGTGTGTTGGTCTGGTGTCTAAATGGCAATCGCACCCAACCAAAGCTGGTAGGTGATAGGCCCAGTCTACTTTGACACCAACCTGTATTATTTCACCAGCAAATAATATGACTTTGAGCAAGCCCAAATATCTATTATTGGACAACATGATATCCAAGAAAGCAGCAAGGTTTTCTTTTTTTTGAAGAATGAAGAAAGCAGCAGGTTAAACACTTAAATATGAGCCATAGTTTGGTTCCAGGCAGACCGAATGTATACTTTAGCTCTGTTTGGACTCGTATAAAGATCCTAGAGGCCCAAGCTTTTCGTCATGTGTATATAGATATATAGGCAGTTTAATTTCCTTCAACCCAAACTATTAATAAAACCATTTACACTTTTGATTTAAAAAAATTTATAAGCATACCTTATAGGTTAAAATTATATTTTATCTTCAAAAATAATAGTAAAAATAAAATATAAAAAATTCATAGACTAATTAATTAAATAGGTAATTTATATCTATATAATCTATATAATATATAAAAGTCGAAGGCGAACATTTATTATTATTATTACATTTCTATTGAGTCCCGTCATGTCAACGTAACATTTTGTTTCATTCAATCCATTACAGTCTAGTTTAGTAAATTCTGGTCTATTCAGTCCATTTTGGTCCACTTCTATCCATTCGGCGCAATTCAATCTATTTCGTCTGTTTCAGTCGACTTCGGTCCAACTTAGTCCACTTTGATCCATGTCAGTCTAATTCAGTCAATTTTGGTCATTTCAGTCTATTCGGTTCATTAGGTCCTTTTTGGTTTACTTCAGTCCAGTAGAAGGTGATTCTCTCTCTCTCTCTCTCTCTCTCTCTCTCTCTCTCTCTCATATTTTCTTTTAGTGGATTTTTTATTCTATATATCTTGCATCCCTATTTTAAGTTGATAAATGTTTGTGTTTTTAATGTCTCTACTTTGGGTTGATACTCTCCCTCTTATAGCTTTGATTTGATTTTTGTTTAAGTAATCATTAGTTTGGAGGTGAGAATTTGAGTGTATCAAGACACAATCTAAATAACCATATATTTGATTTGATTCTTGAATGTGTCTATCAATTTTTTAAGTAATATCAATTGTAATTATGTGATAAGTTTTTATTATTATGATAGTCTCCTTATGAAAATGAAAAAATTAAATTTTAAATTTTATTAGGAAAAATATAATGCATAATAACAATAGTTAGAACTTAGAAGAATATAGACCACTTTAAAAAAGAAGAATAACAATCAAAACACCAAAAATACTAAAACTATATATTTATAAAAATAAAGAGATAAAAATTACTCTTAGAAATTGTTTAATTTTTACTTTTTTAGGAAAAACAAATTGTCTAAAGTAAAATTTGAAGAATAAATTATACACTATATCACATCTCAAAATAATTATATATTCTTATACATCACATGCGTCTACAACTAATGTAACTAAAAGTACATGTAAATGATTTTATTAATCAACATATTGTGAATTCGAGGAAATTTTCACAAAACCTGTTCATATATATATATATATATATATACACACACTTAAAATGTGGAGTTGCAAGACTACTTGTTTGTTTCCCAAAACATATTCACGGGTTAAGTTTGACTGCTAATAACTGATCTTGGGCTTTTATGGGAAAGGGATAAAAAGGCATGAAGGAGGATACATAATAATTAATATAAAGAAACTTGTCCCCCCCATGTTATTCTGTATTTCTGTTCCAAAAGGTTGATTCAGTTCACGGGTTGCTTATGACTAATAAGATGAAGATCTCGTTGTAGAACTGTAGAACTAGAACACAACACAGTAGTACTTAGCAGAACTAAACAAAGCAAGAAAAAATTGCAACCCAATGACAATTGACAAGTACAGAAGCTATTACAACCTAAGTTTCTATATTTAAAGAGATACCAAAATTTTCAAGATATTTATTATGAACGTTCCGGCGGCGTGTTGTAATTAATACTAATAAAAGTGATATGAATAACTTCTTCGTTATCTTTAACCGTTGAAATTCTACGTTTCAATCACAATTTGTTACGTAAATAATCGGGAAAATAAAAGAATGTGAAACTTACTTTGTATCCTTACCTAGAATCTAGTTGAGTTGTGACAGTCTTTGTCAAATTGAACTTGCATAATAGGGAATCCAAGAACACGTAGTAGATTCTTATTAGAGGCAAAAGGACGTGCAATGGGTGCATCCTCAATTGTCCTTAAGTAATCTTGTGGCCCCCCAAATGACCTTCCCTTAAGTCCTTTCTAAGTATTTTACGGACTTTCCTTCCTTAAAGTAGAAAACAGTACCCAATTTGTTTGCTTTTACCAAAGCTTTGCTTTTTCCTCTTTTTATTGTCTTTTGAGGTGAAGGATTGAACAACAATCTCTTCAGCTAGAAGTATCTCAGAAATTTCCTTACAGCTTGATGTGACCTTGATCAACTACGATGATTCATCTTGGCTATTGTTAGATAACAACAAAGAAAAGGTTTATCTACAATAAAATGATAACAAATTTGGTTGGTATTACGTAAATAACATATATAATAGAATAAAATTTGGAATTACTTTCTAATTTTGTTTAAAAGTTGATACAACAATTTATAAGTTAGAACTTATATCAATGTATTTGTAGGTTTCAATTAGTTTAATTAGAACAATCTCTTATCAACTATCACCGAATAAGAGATTTAGAATTCGAATCTCACTTATACCAAAAACATTCTCACTTATACCAAAAACCGAATGATGCCTTAGCTTAATAATGTAAAAAGTCTCGCAGAATTTCACATTAAAAATTATTTTGCTACAGTGTTTTCAGTTTCAGTTTTCAGTTCAACAAAAATAAGCTCTATCCAAACGGACCCTTAGTCTCATAATGTAAGTTAGAATTTACATCAATGTATCCAATGGGTTCCAGTTAGTTCAATTAGGACAGGCTCTTGTTGCCAAATAAGAGATCTAGCATTCAAATCTCACTTACACCGAAAACCGAATGGTGCCATAGTCTAATGATAAAATAAAATAAAAAGTATTCTTTTCTTTTTTTTTTTGAGAAAGAAAAAAAAAAGTACAGCAACAAATAACTTAATTCGGTCATTAAATCAACTTGAAAGAGGTGGTATTATACTAGCATATGTTAAATGATGATACAACTTTCTTCAATTAAGTGTCAATAAAGAAATCTGATCCAGAATTAAATTTAAACCCCAGCTGGATACGACTGTGATGGACCTTTTGCAATTGAATAAGCAGGAAAAAAAAATGATACACGTAGTTCACAATGGTATAATAACTAGTTAGCTTGAGGAAATTAATTACCACATCGTTATTTTTCTCTCTCAATTAATTAATGTGGTGTAGCACTTGTACTGCTCGAACTAAAATAGAACCTATTAAACTATGCCAAATGAATGCTACAGCTCAAAATAGCTGTGTGCCTCTTAATTAGGCATTTAGGTGAGCTAAAAGCCTAAAATTGAGAAATCTTGAGACTCAGATTCAAACGCGTCACACTTTGAGAACCAACCTAGCCATAAAATTTTATCTTCCACCCAAAGAGAAAAAAAGTCACCTCTTCTAGAAAGTTAATTTGATGAGGTGTACTCCAAAGTTATTGCTGAATAGTGAATAGAAGCTTGGTTTATTAATTAGCATCCAAACAACTCCCCAAATATAAAGTTACTGGATTTGGGACAACCCTCTTAATCTGCAAGAAAAGTCTATCATGCCTAAAAAGATAATAATAATGGGAATGATAGGTTTTTAACTTCTGGCATTTGAATAAGAAATTCGGAGTTCAATACCTACTTACATCAAAAATCAATTTATGTTTTGATTTGATGATAAAGAGCATAATCATCAAAAGCAGACATCATAAGTTCAAAACCTTTCCAAAAAAAAAAAAAACTTATGGCATTTGAAGATTGTTTTTTTTATTATCACTTCAAGATTATAGTTTTTTTTTTTTTCATATACGGATGGGATATGTGACAAGAAAACATTGATAAATTCACTAACTGAAACCTACAATGATATAGAAAGTTTGACACGAACAAAAGCAAAAAGATCCAGTATCCTTGGACTTGCCACGTTTGTTGTTTGATGATCACTCTAGTTGTTGTCACAGTTTTATCTATTGGGAAAAAAACAGTAGGTTAAATAGTCTCATATCTGCAATTCTGCATTGTCAAGCTAACATATGTATCACTGTACTTTTCTTTGTCTTTATCTCAAATGTAAACTACAATATCTTCTAGCCTTATATGCCTTGGAAATTTCACAATCTCATTGTTATATCATCCAATTAAGGAAAAACTTAATTGGTTATTTGCTAAAAGTTTAACTTAACAAAAAAATAATGAAGCTTGGTACATAAATAAATACAATTTCTGCTTCATTATCATAATTTTAACCCTGTAAATTCTAATGTACTTGAAAATGATCATGTAATGCCAGCCACGTGAATTCAAATTCCTAAGCAGTGTACGGACACAGCTATCTGTGTGTGTATATATATATATAGGAATCAAGAATCCAGTTTGGGAGCTTCAACTGTTTCCATGAAACACTTTTGTCAATCTAACTAAACACTGTTGCTCCAGCTCTATTCCTTACAAAACAGTTGCTCTGTACGTTAGCTGTCGGGTAAATAAGCCGCCATTTATTAACTCTTTTCAGCTCCTTTATTTAAATTTCAAACGGCCATGCACTTCACTAAGTTCACACTGGTTCCTTTCTTCTTGTTTTTTTTTTCTGGTTTTTCACATACTGTCTCTCTTTTAGTTGTGGTTTTTTTTCAAGTTTGAGTCTGGCTTTTCAGGAGGTTTGGGATTGTTAACAATGGATGATGTGTATGCAAATTTTATTAGCAGAATGAACCCCACAAGGTAATGGAACTCTTATCTTTCTTGCTTATATGATTTTTATGTAAAATCGGTTTCTGGGTGTGTGTCTTTTTAAGACCAAAAAAAAGTTCTCTGATTTTGCTTGTGTTTTGCTGTCCTAGATTTTGGGACATGAATTGAACTGTTTGAAAAAGAAACTTATTTTGCCTTTGTGGGAGCTATTAGAACTTCTTAGAGGCTAACTCTGAACTTGTTTATTCATTTTGCATGTTATGTATGGTATTGGATAAGTTAGTAAATCAAACTTTGCTACATAGCCCAGCCTGCAGCTTGGATTTGAATTTTGGACTTCTCTTGCTTTCAAAATTTTGAGCTTTAAAGATTTATAGCACAATTGAAATTACTTTTGTGGTTGCAGAGTTGTGATTGACAATGAATCTTGCGAACATGCCACCATTATAGAGGTAAGTCCTCCTGGTCTCCATTGTCTAATTGGCAAACTGAACTGTTATGTACATAATGTTGTAATATGTTTTTGGGGTTGTTTTTCCCCTCAGGTTGTTAGTGCTAATAGGCATGGATTACTCCTTGAAGTTGTCCAAGTACTTTCAGACTTGAACCTCATCATAACAAAAGCATACATCTCCTCTGATGGAGGATGGTTCATGGATGGTACTCTTGCATTTTTTTCCCATTTTCCCTGCTGGAAGCTATTGTTACAATTTCAAATGGTTAGAAAGCATTCATTTCTCTCTCTAATTTCTCACTCTGATTCTCAATTTCCAGTGTTTAATGTGACCGACTGTGATGGGAACAAAATTAAAGATGAAGGGTTCCTCAATTATATACAGAAGGTAAGTGATCACAGAAAACTATTCATCAATTTCCTTCTTTTCATTTGGTTGGTATATTTCAAATTTTCTAGTCCTTTTAGTTCAAGATTACCCTTGGTTTCATGTGAAAGTTTGCTTTGCTTCCATGATTGGTATGGACACGATAGCATGATATATGCTGAATTTATGAAGCTCTTTTTATTTACACCTTTTTGCATGATTGCACTATCTTTTTATTTTTTTGGAACTTCTATATTCTTCTATTTCATCCTCAAACTTCTTGATCGATTTTGCAGACTCTTGAAACTGATGCATTGAGAGGGCTAAATGGGGTAATGCCCTGCAAGGAGCACACATCAATTGAACTAACCAGCACCGACAGGCCAGGGTTGTTGTCCGAAATTTTTGCAGTGCTCACAGACCTAAGATGCAATGTGGTAAACAGTGAAATCTGGACACACAATTCTAGAGCCGCAGCTGTTATTTATGTCACAGACCAGGAAACTGGAGGAGCAATTGAAGATCCAAAACATCTCTCCATGATGAATGAACTGCTATGCAATGTCCTCAAAGTAAATAGCAATTTTAAGACTCCAAGATTGAAAATATCCTCCTCTGGGATATTGCACACACAAAGAAGATTACATCAGATGATGTTTGCTGATAGGGATTTTGAAAGGGTTGAAGGTGTCAAGCATAGCTCAAGAAACCATGTTTGTGTATTAGATTGCAATGATAGAGACTATACCGTCGTCACTGTAAGATCCAAAGACCGGCCAAAGCTTCTATTTGACACTCTGTGCTCTCTAGCAGATATGCAATATGTGGTATTCCATGGGACAGTCATCACAGAAAGAATGGAAGCTTACCAGGTAAGATCAAAACTCACTAATAGTTGAAATGGCGCCACTAGTTTCTAAAACATTTTAATTCGTTTGATTGCCAACTTTCCCATCCCCTCAAGGGAACTCTATCTTCTTCTTTTTTAAGTCCGTCAGCAGACAAAATCATTTGATTGCATATCTATGCGTTGCCCTTGATCCAGAGGACCAAAACACATTTGGTAACCCATAATTCCAACAACTACTCAAAATCAATAGTATCTCTTCCACCAATAATTATCTCCATATCATCTCTCTCGCAATACTGAGTCTAAACTTATTAGAGAGATGTGCATATGCCAGATGCACAATTTATCTTCATTTGTCTCACAATGTGAAGTATACACGTTATGAATTTTATTCCAGTTCTGCACATTTCCTTAATTTCATCCAGTCAGACCTTTGTAATAACAGTCATCTCCTTGCAGGAATACTACATTAGACATATGGATGGGCTTCCTGTAAGTTCAGAAGCTGAGCGACAACGTGTTATAGAATGCCTTGATGCAGCCATTGAGAGGCGAGCCTCTGAGGTAGATAACCGACCTCAGGTTAAAGAATTTGATGCATCAGATATATGTATCTTCTCTCTCATATCTGTGAGAGGGAGGACAAATACATCCAATGCATGAAATAATTTGGCACTTAGAGAAGCATCCATTGTTTTTGTCATTTCCTAAGAATTGAGCTCTGGTGCAGGAACTGGAATTAGAACTGTGCACTGATGACAGACTTGGACTCCTTTCAGATATTACCAGGATATTTCGTGAAAATGGTTTGTGCATTAGGCAAGCAGAGATCTCAACGACGGGTGGAAAAGCAAAAGACACTTTCTTTGTCACAGATGTGTATGGCAAACATGTTGACGCCAAAATCATTGGTTTGATTAAGCAACAGATAGGACAAAACATATTACAGGTTAAAGGGAACTTGAATATGTCTCCGAAACTTCCTCAGGAGACGGCAAGAAATTTCCTCTTCACAAACCTTTTTAGAAGTCTTAGCTCTCAAAATTTTGGGCTCATAAGATCCTACCCATAGTTTGCTCATGCTCTTTCTTGGAAGGGACATTGAGGGCTGCCTTTTAAACTATACTAGGGACAGAACAGAATCATGTTATAGACTTATAGTCACCATCTATGCTAGGAATGATTGTAAACCACTTATTTGGGCTGTGTGTATGTTTTTTTGTACAGGGTGAGACGAATAAATTGTTCAAATATAAGGTAAAATTTGATTATACAGTATTGATAAAGGAATTGTGTAAAACAAAGTCATGGTAATGAAAATGCTAAACACTTAAAATGTAAAATCAACTTTCTCAATAAAAAAAATTAAAAAAAAAAATGTAAAATCAAGGCGACACCTTCAGATTGAGAAGGGTTGAAGAAGAATACAAAAATAGTAATGAATTTTGGGCTATGGGCGTTTCTAAAGAGGTTAAATGAAACTAATGTCTAATGGTTACAAGATCAGTGTTCAACAGCCCTAATTGTATGCCTAACTACAATTGGCAGTAC
The DNA here is from genome assembly GCA_032878915.1 of Castanopsis chinensis. Lineage (NCBI taxonomy): Eukaryota > Viridiplantae > Streptophyta > Magnoliopsida > Fagales > Fagaceae > Castanopsis > Castanopsis chinensis. Next base: position 23,646,944 of record JAVQMG010000114.1, read on the forward strand.
AAGCAATTTCAGCTAGACCAAAGAACTAGCCATCAAAGGATAAATCAATATCCTTCAGATTCATCTTGGATCTCATCTTTTCTTCTCCTCCTAGGTGATGTGAACCAAAAATTTCCACATAGATAAATTACCAGACTTAAGATTTTACAGCAAAGTGATCTCTCCATCTAGAGATACCAGCATTAACTGCCCTTTGTAAAACTTCAATCCGCTCGGCTAAAAGAGAATCTTTTAGATCTTCAATTTCAGTATATTCCTTCTCCATTATCAGCTCTAGATCATCAAAATGCTTGATTTTCTGGTGCAATTTTTTCATCTACATATGCAGTCAAGCAAAGAATATATTATCAGTCCTACGCACCTCTTAAACGGCACGTTTTCAACCAAAGAAAAAAGTTGAAAAGCATATGAACCATAAATAGAAATCCTAGTTTAAGAGCCACCTGTGTCTCGATTATGATTGCGACTAAGTTTTCAATCTCTCTGTCTTCCTGATCAGCTAATAATTTAGAACGGGCAGCAGCTGCGCCAAGAGCTGTTCCAATGGAAGCTCTAATTCGCACAGCTAAAGGTATATCATCAGTCTTTAGGGATGTATCCTGAGTTTCTGTATGAAGTTCATATGATATGGTTAGGAGAGACATGATCCAACAATCAATAACCCAATAGAATAATATAAAATGGATGACCAGATATTTAGCAATAGTGAGCGTGGGTGATGATATCAGGCAGCCACATAAGAATGAAGCAAAATTATGAAACACAAGGATTCTTTGAATTGACATTATGTTATGTTTTGGATTAAAGTGGGGGAAAAGCACAGAAAAAATCAATGTATTTCAGAAGACTAGCATCCGCATCTTGGAACCTAACAACACATACCTGATTGAGTGGACCTTTCCTTCAGCTTAGAATCTTCATCCTGAAGGACTCTGAAAAAAAATAAGAGAATATTTAAAAATTATAGTACAAATATAAAGGGAAATTAATGCTCCCAAAGGCATCAGAAAAAGGTAAATAATTAATGAAATAAGGAATGAATGAATAACCTCTCTTGCTCAAAACTTGTAGTAGGAGAACATATCCCATTAGAAACATGATCATCATCAACGTCAAATGTCTCTCTTGGTAATGAGTTTTCATCACAAAGCGCTGTAACAGCAGCCTCAGCTGCAGCAGCAGTGATTTCTGGACCAACCATGGTTGAGATGAGAGCTACCTAATGGAAATGCAATTAACTTCTTGTTGTGGGTAATAACGGGGAAAAGAATAAAAGGTCTGACAACAACCCCCCCCCCCCCCCCCAAAAAAAAAAAAAACTTCCAATAAAGAATTAAAATGGTATATGTGATTCTCTTCATTTAATTGCAAGAGCAAAGTTCTGTTAACCAAAATTTATTAGGTATATGTATACTAGTACTTTTTTTTTTTTTTTTTTTGAAAAGTAAGAAAAAATTTATTAAACAAGGCAACTGCTCCTAGCATGAAGTAACAAAAACAAAAAACAAAAAAAGCAATAACTTATATTAGTAAATTACATGCACACTTAGTTGATTTTGACTTTTGAACCCACAACCGCACACCACCCATGGCTGTGGGATGAGGAAGTGTCATTTGATGGTTTGAGTCAGGGTTCATTGGCCAATATATGTTAGGTATATGAAAGAAAAGTAATAAAATTTTTAGAAATATTTAACAGAAAAGAACTCCTTTTTTCTGTTTTTCTTCCCACCATCAATTGTGTGCCACTTTTTTTTTTTTTTTTTGGCAAATCATTAAGCACATTTCACAACTTTTTGTCTTTCTCAAGCACTTTTACATAAATGGAATTTAAATATAAAACTCACTTTACAGCGATAAATCAATTTAAAAGCCAGATTAAAAATAATAATTATGTGCCCCAAAAGAAAATGCTTGCTGTTAAGTTCTGCAAAAAAAAAAAAATGGAGGTCTCCTACCTGTTTCATAAGTGAACCACCTGCATCTGAAAGGGAATTGATGCGCTGTTTCTTTGAAGGAGGACATTCGTCCAGAGCATCTCCATTCTGCTCTTTTTCATTTATCTGTTCTTGAGATTGACCCTCTATTTTGAGACTTTCATGAAGCTCAGATGAAGATGACTGAATTTGATTTGCACCATTCTTGTTGCCATTGAGGACACCAAAATTACCATATCTATGGGAAGAACCCAACATAAGCTCTCCAAAAGGCAGTTCAATGAGTTTCGCTATACAATCAAGTTTGCTTTTGTTTTGAAATTTTTGAGCAACAAGCTCCCAGTCATCCCCATGCTTCATAACTGATTCTAAAAGAAGTAGGGTTTCTGCCTCAGTCCACATAGCTCCTTGATTACTACAGTTTTCAACATGCTCAATTTGTTTGAATTCATCCATAGACCTGTTCTCCCCATAATTTTGATTTTTGAAACAGTTTATGCAAATAATGAATTCGCCCTGTTAATGAAGCAATTAGAACAAAGACTTAAAACTTTAGTATAAAAAAATCAAGCACAAAAAACAGAGAGAGAGAAAGAGAGATTGGACTTATACACTGATCATGCCAAAAGAGGTGAAAAAAGGATGTTATGACGAATCTATTTCACCACCAATAGTGAAAGCCATTATTTGATACATAGAATATTTAAATAAAGCTCAGAGCACTGTCCCATTTGCATATTTAATCAATGCAATGTAAGCAATAAATAACCTGCACATTATTTGGTCCTGTTGAACCTCAAAGCATACAACCTGCTTAAGTCTTAAGCTAAGCAGGTAGTTGTAATTTTGTAACAAAGGCAAACAGAAGTGCTGCTCAGGCAACTAAGACTAAGGCTTAGTATCTTAATAAGTTCTCTAGCTACAACAGTTCCTCTATGATTTGTAAGACACATTTTTCCTTTATAAAATTTGAGCATTTGAGGTCATGACACTCATGTCAAACGCTCAACCATACTTATAAAAGAATTCAACTTCATCTAATGGAAAATATGTAGAATCATGATGGTCTAAGAAATATATGTCAATAAACACATACCTAGCTGTTAGTTCCGTAATCACTTCAACCCGCACTTTTCATTAGCATAAACAATCAAAGACATATATTTAGGTCTAATATTATATATACACAAAGATACACAACCTACGTCTGACCCCAACAACACTCATGCAAATGTCTACAAATCATAAAGAAATGTACAAACTAACTCCCAGAAAGACCTGACCAATGAGAGTGTTCATGACTAGAATGACAGTAACTGGACCATGCTAGACATTTAATTGGCAGAAACAGCCAATCCCTATTTCTTAACAATTTCTAATTGAAAACATAACCGAGATCAAAAGTAAACACAAAAACTACAACATCAAGGTACCATTAGAAAGCGCAGTTGACAAAGATAAATTAACATAAAATAAATTGTAATGTAAGCAAGCTGCAAATATCGAAAACCTCATTTTACTCCACCAACTAATGTGATCATAAATTCACACACACAGACATATACATACATACATACATACATACATATATATATATATATATATATCAAGAAAAGGCACAAAAATTAGTAATCTACTACAAAAACTCACAAGAGCACACGAAATTACCTTGGTATATTTATAGTGACCAGAATCACAATTGCCACCACAATTCCCACAGACCAACCCTTTCTGCTTCACTAAATCACCAAAAACATCCGAATACGATGCCAACGGTGGCAATTTAATTCCACTCTCAACCGCATCCCCACTACTATCCCCCACAATCGGGGGCGCTGAAATAGGCTTTGGCGAATTCGGTGATGCCCCTACCCGAACTGCATTTGGGATAGTTCCCTCAACCTTAACCCTAGCCTTATCCTCCTCATCCTCCACCACAACCAAACTACTACTACTACTACTAACATTACTACTATTACCCAAATTAGCACTGAAATTTATCAACCCCCACTTCTCCAAGAACTTAAACACCTTGTGTAGCAAACTAATATCACCCACCAGTGATTTCCGGACATCCGTGAAAGTAAGCCGCCTTGTAGGCTCTTCTCTATACTTATTGATGATAAAGTCCCTGTATTCCCTGTATACTTTTGGGGTCCTTGTAAATGAGCTTCCATCAAAGAAATCTCTCAGTTCAGTTCTCTCAGTATCATGGATTTCGTCCCACAAAAACCAACCTGAGAATTCAATTCAAATGTCTAAAATTAACAAAGTAATTAAAATTTTCAATTTTTTTTTTTTCTGCTAAAATATAACAAAGACCCTTTATGCCCACACATTTCACGGGAAAATTCATGGTAAACTATATTCAGGGAAATTATCACAAACAGACACATAAAATTCATAAAAAATTTTTTAAAAAAATTTTAAAATTCACAAAGCTAAAATTAACTAAAGAGAGTTATTCATAAGCTACTATACAGACTTTTCAATGCCAAATTTTCGATCTTTGTAGCTGAAAAAATAAAATTTTCCAGAAATTAATTTCTACAGAGCGATTAAACCAACCTGAGAATTCAATTCAAGTGTCTAAAATTGACAAAAACAATTAAATTTTTCAATTATTTCTTCTTTTTTTCTCCTAAAATAAAACAAAAAAAAAAAAATCGCTTTATTCCCACACATTTTGCCGGAAAATTCACAGCAAATTTTTTCCAGGAAAAAAATTCGCAAACAGACACAAAATTCAATCAATTATAGAATTAAAATTCTGCAGAAAATTATTCATAAGCTACTATCCGAGCTTTACAAATGACAAATTTTTTTAGATCATTGTAACTGAAACCATAAAAGAGAAATAGAACTCAAATTTTCCCGTTAAATCAAACATACACGTAAAAAAAAAATTATAAATTCCACGAAGCGAATACGAAAGGCTCAAAATTTGAACAATATAACTGAAAAAGTGCAGGAATTAATCAAATTTTACCAGGAAAATTATCGAGGAATTGAAATCTGCGGAACGAGAGGGAGCGATTTAGGGTTTTGATGGAGAGCGAAGGTTAGGGTTTTCTAGAGAGAGAGAGAGAGAGAGAGAGAGAGAGAGAGACTTACTAGATTGGCTTGGAATGGTGTAGAGGTCGAGCTCTGGTTCGTCGGGTCGAAGCGGTTTAGAACTCGGGTCGCGTTGAGTCAGTTCCATCTCGGACCAGAACTGAGTTCGTGCGTGCTGACTCTTTTGAATCGTTTATAAAATAAAAAATAAAGTCTTTTTTTTTTTTTTGGCTATTTGGTCGCTAGGCTTTTTGGGCAGGTAGGTTGTGGTCACGGACCAATGAGATTTTCCAAGTGAACAAAATTTAGCTTTGCTATAAGTACGGTGTCGTTTTTGGCCAGGTGATTTGGGGCTAGGATTGAGATCCAATTCGGCCCAACTATGCCTAGTTGCAAAGGTAAACTGCAATGAGACTGCTCAAATGAACTCCTTTTTTTTTAATTTACTTATCTTTTTTCTTTTAATTTTAGGAAGGAATCTTACTATTCAAATAGTAATTGTGGGGTAATAAAAAGTCTCCAACCGATACTAGGTCGTTGTCCAAATGCCCTATAGGCAATAGGGAAGGTCGAGTAGAGGAAAGAGACCTAGTCAAACTCAGTATATCAAATTGTGAGTTATACGAAGGAGTTTTATTTAGTCCAACTGCATTCGATGAGGAGAAAAACACTCGAGTTGGCTTGCTAAGGGGACATTGCTTGAAGTATGTGGCTAAGGAATTGCAATACCTGAGTCTGAGAGTATGCTCCTAGCTGAGCACATTCCTCAAGGTATGACACTAATTATAAGGAGTAATTGCAGTAGTGATGTCAAAGGGGAACAATAGGAGCCTACGCATTAATTGCTAAAGTGACCAGTTTAAACAATAAACTAGACACATATTCTCACTACGATTCTAAAAAGGGGAATAGAACACCTGACAAAGCAAGCCCCATCATTACAAGCTCATTATTTATGCTAATATAAACAAGGAAAGATCCCAGAGAAAAGGGAGTTCAGAAAAATTAGAGAGAGATTGGTAGAGAGAGATTGGTAGAAAGAGTCCACCACAAAGAACTTTAATTTCTCCATTGTTGCATGTGTAAGTCAAAGGAACAAAGCCACCTTGGATGATCCAATTTCTCAGCTTGCATGTGTGTTTCAAGCATTATTCCTACTTTCCCATCTCATTTCAAGATTCTCTCTCTTTGAATCTCCCATTGTGAACTATCCTTTTTCGTTCTTACATATATATGTAAATAGAGTATGACTTGCTTAAAGCACAAACCCATTTGGCTTGACCCTCATAATAATATTTGTAATTTCTAATTGAAGTTTGATTCTGCTGGAAAATTAACTATTATAGATTCCTTTGCAAAGTCTGAATATTGCTTAGCTAGTATATACGTGACTTCTTGTTGAAGTTTGATTATGATCGACCATTCAATATTGTCATAGCTTTTCTACAAAGTCTATAATACTAACTATTACTTAACTACTTTCAAATTTTTAATAATGACTTTGGAATTATTGAGTATTGTCAGCATTATGTTCACCAACATCTCATTTGTGATGTTTATGAAAAGGTTTATTTAATAAATAAGTCAAGTTCAAGCCTAAGTTTGCTAAGTATAATAATGGGATCATCACAATGGCAACCATAGAATTATTTTTCTATCAAGGTTAATAGTGGTGGAGTTAGGAGTTTGTCATAAGGGGGTTGGGTTAGTATAAAATAAAATGATTTTTTTTTTTTTTATGTACAACTTCCATTTTATATATATACAGTGATTTAAAATAGTAATCTAAATACAACTTAGCATACAATACAATTATATAATAGAATAGTCTAAAAGAAATTATTAATTATTAATAATTTAAAAATCGAACGAGACAACAACCATTGAATTCATGAACAATATTTGCTATTTTCTAGAGGAGCTATAAGTCTTACGAAGTCCATGTTGGTTTGACTCGCTGAGACCAATTTTAAGGCAGTGGCCTTCAATATGGGTTAAAAAAAAGAAAAAAACACAAATAAAATGACAAGGAACCTCACTCACTTTTTTTTTTTTTTTTTTTTTATACAAGATAAAAATTCTACTCTAAATTATCTAAGTGTTTATGTTTGTGAAGCTCTCTCTTAGAGATTTTGACTCCAACCCTTACCCTCCACACTCCACAAGTACTTGCACTTGTAGAGTGATCATCGCACACCATTTATATTTGTAAAATGACCATCACACCTAGAGTAAGCAATGATCACTTCTTAATAGCAGAAGAATGTCTTTGTTATTCAAATTAATTAAACAACATCAATTTATGTCCATTCAATACAATGGAATGACTAACACTTCTAAAAATACTCATTTTGATTCTTTCTTTGGGTCAACAGTTATAAACTTCATCCATTCAGACTTAGGCCCGCTTATTTTGTGCGTCTTCAGGCTTCTTTTTTTTTTAACCAACGTCTATTGCACTGTTCATGTCATGAATAGTGTAAATAGGCATATGAACAGTCATTTTAAAAGTGAACAATAACCAAAAAATCATTTTTTATTGTTTCCAGTTAAATAAATGGTATCCAAACATACACTTAGAAACATAAACAACGTAGGCGAGAGAATGATAATCCAGAAGCCCAATGTACCAAGGGCAAGAAAATTGCATTGACAACTATTTCCCACTTTCTTCTTCAAATAAATTAGCAGACGCAGCCCATTCCTAGACATAATTATGGCCCAAAAAGGCAGACAAATACATATTTGGATTCGGGTGGAGCTTGTATCCCAAGGGCAATGCCATTGGACACATTGCGATGCAGACACATGTCCAAGATTGGACACGTGTCCGTATCCTAATGTGACCATTGGACACAAGCCATACCCTTTGGATTCAGGGGGGAAATGTTAGAAGGTTAGTACACAAACAATTTAGGACAAGCAATGCCAATATCATGAATCTAGTTACTTGCTTAAAACTAAATGAGACTCGAGAGATTGTTTGGCAAGGGACTAAGGGTTTTAAACCCTTGTTTGCTGACAAATTGATACCTCAGTAGACAAAATAATCACACCAATGGTCATTTTATAGCTAACAAACTTAATGTGATCAACATGTTGATCATTCAAAACAAATCTTTATATATAGTCTAAAAAGATAGCTAATTGGAGTATTTAAAGTTGTATAAAAAACATATCACTTCCTTGACTAGAGAGTGACACAGTGCAACACGAAATTAAATAGAAGTTTAACCAATAAGACCAACAAAGAAAAAAAAAACACAATGGCAGAGCAAGTCCCCCAAGGATGAATAATACTCCTAAGTCATCCTCTGAGCAGCTTCCTTTGCTAGAAGTCTTTCCTTTGCCTTGGTTTTGGCTTGTGATTTGGATCCCATGATCCCACCACCCCACTTCTTTTGGTACTCATCATACTTGTCATTAAAGTTAGCCTGAAACAGCAATTAGAAAGAATCAATTGTAGCTTATATATTAGCAAGACTGCTATATAATTAATGACAATTAAAATAGGAAATTTGCAACTTTAATCTACCTTGATTGCCTCTAGGATTTTGCTGAACTCCAGCTTATCCTCATTCTTGACAGTGGTCAAACACAAGACAAAAGCTGTTTTCTTGTGGACAATCTGTAAGCAAATCAACATAAATATATCATTCACTTGACATGAGATGTTTGATCAAAATTTAATACCTAGATAAATGAAACATAGATTACCGATCCAAGACGTGACTTCCCCTTCACAATGCAGTAAGGGATCTCCATCTTCCTGCACAAGACTGGAAGCCATACAAGTAATTCTATTGGGTCCACATCATGAGCAATAACTACCAACTGTGCCTTGTTCTGCAAAGGAGAAATTAACCACTAGCATAAGTTTTGGCAAGACTTAATGCAAGCAGACAACAAAGTTCATTGGGAATAAAGATGATACAATCGTAACAACCAACTAGTTAAGCAACCTATTCAATCAAGTAGGTAACATGGTTGAGTCCATATTTTACAACAATGGGCTTCTTAGCTTCAACAGTTTTTCCTTCAGCCTCAGCTTGAGCCCTCTTCAAAAGGCGTTCCTTCTTTGCTAATTTGTTCTCTGGCCTGTACTTAAGAAGCAACTTGAACAAATTTGTTGCTGCAAATCAATAAAAAATTGTCATGGTTTAGAAAAGAAATCACACATGTTGACATGCATACATAAAGATAAACAAGTAGTACATGAACAAAGTCTGCAGCAAAATAAAATAACTAACAAAGAAAAAAATCAGCCAAACTTATAATCTCAAACCACTTAATCAACATCATATGTGCTGCCATAACCCCATAGCACCAAAAAAAACCCTATCATCTAATCTACCCCCCTCAAAAGCCATTATTCTACTATTTTTCTCTCATCTGTGATCCCCAAAGTTGTCTCATGCCTCACCAGTCATAAGGAAATTTTATTAGGGATCATGAGAAAAATCGCCCAGAATATAAAATATTGCCCAGTTAAAAGAAATCTTCCTAGAATTTGATACCATCCACTATCAAAATGATTATATTCTATACTTGACACTTGCACCATGTGGGATAGGGTTTATACATGTACAAAAGTGAAGTCATGCTTTCCATGAATTTTGTTTTTCCTCGAGATTAAGGGAAGGTGTTGAGAAGTGAAAGCCTCTACATTCTCTCTTAACAGTTAATCATCTATTTTCTAATGGTGGTCAAAATTACATGAACTGATATTAGCTTGTACTTTAAAACAATCCAATACCAGAAAATGTAAATTAAGCAACTGCCTAGGTGAGATAACCGTGTCTTTACCAAGGTTTTTGTCCAGGGTCTTAGTGAACTGGTTCAATGTTGGTGAGACCTTCAAACGCTGCTTAAGGATACACTTCTTCCTCTGGAGACAAACAACCATTGGCCACTTCACAAATCAGTGTAGATCTCTCTTTGGAGGCAAAGCACCACCAATACCAAACTGCTTAGAACGCTTCTCAAATAATGGATTCAAAACCTTCTCCTAGAAACAAGATCAAAACCAACATGCAAAAGGTGAGAACAGGCACCAATCCACAAAATTTAGCAAATAAATGATTCTTAATGAAAGAAGAAACACCTAACAAAAAATACATGCAGTCTTCTTTTTAGCAGGTGCAGCAACCACTTTTCCACCTTTTTTAGGGGCCTGCTGTAACGCCCCAAAATCATAAGCAATAAAATTCTATTTAGTCTGAAAAATTCATAAAAATATTAAGTAAAAGAATCCAGTAACCGGAAAAAATTCATCACAAATGTCAGAGCTCTAATCCACCAAAAATTAAAATATCCTCAAAATAATTCTCCAATACAAAGTTTAATACCATAAAAATAAAAATAAAATCTTCAGTTCCACAAAATAATTTGTAATTGTTGACTTCCAAGAATCTCCACTCCAATAATCCTTCTAATGTATCTGTAAGGGAAAAATAAAGGGGGGGTGAGATAACTCAATAAGTGGTATTCACTAACGTTAGGGTGTGGGAACAACCTTTAAAAAAAAATAATCCTTACAAACAATTCATTTACTCATAACTCATCAATATTTTATCATCAAATATTTCATATAAAAGAAATAATAATTTTTATGTAGTGAGCCATCATAGTGTATATATATATATATATATATCAATACCATCACAAACACAAATCTTAGGCCTTACTCATGGTCAACGTTTACGCCCCGTTGACAGGGTTGTGCTTGTAGAGAGGGAAAATTCTCGGCCTATCACAAGCTGACACGTCATGCCACAAAGTCAACAAAGTAGGGCTAATTACAAAACGCCATATACTACTACTGGAAATTTGCCAAATTTCATTAAGGTAAAAACATGAAAAGCATGCAAAATGCTAATCACATAGAGGCGTGTGTAAGCAATGATGCAAGCGAATCCAGCTGTGTAAGCGATAACCCAAACAATCCGGCTGTGTAAGCGATGACACAAGCAGACCAATTAAGCTATGACATGTGTCGCCAATCAGACTTCACCACGTGTCGCTCACTTACCACCAAACTCCTATAAATAGAAGCCTTTCTAAGACATCTAGGGAGGAGGAGGAGATCTGAAGACATCTAGAGGAGGACACCAAGCCATCTAGAGTACAAACAACAACAAAGGAGTATTGAAGCTCTACTGGAATCAAGCTCTGAAGCCTCCAAGAACTTCAAGAACTTCAGCCTTCGAATACGAAGAACATTCGAAGCCAAATCAGCCAAATCATCCTCCTAGATCTCGAAACTCACTGGAATCAAGCTTAAAAGCCTCCAGAAACCTCAAAAACCACAAATCAACGAAACTCTACGGATTCAAGCCTCCAAAGCCCTGAAGAACTTCCACCACAAACCTTCGAATACGAAGAACATTCGAAGCCAAATCATCCTTCTAGATCTCGAAGCTTACTGGAATCAAGCTTGAAAGCCTCCAGAAACCGCATAAACCACAAATTAGCGAAGCTCTACAGATTCAAGCCTCTAAAGTCCCGAAGAACTTCCACCACAAATCTTCGAATACGAAGAACATTCGAAGCTAAATTATCCAAATCATATTTCTAGATTCAAAGCTCACTAGAATCAAGCTCAAAGGCCTCCAGAAACCTCATAAACCACAAATCAGCGAAGCTCTACGGATTCAAACCTCTAAAGCCCCGAAGAACTTCCACCACAAACCTCAGCAAAGAAGAACGCACAAAGAACACACGAAGAACATGAAGAACGTGAAGAACGAAGAATTTCTAACAAGCTCATAGCCAGAGATTCATTGTAATTCCGTTTCAACAATCTTCGATCCATTCTTTAGCCAAATTGAAGGATATTTTGTGTTCAAATCAAAATCAAAATCACATCACAAATCTTTTAAGGAGATCAAATCAGAGGATCACTCTTTGTAATTACAGAGAATTGTACCACACATTCATCAATACAAATTCGTATTTGCGGAACTATTTTACTCGTTTGACTTATTTCCAACCGAGAAATTTAGTCCTCCACAAATTCTGGCACGCCCGGTGGGACATCTCTGCCTCTCATCTTATTCTCCTTCAAAGAAAAAAATCTTCATCATCTTGCTACCAACCTCAATGGCCTCTAGCAAGAACATTCAAGCTTCAACAATAGCTACTTCAATTAGACTTGGTATGGCTACCACCAACAACTGCATTGGTGCAATCAATTGTAGCCAACCTAAAGCTCATGATCAATTTCAATCTCACTCAACCAAGGAATCCAAGGTTCAAACGATCATCTCCTTAGACCCTCTTACAAGAAACAAGGTCATCAACAAGGACATCTCCACCTTGGAACACTTCAAGTATGGGGGCAAATCCCCTTCTTCCTTCACAAGAAGTTGGTCACACGATTTCTCTCCCATCAAAGGGAACCCCAAAAATGAGATTTTACGTGCTCACTCCAATCCACTTCCTTCTCCATCATCTTGGGAAGTTGTGTCAGTTATGATGACTAACACCTCTACCATGGAAGAAAAGATGGCTGAAATGGAACAAAGGGTCATCCTTCTCACAAAAGCACTTGAAGATAAGGACCTCCAAATTGCAACTCTAATGAATAAACTTGAAATAAAAGATCTTGGTAAATCAAGCCATGATCCCAAGTTCCCATTTGGCTTCACAAGGAAAGAAAATCAAGACACTCCTCAACAAGAACAATCTACTTCGGTTGCTTCGTTATCAGTTCAACAATTACAAGACATGATAACAAATACCATCCGAGCACAATATGGAGGTTCTTTTACAAGTTCTCTCACATATTCGAAACCCTACACAAAGCGCATCGACAACATGAGGATGCCAAATGGGTATCAACCCCCCAAGTTCTTGCAGTTTGATGGCAATAGGAATCCTAAGCAACACATTGCTCACTTTGTAGAAACTTGTGAAAATGCTGGGACACGAGGAGACCTCCTTGTAAAGCAGTTTGTCCGTTCACTTAAGGAGAATGCCTTTGATTGGTATACAGACTTAGAACCCGAGTCAATCGATTGTTGGGAACAACTTGAAAGAGGGTTTCTTGACTGATTCTATAGCACGCGTCGCACGGTAAGCATGATGGAGCTTACCAATACTAAGCAGTGGAAAGACGAGCCCGTTATTGACTATATCAATCGGTGGCGTTCCTTGAGTTTGGATTGCAAGGATAGACTTTCTGAAATTTCTGCTATAGAGATGTGCATCCAAGGCATGCATTGGGGACTTCTTTACATCCTTCAAGGGATAAAGCCTCAAACGTTTGAAGAACTAGCAACTCGTGCACATGACATGTAACTAAGCATTGTTAGTCATGGGAATACAAACCCTCCCATACTTGAAGTAAAGAGGAATGACAGGAATGCAAAAGGCAATCTAAAAGACCTAGTAGCCGTTAACACTGTCGTAGTTAAAGTTCCAAGAAGAAGAGCAAAGGCAAATGAAAAACAGCTTGAAGGATGGCAAAAGAACGAAGTGCGTCGTCCAACCTTTAGGGAACGTGAGCAAAAAGCATATCCGTTCCCCAATGAAGATATGCCAAACATCTTCGAACAACTGAATAACATTTTCACAGAGTCCATAACTGAATAACTAATTAGTACTCTACTCTTCCATTGAATTAAAAAACGCACCGTTTTGTTTCAACTGAAACATCCTCAATATTATTCATATCAATAACAGTACAACGAGGAACAAAAAAAAACAAGTGTACAAATCGAGAAGAACACATGTAGATCCGAAAACATAGATATTAAATTAGAGAGTTTTTACCATTTCTGATAACTCTGAGGAAAACCCTAGTATCACACACAAACCCTTGGCTGCTGCTGCTCAGGAAATAGGTAGAGAAGAAGAATCAATGTGATTTTTATATGAAGTGGGGACTGATTAGTAATATCAATGTCTTCGTTGCCTCTTTTGGTCATTTTGTAAGCTCCATTAATAAACCCACGGGTCGACCCGCAATAGCAAAATTGAGCTTTACCTGTGAAAGGTGTAAAAAAAAGGTTGGCCCAGTTTTGGTGATATGGGCCAACTGTTATTATTTTCTTGATTTAATAATCATACTTTTTCTCCCTCTTTTTTTTTATTTTTTATTTTTTAAGATTAACAGTGGGTTTAAATACTGATTATTTTGCTGAAAACTAAAAATTTATTACTTAAAATATTGTAGTAAAATATTTTTTATTACTGAAAATATTATTCATGCGTTTTTCATCACTTGGCTAGTCCATGAACGGTGCCATGAGACCAGCCAAGTGAAACACAAACGCATACAAACGCAGAAATGCCGTTACGCAAACGCACACTAACACTCTTTTTCTCCTTGATGATTATGATGCAATTGTCATATTTAGATGGCTAAAAACCACATCTTCAGTTCCTAACCTTGTGCTCATAAGTGAATAAAGTAATAATATGTGTGTGTATATATATGTGTGTATATATATATATATATATATATATATATTTGAGTATTTACTGTAGTGAAATTTTGCAAGTGCGAAGATTTATATATATACAGTTGTTAGGATTCTTCATTCGCTTTTTGTGAAAATAGCTGTTTTATGTAGCCACAAATTAGAAGAGAGCAAGCTTAATAGCAGTAGGGAGAAACTACCAGGACTATATTCTCTTTTGTATGGATTGAAATGACACCAGACTGAAACTTGCTAAAAGCTTAAAATCTGGATAAATTGGTTAGCAAAAGCAAAATAAACTACTTATTTGTCATTCAACCATTACACTAGGGATTGCAACTTATACAAATGCTATTAAACACGAAGGGCAACTGTGAAGGTCTGTAGTATCAAAAGTAACTAAGTTGGGATGTAAGCATGTAATTTGTGAAGAAGATGCTCTGAATGTAATTCTCCCCTTGCATTACTTGGTGCCTTATCCTCATTAGGCGATTCAACATATTATTAATGACACCAAACTAATTTTGAATTCATTTTCATAATGTTTTGTAAATCATGCTTATATGGAGGCTAATTTTATGGTTCATTTAGCTAAAAAAACAAGCTCGTACGTGGAACAAAAGCAAGCCTAGCCTCATATAGTCACCTTTGATAAATTATTACCAAAGAATAATGGGTAGTTCTTTGACAAGTGTGTTAAGAGTATAGAGAATATGTAATTCATCGGTTTTATTTTCAAAATATATAGCAATATTAATTTTTTAAAAAAAGTTGTCACTTTAAACTACAATCAAGTTTGTAGCCAAACTTTGTCCTTTTATTGCTTGTTGTTTTCCTCATCCACACCTTTCCATTTACAATGGAATGGAGTGAGGTTTCAAATTAGTTGATAATCCCCTAGACACAATGGCATTTCGATAATTTCTTTAAGACACCCATACTATCCCTAAGAAATAAGAATGCTTTAATTCACTTTCTTCCATTTTTCTTCCCCAACCAAGCATCTTTACACCAAACGAGCTCTTTGAAACTTGCTTGTTTGAGTGGTTGTTTAGCTCAACTAGCTGCATCTCTCAGTTTCTCCATCAAGGTGATGGAGATTAGAGTCTTAACTTCCTCATCCAACTAGAGAGGTTGCGTGCAACTGGTTATTAGGCATTGTTAATGAACACAACAGCCACTCACACTCTCTGTAGACTTCAGCCCACCTATACATGTCCAAACTCGCACAGTTCCAACTTCCAACGGGTGATGCCAAACCATATCACTCTTCTCAGTTCTCTCTATTTCTTTATGTTTTAAACATATGGCCTAAAGCATGGGTTTTGTTAATGGAGCTATGTTGCTAGATCAAGACTTTTGTCCATAAAGACAAACCATATTCATTATTTGGCCAAACCATATTCACTATTGTTAGGGTACTCTTTTTTTTTTTTTACACTTAATATTATTTAAACAACACCATTTTATTTTTAAACATAACCAACAAATTATTGGATTTCCCTAAATATTTTTTACTATTATTATGCTAGCCCACAACCATTCTTCTTTCCATCACAAAATTAGGCTACAAATATAAAACACTATAAGACCCAATATTTTCGTAAAGCCTAATCCCAAATTATTTATTTTATTGAGTAATTTAAAATCTCATTCTTTTCTAAAGCCCATGATTCAAATATATCGCAAAGCAATTTTATCAATGGAATTCAAATCCATAATTAAAGCCTATGATTCAAATACATGCAAAACAATGGAATTCAAATCCATAATCAAAACCCACGATTTAATCTCATGGCAAATTATTTATTGAAAAAAACTCAGTTCTCATTGGCAACATCAAAAAGCCTAGTTCCCACTGGCAATATCAAAAGTTCAATTTACGTTGGTACTATCTTATCACAAACCCAAGATTATTAGCGCTTGGCAACAAATAATTTGTCATAATTATTTCGCTTAAAAATCCAATAATGAACAATGTTTCAATATCTTAAACATTACTATAATCTATGGCAATCATCTTATAAGAGCTTATGAAAAGTTATTTATCTATCTCATACCATAAACCCATGGACCTCATATAGGAAGAACCCATGGACACTATTTATATCACAACATTCATAATATTTATTTTTCAAAGCTCATGGTAACTATTCATCCTACAAGTTCACAGTTTAAATTATGATCTGATTATCAGGCACTATAAACATTACTTATGATATGGAATTCATCATTTCAAAAAAATAGTAAATGTTATTTACAAAAGCATTTTGAAGTAATTAAGCTTATGCTATTATTTTAATATTACAACTCATTATCCAAAGACCCATTACAAATATCTATCAGAACCCAAAATATTCACTAATAATAAGAGTGCATGAGAGATGAAAACCCATGCCAATATGTGTTATTGATGTTCATTTTGTAGGTCTAAATATGCTATAAAAGGAGAACAAGCCCAAGTTAAAAAAGGGGATGAACATAGCCCAGCCTAAAGGGTCCAACCCACATGAGTAAGCTCAATCCAAAGAACTTTAGCAAAGGCAGATGACTGAAATAGACAACCAGCCTCCCTCTTGTTCATCCTTGACTAAGATCCAACTAGAGGCCTCTACAAAAGAATCAAGTCTTTGAGAATGAACTAGAGGTTTTCCCATCAACTTTCTGTCACCCTCTACTTGACGTGAATAGTACCCAGAAGTTGTGATAGCAGTTAAAGTCTAATGATTGATGGAACTTCATTATTTTTCTCAAGACTATATCTCCAGTGGAAGGGGAGTTGTAACCAAGTTCCCAAATCTCAACAAATCAATGCTATAAATGTCAAAAACGTTCAAGAAATGGTTCACGTGTCAAGCACATGAATCCTAAAGAGGAAAATTTGAGAACATGTGGTTTTGAGGGCATGAAGGGATCTCCAGCAATATCCTCTAAAGTGGGCTTAAATTTTAACACTTGGCTTGGGGTGTTGAAATCCTATTTCCTATGGTACAAATCTCAATTGTAGCACCAGCATCCTTCCTTAATGCAGGTCTTAACCTTATTGGTTGATTATAACCTCAGAGATCCAGACATTTAATGCAAGATTATTCTGATTTTACCCAAGTGTGACATTGCCCAAAGAGGCAAGACAACCCAAAAAAGAATCCACAATTTATAGCCAAATCCTAGGATAATTAAGTCTGCTATTTTGTCTCCTGATCAGTCCTATGTTTTGGACTTTTGCTAATTAATACCTTCCTATACACCACTATAAAAAGATAAGCACACCAGCCCACAAAACACACACTGACCCCTATGAAATTTCTATTTTTCTTGCCACTTTGCTTGTAGTTTCTTTCTCCTCAATCTCATAAATCATTCTCCTTAGCCTACACTCACTCAGCCTCAGACATTTCCTTTTCATTTTCTGCACATTCTAAGCCCATAAATGTTTCATAATTAGTCATAAATAACCCCTTACCCATTAAAGACCTAGTTTCAGTATTAACTCCATTATACCATCACAAGCTTACATACTCACTCATCCAAAATAGCCTATACTATCCCATTCATGCCCTCCCCCCCCCCCCCCCCCCACACACACACACACACACACACATATATATATTCCCCAAGAATCTCATTTCAATATATGCTGCACTGAGTTGGAATCCCTCTCTCCCTTCATATCATGCCAAATAAAATCTCTTTCTTCTCACCATGGAACCATTAATTTTTACTTTTTATTTTACTATCGAATGATATAATGTATTTGTAATAATAGAATTCTTCCCTCATATTGATGTAATGATGACTAAAATTACAATAGACCCCCTTGACCAAGACACACAATGATTGCCAAAAGTGAAAACTTTCTTAAATTTATTTAATAATTGACTGCTGGATTTTTAAATGTAATTTCACCCTACTACTGGAGAATTTATTTTTCTTGTATTATCAAAACAAAACCACTAATGTATTAATTAACTATTGTGAAATATTTTTATTGGGCTTTTGTTGCTATTTTGGTCAAGGTGTCCATTTATTTTTTACTTGAATAGGCTTATCATCGCACCAAAAGCCTTTGGGCGTCATTTTAAGAGCCTATTGTTGAGTTTTGGCTTGGCTTCTTCATATTTTATTCGAAGGGCATCAATTTCGCCCTTAACAACAATCAATTTCACCCTCAACAACAATCTTCTTCTAATAGGGCCTTCGTGCACAACTCAACAAGGAAAATGATGAAAGGAAGATAATATGGGACTATGGGTAACATTCAAATAATCAGGCAACCATACGTGAGCCTTTTATGGCTTTTGTGTAGGGGAATGGAAGTGATGGGCTCATTTATTTATTTTGAATGAGCCCTTTGTTGTTAGGGAAATTTTCTTATATCAAACGTTTGGTGTTGTGAATGATTGGGCCTATATATGGGTCGTGTACAATATGACCTTATTTATTGATGAGCCTTATCCACTATATTATTGGGCCTTATTACGGGCCAAGTGTAGTACAAGACTCTTTTATTGAGTGGCCTCATTTGGTGTAGGACTAAGCCTTAGAAATGGGCCCTGGCTACGTGAAGTCATGAAGTTGACCCTAAAGTATCTTGAGCCTTCCAGTAGTTTTTTTTTTTGTGTTGAGAAAAGCATATTTCCAGTTGTTTATTTGCATAAGAGCATTCTTATCAAACATTTTAAATGCTAAAAATCTTATTTTTTTAGCAATTGAAAGGTTTAAGCCTGCTTTATCAAACCTTTCATATTGTAAAATTTTTGCAATTGATGAATAGTGTCATCTCATATTTGAGACGGCACTGTTCACCAATTGCAAAACTTTATATTACTTTTTTTATTCAATGGGGCCCACTTCCTTTTTTTCTCTGTCTTCACCCATTCTTCTTATTCCGTTTCTTTCTCTTTTCACCATTTCTTTGCTCTCTCTCTTCCCTGATCTCTCTTCTCTCTCCGTGGTGTGCTCGTCGCCGATTTTTGATCGTCGCCAATCTCTGCACGTCGCCGGTCTCTCTGCTCTCAGTCATTCGATCTCTCTACTCTTCGCCTGCAACGTCGCCGATCTCTCTACGCTCGATCTCTACTCTTTGGCCGCAATGTCACTAGGTCGCTCACTGTTTTTTTTTTTTTTTTTTTTTTCCCGCTATGGTTGGTGGTGATGAGTGGATGTGGTGGTTGTGATTTGCAGGATGTGAGTTCCGATTTGCCCTCATCGGTGGGGATTGATTTTTTTATTTTATTTTATTTTTTTTTCTACTGTGGTTGGTGGTGGTGAGTGGATGTGGTGGTTGTGGGTAGATGTGGACGTGGAGGTTTCTTGCTACTGTGATTTTCTTTTTCTTTTTTTGTTAGTGGTGGTTGTGGTGGGTTTTTGGTGGTGTGGTGCGGCAGTGCTGGGAGAAAGAGAGAGACAGAGGAGAGAGAGGAAAAATAAAAAAATTAGTGAAAAATAATAAAGAAACAATATTTAAATAAAATTGTAAAAAAAATAGAAGTTTTGATATAAGATGTATTGTAAAATGGTGTGTTATATGTTATAAATATAGGTTTTGAGGGGGTAAATGCTAAATTTTTTTTTTTTTTTGATAATAAAAAATGATGGATTTTATGGTTATATTACGCCACCGGGCAGGGAGCCGGGGTCCCCAGGGGAACACATCCGTGTGAGAGTCACCTCACTTTGCGTGAGTACACCCCTCACTAAGTATACCCACCAACAAGAGCTTGCGGCCAACGGGATTCGAACCTGAGCTTTCTAGGCCCTAAGCTGAACCCATGACCACTTAGCCAAGCCCCCATTGGCGCTAAATTTTTTAGAATGTTTGATAAGAATGCTCTAAGAGTGAGATTTGTATACAACTTGGGTTGCACGGAATTTTATGTAAACCGCTGTGTAGACAAATAAAAAACTACCCATATGCATTATTTAAGTAAATCACTTGACTTATTAAAAATGTGAGACAAAAAGTTAAAAACTAACTTATTTTCAAAAAACTTGAAGTTAGATTCTTCAAAACAAAGTTGGGACAAAAAAGTTATATGCATTATTTAAGTAAGTCACTTGACTTATTAAAAATGTGAGATGAAAAGTTAAAAAACTAACTTATTTCCAAAAACTTGAAGTTAGATTAATTGAAACAAAGTTGGGACAAAAAGTTATATGAGATGCACAAATAGTGCTTAAAATAAGCAAAAAAACTAGCTTATAGTCAGTTTCAAAATGCACATTAATAAAAATTAATATAATGATAAGTTCATAAATAAAAATGATTATATATCATTAAATTTAATAATATAATTTCAACTATAATTAAATTATTAACACAAAGTTTATGAAGTGGTTCAATAATGAAGTTAAACATGGGGAATAAAGAATAGTTGGATGGCTTTGGTGCAGTGGGCGTCACAGGACTTGGATGAATACAACGCAGCAACATTTTCCGGTTTTAATCCATTGGTGTTACCCTTAGTCTCTTGGTCTCCACCACTTGCGTTGTTGTTCAAAATTAACATTGATGGAGCGATCTTCTTTGCACAAAATGCAGTGGTTGTAAGGGTCATTATTTGAGATGATAAGGGGAGGGTGGAAGCAACACTAACTAAGAAAGGGATGTTGGTATTCAAGAGTTTATCCTTGAAGGTGGCTTCTTCAATGTGCACCTAACTATCTCCCCCTCCCATTTTTGTGGCTTCGATTGTCTCGAGCATGCTTGTTTTTTGCACTTTTGTCGAGTTGGACTTTATAGTGTTTGTTGGCAAGACAATAGACCAATGCATTTATTAGCTAGACACACTTTAGGCATTGTTGATTTCTCTGCTTAGATTAAAGAGAATCCCAAGTTTTTACAATAAGCTCTTTTTAAAAATGTAGTCTCTTCTTTACATTACTAATAAAGTTTTTAGTCTTTCTATTAAAAATAATTGAAGTCCTATACTTATTAAGATTTTACAAACGTGTGTCTAAAGGTACACAATAGTATACTATTTTTTAAAAATTTTTTATAGAAAATTGAAAAAGTTTTATAGTTTTTTCAATTCTCCATAAAATATTTAAAAAAATGAATGACTTAAGGGCACACATTAACCAGATCTTACTTATTATATATAAATATGAGAAATGATATGTCCACTACATTTTTACAATAAATCCTAAATGGCAGGTTATTATTGGTTGTTATTATTAGAGCAAAAAAGTAATATTCGTGTTAGGTTCAAATTTAAACCAATAACAACTAACTATTTGTGATTTGTTATAAAAATATTATAAAAATATTATAAACGTAGCATCTCTCGTATAAATATATTATGAATTTTAATAATTTCAAAAGTCTCAAGCTTGAACTTAGGCATATTCTATCCAAAATAAACATGGTGGGTCATGACATAATAAATAATTTTTTTTAGAGAAAGATGACACAATGCGTTAGCTATGAGCCTATGAGTCATATGATAGTTAACTTCAACTACCCAATCAAAATCCATATCCACAGTCTCGCAATTTATGTCCCATGCTCATTGCTGATTGCTGGTGCCTGATACCAGACCCACAGTCTCGCAATTTATTCATAAAAACTGTCCCTCTGTCAGTCAGACTAATCACTTCTAATAGTAATAGCAGCCTTTTCTGCCTCTATTCCCCCAAAACTATTTTTGTCTCTGTCCTGCAATTTTTAGCTTTTTTTTTCATCATTTATACATAAGTTTATTATTTTTTTCATTAATTATAAATTTTTAAAAGAGTTTTAATTTATAGCGTTTGTTTTTAAGGTAAACTTTTTATCATAAATTTTATTATTGTTTAGAATATAGGAAACCATTTAAGGAAAAATTTTTGCGAAAAAATTAAAAAAAATGATTCTTTTGGATAGCTTTTTCAAATTTTTATAAAATTATTTTTAAAAATAAATGTTTAATGTATAGCCTAAGACCATATATTAACTAGACCATTTTATCATTAGATTAAGATATTAATAAGTTTTTAGTGTATATTTGGTAAAAATTAAAAAATCTGCTTATTTTTACTACTATTTATGGGCTCTACTACACTTTTTGATACTATTTATAAATCCTACTATACTATTTCAGCTAACTTTTATTTTTATCTACAATATTTTTAACAAAATAGACGAATCTTAAACAGGCCTTAGATATAAATGAGAACAGAATGCCAAATCTCTTAATCAAACGACAGTGGAGCTAATTAGAACTCAGCCTCACCAATCAGTCACACTCTATGGGCTACAAAATCAAAGATTTGGGCGAGAAGTAATAAAAAATTAAAAAAAAAGAAAGGAAAAAAAAAAAGAAAAAAAGCCGAGAGTCGCCAAGCCCGCTCACCAATTTTGGCCTCAAAATTTGAACCCCCGCGCTCCTTTACTTCACAGCGCGCTCTCAAAAAATTTCCCAAATTCCATGTTTTTTTCATTTCCTCATTTCCCTCAAATTTCTCTCTCTCTTTTAGACACAAAAAAAAACAAAGTCAAAACTCAGTAAATTTCTAAAAGCCACAAAATTCTTTCGATTTCTAGGGTTTCCCTCCCAAAACCCCCAAACAAGCCCTAGGGTTTTAGAGCGCTCTCTCTCTCTGTGTGAAATTTGTGGTTTCTCTCTGTGTGTTTGAGTGTTTGGTTCCCATGGCTACCGTAACCCTAGAGGAGAAGAAGCCGGAGGGGGAAGATCCGGCTGGAGAGAAAGAGGAGGCGAAGATGGAAGTGGAGGGAGGTAAGAAAGAGGAGGAGGAGGAAGAGCGGGAAAATCTTGTGGCGGTGTCGGAGAAAGTTGAGGAAGAAGGGGCGGGGGAGAAAGGAGTTGGAGCTGAGAAGGTTGAGGAAGAAGAGAAGAAGGTGAAGGTGGCTGAAACGCCGAGCAAGAAAGGGAAGAGGAGTGGCCGGAGAGGGAGCTCGAAGAAGGACCAGAGCGAGGTTGCTGCGGCTGCGGCGGCGAAGAAGAAGGCGAGCGAGGAGTTGGAGGCGGTGGCGGAGGAGAAGAAGGAGAAAGAGAAGGAAAAGGAGAAGGAGAAGGAGAAGGAGAAAGAGCATGCTACGCCGGTGAGTGACAGGCCGACGAGGGAGAGGAAGATGGTGGAGAGGTTCTCTGTGCCGTCGCCGGGGAGGTCCGGGAAGTCTTCGGCGAACAAAGCTTTGTCCATTGAGAAGGTAATGGAGTTTTGAAAATTTTTGTGGGGTTTTTTTGTGTCACATTTTGAGTGAAAGTTTTGGTTTTTTTTTATTAAATTGGGTTTTTATTTTTGTGTGGAATTGCAGGGTTCTGGTACGCAGCTTAAGGATATTCCAAATGGTATGTTTCGGTTTCTTCTCTTGGTGTGTTTTAAGCTTTCGAGCTAAGAATCTGTCATATTGATAAATGTTGCGAGTGAACCAAGCTTGTTTAGTGGTAATTGCATGATTTGCTTCGTATATTGATTAGATATTGCTAGTGTCACCAATGACCTTTAGATCAAATGGTTCGAACCCCCTGTTCCCTGCTTAAAATGTGTGAGAAATAGATATTTTGTTAGTGTCATGTTTATATGGTGGAACATTTTTGTGTTGTAAAGTGCGTACGAGGAAGTTAACTGCAAATACATGTGTCGTAGAGCTCACTTTGATTGCCTGCTTTAGTATTTCCTTTGATCTGATATGTACAGTACAAGAACTTGGGTTTTAAGCTTGAGACATTTTTAGTTTGTATTAGGCTCCAAACTTGCTTTTGTTTGCTTAAATTTAGCATCACTCTTCACTTAATTAATAAGGATGGTTTATGTCAAAATCCCCAAAGTTCTGTTTTTTTTTTTTGGGGGGGGGGGGGGAGTATAATATGTATAGACAAACAGAGCTATGAGCTATAGCTCAATTGGCACTTCCTTCTCCCATAATAACTAGTTGGAGGGTGAGGTTGCTAGTTCAAGAATATTGGGTGTGTGTGTAACTTAACAATGAAAGGACATGTTCTGCCATGTGTCAGTACCAAAAGTGGGAAATAATTTTAGTTTCCTGGGGTAACTGATAGCATTTTGATTTTTTGCTGTTAGACAGTCTAAGCAGAAATGTATAATTTGCCTTATTATTCTTCCCGATTCACTTTCTATTGCTCAATTCTTTTGATTTTCATCCTAATAAAAATAAGTTCCGAACTTCATAACAATATGATGGCAAAACCAACTTCAAACTGAATTGGTAGTGGGGTGCCCAAAGAGCCTCACACACCTTGTGAACAAAAGAAACTTGATATATACACACAAAAGATTACTTGGGGGTTGTTATTTTTTTATAAATTTTATTATTGTAGTTTGTTTCTTGGTAGATCTGTGGGGGACAGTTTTTGTTTTTTGGGTCATATTATATCACACTTTGTCAGTAATATGGACTAATGGACTTGTTGCAAGCAGTGGAAATGTCAAGTTGTCTTAGTGGTTCTGGAAAACTAGGTTATTATATTCCAACAAGGGCTACGGGGCATAGGAAGACAATTAAATTTGTATATTCTTTCCTTCTTCACACCAAGTAATATATTTCATGTTTAATCTATGCTACGCTTAAAATGATAAATATATAACCAATCTGTTTGAAGTGGGGTCATGTTGTGGAATATTACTCTCTGTTGCTAGGTTAGGACTTTGAAGTGGGGTCATGTTGTGGAATATTACTCTCTGTTGCTAGGTTAGGACTTTCATTACCAGTGAAGAGTTAACCCTTGAAGAATGTCAAATGGATGAGGGAAATTCAGC
The DNA here is from genome assembly GCA_032878915.1 of Castanopsis chinensis. Classification (NCBI taxonomy): domain Eukaryota; kingdom Viridiplantae; phylum Streptophyta; class Magnoliopsida; order Fagales; family Fagaceae; genus Castanopsis; species Castanopsis chinensis. The sequence goes on from JAVQMG010000114.1 coordinate 23,672,082, forward strand.
AATCTAAATATGTGAGGGTTTTCTTTTTTGGAGTTTTATATACTATGTTCTTGGGGTTGGGGGATTGAAAGTTAGTAAATGCAAAAAGAATGATTAATTCAAGTCAGGTGTTGTCTTCATTGTTGTTTACTTCCATCAGGATCATGATGGAAAGGGTTTTTTTTTTTAAAGAATGTTTTTGATGCATCTGAGAATCATCTGCATGTCAAGAGGGAAACATTTTTCAGCTCTTATTGTCCACAGATACTTTGTTTTGGGGCATGTTATTCACTTCAATTCAACTTTCTTGTTACTGCAGCCTGGCCTATTTTTTGTCTGATTATCTAAACTGTTTCAGTGGCTTTCAAGTTGTCGAAGAGAAAAACTGATGACAATCTGCAAATGCTTCATTCAATACTTTATGGAAAGAAAGCTAAGGTGACCAACCAACTCAGTTTCTTGGTATCTGTTTTGAATTGACATTCATCAGATGATTGAGATGTTAATCGTTGGTATTCTTGTGTAGGTGCATATTTGTAAGAAAAATATAGGCCAATTTTCAGGCTATGTGTGGACTGGGAATGAGGTGTTTTTTCTTGTTTACTGAAATTATACTCATTTTGTCTTTCTTGTTGATTTATGGTTATAATCTTCTTGATTATATCAACGTAATATAATCTTCTTGTCTATCCATGTCTTTAGTATTCTGTTAATTTGATTATAACCTCTTTTTTTTTCAATAAATTTTTTTACTGTAGGAAAAGCAGCGGGTAAAAGTAAAGGAGAGGATTGACAAGTGTGTTAAGGAAAAATTGATGGATTTCTGTGACGTGCTTAATATTCCAATTAATAGATCAATGACAAAGAAGGTAAGTTCTGATAGAATGATACTTGTTATTGTATCTACATTGTATCAATTTCCCATAATCTTCCTAACTTATCTTTAATTTCAGGAAGAACTCTCTGCAAAGTTGTTAGAGTTTTTGGAATCTCCACATCCTACAACTGACGTTTTGCTTGCTGATAAAGATCAGGTTTTGCATTACATTATTAGTCCATAGATCAAGCATTTGATGATAAGTTCTCAGGGTGTGAGTTGCTGAAGCTTATTCTGTATTTGAATTTCAGAAAGGTCAAAAGCGTAGGAGGAAGTCCACACCAAGCAAAACTGCAAGCTCTGGAGAAGCATCTGCAGAAGCACAACGCAAGGTTTGTTCCCCCTCCCACTATTTGGGATTTTTAGCCTCTTGCTCATGATGCAGGGCCGTTTAGTGGAGATATCTTATTTAGTAACACTGATATTTGCTTAGTGCTTAATTGATATGACCTTAGGCAAGATCAAATTTCCATACTAAATTTTATTCTAACTCAGAAGATTTTATCTGATCCTGATGAGAATGTTGCTGCTCATTTTATGATCTGTTATTTTGAATTGCCATCTTTAGTTGGTAATCATGAACATTTGGTTAAGGGGTTATACTTGCCTGAAGTATTAGTTAGCAATTAGGGCCTGTTTGGTACTTGTGTTTAAACACATGTTTTTAGTTTTTAAACAGCATTACATGTATTTTTACACACTTTTTCACCCACACGTATTTCCAAAAAATATAAACAACGTAACTAAAACAACGTTACCAAATGGCAAGTTTTCAAAGTGGAAAAGTTCATTGTGTTGTTTATGTGCCCTCATGTTTCCATTTGCTGTTACATTTACTTTTAGGAGTTTGAATTGTCAATGGCATGCATATGCTGGTCAGGATAAACTTAAAATCATAACATAATTTGGACAGGAGGTCTTTTATACACTAACTGGATTGGGATGGTCTCTGAACCATGCTTAAATCAGATCCTCTAATGACGTATCTGCTGCCCTGTTGTTGTCTTAGTCATACCCACTTTTGCTATCATTTCCAAATAAGATGCATAGCTGTACATGAATGTAGTACACAGTTAACGGGGTAGTGTAATTTTTAGATGGTGTTGTATTTTGCTGTGATTGAAATATACAAAGCGGTAGCCAGCTTTATTATAAGTAATGGGATTGTGGCTGTGAAGGTACATAACATAACATGCTAAATATTCTAGGCAAGTGATTGGATGTGTGCTGTGCCTTCTATTACCCTGATTGTGATATGTTAGATGTTCATGACCTCAGATATACATGTACTTATTAAAAAAAATGACCTCTGTAATATGTATATATGCATGACAAACTCTCCTCAGAAGGAGCCTAAAAGAAAAAGGAACAGGAAAGGAGTTTTGACTTTTGCTTCCTGCACTTTGCTAGATGATTTAGTTAAGTTATAAAATTTTTCCTGATTCCCATGATAAGCGTCTGGGACTTCTGAATATTCTGAGGCACTAAGTGTGATTGATGGTTGCAGTTCTCTCTCTTCTTTTTGGCCTTTGTTTATCAGTGTATCTTTTGTGCTGTCCATGGCTCTCCACCTCATTCAAAGTTTTGGTGACTTTGATTTTTTTTCCCATTTTTGCCTCTAGAAACAAAAACAAACACCCCAAGTTGCAAAAAAGCAAAAGCAGTCACCGGAAGTTGAGGAAGAAGATGAAGTTGAGGATAAAGTTGAATCTTCTGGTGCGAAAGATGAATCTCATAATGATGATGACAATGAAACAGTACCAAATGAAGAAAGTGATCATGAAGAACATAAATTTGAAGAGGAAGAGGAAGAGGAGGAAGAGGAAGAGAAACCAAAGGAGCAGATGTCAAAAAGCTCATCAAAAAAAGGTCGGAAGGATGGTTCAGTGACAAAAACAATTGAAAAACCCAAACCTGTCAAAAAGGCTACCCCTGCAAAATCTGTGAAGGCTCCTGCAAAATCTCCAAAAAAATCATCTAGTTCAACTTTGAAAAGAGGCGCCAGTGATACTGGTGGAACTTCTAGCTCACGTTCCAAGTCAAAGGAATCAACATCTAAAAAACAGAAGGTTGAGAAGGAAAGCCAGAAGAACATCAAAGAGAAAGATGCAAGCAAGAAGCAGTCAAGCAGGTCCCCAGGAAAGGTTTCAGCAAAGGATCAAGGTGCATTGCGCATTGCCCTGCTTTTTTTTCCCCAAGCATAAATGTTTAATTTTATGACTGCTTAGATGATTTTGGCACATTGGATATTCAGTTTTTGTTCAAAGATTTTTCCCCCTTCATGGAACTGCTTTAGAGGTTGGGGTTTTTCTTTTTTGGATTACATATATTACTATGAGTTTGTTCTTGCATCTTATAGCTGATTTACTTTCTAAGACAAAAAGTTGTTCTTTTGAGTTTATTTTAGAGAAATGCTATGTTCATAATATTTTTACAATAAATTTTTAGTGGTAGGTTGTTACAGGTTGTTAGTGGTGGGGCAAAAAAGTAACTTTAGTGATAATTTCAAGTTAGAACTAATAACAACTAACCACCTGTGATTTGTTGTGAAACGTTGTGAACGTAGCATTTCTCTTATTTTTAACATAGTTAACTAACACATTTTGAATGATTGAAGGTCTAATATTAGGGTTGCACACCTTATGCCTTTTCTTTTCAATTGATTTTATTTACTAATATAAAAATAAAATAAAGGTTGAAGGTCCATTAGCATATGGTTTTATTGCAAATTTTCCTGAAATTTTTGTGAAGTTAACGCATGGTATTCTAGGAATAATATCATTGCTTTGTGTTAAAATAGTTTCTATGGTTGGATGAATATCTCACCTCGTTGTTAAATATATCCTGGAACCAGGAAAAGGCAAAGCTGGTAAGAAGTCAAAGGCAGAACCCAGCAGAGAGGAGATGCATGCTGTGGTAGTTAATATCCTGAAGGAGGTGGACTTCAATACTGTAAGTACACTTTCGTACAGCATCACATAGATTGGTTTGTTAAGGTTGTGTATGTCATTTTAAATGTACTCTGTTTCTCATGATGCAGGCAACTTTATCTGATATTCTCAGGCAACTTGGTATGGTTCACTTTTATTTATATTTGCTCCACCCTAACCAAAATATCGACAATAACAATATTAGATTTTCAGTTTAACTTGGTTAACTTAGCAAATGTAAATTTATTAGGTACCCACTTTGGTGTTGACTTAATGCATAGAAAAGCGGAGGTGAAGGATATAATTACTGATGTGATAAATAACATGAGTGATGAGGAAGATGAGGGAGAGGATGCTGAGGAGAATGCTGATGCTGGTGATGATGCAGACAAAGACGAAGACGAAGACGATGATGATGATGCTTAGTGCATTGGACTGAGACAAAGAACTTTCTATGACCTTTGCAGAACATTTGAAGCTTGTAGTGCATTCTTCAGGTAGATGATCTTTCTACTGGGGATCCTTCAGCTTCTATAATTGACAAACTACAGTGGATGTCTAGATATCATGACTGATTCCAGACACATGTACCCAACCGGGTTTGTTTGTACCATATGAATTAACCTCTTTTGTTGTACTTATAATCTCCGTAGTTTTATTAGTTAGTTTTATTTTTTTGATAGTTTCTCTTTCCTTTCAGAAAATTATGTTCAGACTTTTGATATTTATCCTCTTTAAATGTTTAGTGAATGGCTTTATCTCAAGATTTTTTCCTAAATTGTATTAGTTGTTTAGCAAGAAGGGCTGCTTCCGGAAACCGCATGTGTGCATGCTTGAAATTATTTCTAGCACCTTATCAAAAAGTGATTCTCAACAGGTTTGAATCTTATGGCGGTTTTATTAATGCAGTTTTTGACTGAAGATGAATTATTTAATGTTGATGAAATCAAAGAACTTATTTTTTCTGCGGCACTGTATTATTTTTCAGAACTTAAAAGGTCAGATCTTATTGTTATTGTTTTATTATTATTATTTTTAGAAAACATGTTGGTTGGGATGTCCCAAACATATGTAGGTCGATGGATGGGCTCAAGCTTGTGGGAAGTTGAGGACATATCAAAGGGTTTGAAGTTAGCTTCCTCCCCTTAATTTTGAGATTTGGGCTTTCATTTTCATCTTGTGAAGTGATATTCCTCGTTAGAGATAGGGGATCATATTTTGTTTTTAGCTCTTCATGGGTGGAGCTAGTGGGTTGGAGTTGCTATATATTGATTGATTACTTAATACGCAATTCTGTCAGGTAGGGTTATGTATTCATGGTTGACTTAGGAGTACGCATTAAAGGCCTGGTTTGTTTCACTTCATTGGGAAAAAAAAAATAGCAAAGATTTTGTTGCTTTCTCGCGTGGATAAAAGCATACTGTCAAATAGGAGTGTGCAAAATATCTGCCTAACCTGCTAACTTGCTGGACCCACACCCGACCCACGTGCTCCTTTCGGGTCATTAAGTTAGGCGGTTTGGGTTGGTTGAGTTAGACCTCCAAAATGGCGGATTGGATTGGGTTATAGATTGAAAAATTGCCAATCCGTTACAACCCGATCTGTCTACTTAATTATACATAAAAAAAAATATTAGTTCAAATTGTTTAGTATTTAAAGTTAATCAATTCACTTAATAAATTTTTACAACTAATCAATAATCAATTCCCTAAACAAAACTAGTCTTCAATAAATTCTTTAAACAAAATTTATAAAGTCAATATTGAAAGCCTAAACGCCTTTACCTACAACTTATCTTATTTACTTCAGTCGTATATACAGTATACTCTTTGTGGTTCTCGATCTTACTTTTTCTTCTCACCTTTCACTTTTGGCTTTCACCTTCAGCTACTGTCTTTCCCTTCCCCTTTCTTCTTTAACCTTTTTGTAGCCTATTTCTTATCATTTCAATTCTTTACCGACAATTACAAAAGTATGTAATTGCGTTATTGTTTTTTATTGTTTAAATATTGTCTTTTTTATTTTAGTTTATGTCATTTGATCCGTTTATATATTATAAAATGTGTTATAATATTACAAGTAAAGTCATTTTGGCAAGCAGGTTCATTGTATATTCAAGTAGTTCATTGTATATTCAAATTAAATATGTTATATATTACATAAGAATACAATTCATCTAATTTTTTGTCTTTGTCTAATTTTTTTTTTAATCCTTGATGTGACTGTGGAAATGTTAAAACTTTGAGTTTGTTGATTTAATTTTCCTAAGTTGTAAGACAGAGCCTACTTTTGCTAAAGATAATATATCTCATTTTCATTGATCCTATGTTTATGTTAGAATTGAGATTATTCAATGAAATCTACCTTTAGTTTTTTTTTTGTGCATTAGTTATATTTTGAGATTATTCAACAAAAAATTGTAGTTTGTGATAATTTTTTTTAAATGTTGTTAATGCCAACCCGCTAAGTTGAAACTACCAAAATTTGTAACCAATCCGCTGGATTTAAACTTTGGTGGGTTGGTAGCGGATTGGAATTTTTCCAACCTACTGGTGGTGGATTGGATAGAAATATTGGCATTTACCCGCCTAATCCGACCTGCGCACATCCCTAGATTGTCAAATCATAGTCAAGTTTTGTGTTGTTTTTTTCTCTTTATTTTCGGTAATGTTGCTAAGATTTGAAATTCATAACACCTTGTCCCGATTTGGACTTTGAATGGCTGAGTTTATGTACCTTTGAAGAGTCTTCCGGTTTCATGGTTATGTTTTAGAGTCTCTGGTGCGACCTGAGTTAAGTGAGTGCAAACTTGTATGTGCTTATTTTCAGTGATTTGTTGTGTGTCAATAGTAGAGTTCAATATTTTATAATAAACTGTCCAGTAATTGCCCATTTTCTCTTAAGCAAATCCCAAATGATCAGCATTATAAAGTCTCCTGATCGTTCTTGATTTTGGATAGAATAGTAGCTTTTGCTGTAATCCAAATCGAAACGTGTTGTCCAATTTGCCGACTTCATTGGTACCAATGAAATACTTGATTTTTCACGAGGCTTATGTATATCTTATCACTCAATTAGTAAGTATTCATTCTTTTCTAGTGGGATGTCTCTCTCGTCATTATTCATCTCACATACACACTCATTCAAATTATTCAAACCCCAGAATGTTGCTTAACCCGATTGGACTAATAGTTTTTGATAACCCCTTCAATAAGATTGTTTTTATTTGCCTTTGTTGATAGCATGGGACACTTTCATTGGCGTCTACTTTGGGTTAAATATGGTAAACGGATTTAAAAAAAAAAACATTTTGACTTCTCCTAAAAGTTGATTGAAATGTTTCAGCAAACTTTGTATTAGCCTCGTATTTAAAACTCGGTTACTTTTGCATTACGTGATTCTAGATAATCTATTATGATCAAACCAGTGGGGACTGGGTGTAGATGTTTGTTTCTTGCTGGCCAAAGCCAAAAAGGCCTTTCAGACCAAGACAGAGAAAACAAGAGTACAGATAGCCTTTCTTTTCAGGATAACGTTTACGTAAAGTTTATTTGATGTTGTCCCTTAAGTTCTCCAATTAAATTTTAGAGAGATGTTATGTCCATAATATTTTTACAACAAATCGCAGGTGGTAAATTGTTATTGGTTCAAATTTGAACTTAGCAAGAATATTACTTTTTGGCCGTAATAATAACAACCAGTAACAACTCGCTACTTAGGATTTGTTGTAAAAATGTTGTGAAAATGTTAAGGACATATCATTTCTCTAAATTTTAACCAAGTAACCGTACTATTGATTAATGAATCACATATTTTAGTTTAATCATCTTTTTCCAATTAAATTTTAACCACGTGACGGTACTATTGATTAATGAATCACATAGTTCAGTTTAATCATCTTTGTACTGTATTGGGTTAATGCAATTGCTTGACCGAATTTAACAGCGAGGAAATGTAGTTACTGTCATGCAAATCCCAGTGCTACCTACCCTGGGATTAGGTAGCATTACTCCTGCATTATTTCCTGATAAACAAGTCCCCTGCCAATAGTTGTTTAACATAAAGATTTGATTATTATTGTTGAGTTTTCTACGTAATCCGTTAACAAGCTCTAATCCAAAAAAAAAACATGTTTATCTTGTTTAATAAAATTTTTGTCCATTTCATGAACCCATAAAGAGTGTCCATAATAGAAGTGAGATTCCATTAATTTTCATCATTATTATGCATTTCCTGCTACTTGGGCCTTCAGCTAAACCAACAGCAAAAATATATATAGTCAGCCAAGTAACCAATGTTTTGGACGCCAACTCCACCAACCAACCCCACAGTCTATCTCTCACGCCACATTTCTTGGCCGGTAATGTTTTGGTTCATTGGCAAGTAGCCTACCACAACCCGTATGACCTTAGTGCAATCCCCATAGAAACAACAATGTCAAAGTACTAGTCATAAGACTCAATTTTCTTTCTTATTATAAGGCTTCTCCATTAAAGCTTGTTTGCGTATAAAACTTTCTCCAGTTATCCAACACCACCTGTCTTTTCCCTTGTTGGTTTTTTGTTAAACCAAAACCATTAGTTTTCAAGATTTTGGCCCACCACTTTCTATATAACTCCTCTACCAAAAAGGAACACAAATTACACAAAGTCTCATTTTCAATCCAAACGCATTTTCCTCTCATCAAATATTCCTGCTTTTGAGGTACATTTTCAAGTACATTTTAGCGGTTCCATTTCTGTTTTTCCAACAACTTTGTATTTCTATGCTAGCAAATAACTCGTTTTTCATGTTATATCATCATGAAACATTGCATTTACATGCATGATACACAGTGCCATACCTTGGATTATGTGGATTAGATTGGATTGGATAAGTGTTGTTGTGTGCTAAGTCTCACATCGGGTGCTTACTAGTCGAAATGGGCTAATATATGATTGATTACAAGGAGCTCTAGTTCTAAATTTACTAGTTTTTTTGGAGTTCCTGGTAATCAATTATATGGCCTAGTTTGCATACACTAGCACAACACACTTTTCCAATCCAATCCACATATGGGGTATCACACACCAGTTCCCTAACTAGTAATTTGATTATGTAATGAAATTCAATATTGCTTTATGGCAATTGTTTTGGTCAGGTTTTGGATCAAGAAGGGTGTTTTCTGATGGCGAGTGTTAGTAACAGTTCCTCTCAGCTTAATGTAAAGCAATATGAACCAACTCTGGTTGCTCCAGCAGAGGAAACAGAGAAGGGTCTTTACTTCCTCACAAACCTTGACCAGAACATTGCAGTTATAGTTCGCACTATTTACTGCTTTAAGTCAGAGTCTAAAGGCAATGAGGATGCTGTGAAAATCATTAAGGATGCCTTGTCCAAGGTTCTTGTTCACTACTACCCAGTTGCGGGCAGGTTAACAGTCAGTGCAGAAGGAAAGCTGATAGTGGATTGCACAGGGGAGGGTGCTGTTTTTGTTGAGGCTGAAGCAGATTGTACAATAGAGGAAATAGGCGACACAACAAAGCCTGACCCAATCACTCTTGGAAAGCTAGTTTATGACATTCCAGGCGCAAGGAACATACTTGAGATGCCTCTTCTAGTGGCTCAGGTTAGAGAATCTTCAGTTATTTTCATGTCTCATTGTTTATAAGTTTAGTGTATTTCTGATAGGAGGTATTCCTGTGTAGAAATAACAAAAGGAACATAGACAGAACAATGTTCTGAATGAAATCTTTGTATTTCTATTATTAAAATGTCTATACAGTATGTGTGTGTGTATATATATTCACACACACACACACAGAATAGTCGGCCTATTAGGACCTTGCTTAGTCTTGAATCAAGGATAATTGATATGCCTTGATTCAAGCCTAATCAAGGGCAATACTAAAAACATGAAACATGTGCAAAATATACTATATGCTAACATCCTGTCAGTAAAGTTCAAGATGAAAGTAACATAAGTGATATCTCTTGCACTTCCGTTGTATAAATTTTCTAATTATTTACCTGTTCTAACAGAACTAGAAGGAACATGCCTATATCTATATTAAAATCTTAGAAATTTAGGCTAGTTGGAGGAAAAATGGGTTGAATTATATAGAATGGAGTTCGATTTTCCATACCTCTATTAGGTTATTTAAACGAAAGATTGATCAGAATGATCAATACTAGTAAGTTCCTGCATCAATCTAGAGTGATTATTATCGAACCTTTACATTTAAATAGGCTCCCCATAAGAGTCAACTACTTCTCTTGAGTTGTCAATACTTGACAATCAAATTAGAATAGCCGCTTCCTTCTTTATCAAACATTTATATCATCAACTTTAATTGCAGAAAATATTCTTTTATGTAATAATGAATATTTTTCAATGAAATAAAAACATGGAAACCTGACAGAACCCTAGAATTTGCTTCTTTCTTTCTCTCTCTCTCTTTTCCCCTTTGTTAAGTTGAAACAAACAGCATTTTTTAAAAGTTGCATTTCTAATTTAATCTTCCAGGTGACTAAATTCAAATGTGGAGGTTTTGTTCTTGGACTATGCATGAACCATTGTATGCATGATGGAATTGCTGCCATGGAATTTATAAACTCATGGAGTGAAACTGCAAGAGGCTTGCCCCTAAAAGTCCCACCAGTTCTAGATAGAAGCTTACTCAAAGCCCGGAACCCACCTAAGATAGAGTTTGAGCACAAAGAATTTGCTCAGATTGAAGATATATCAGAGACCAGCGAACTTTACAAAGAAGAAATGCGTTATAGTTCCTTCTGTTTTGACCCTGAGAAGCTTGAACAACTCAAGAAAAAAGCAACGGAAGATGGGGTTTTGGAAAAGTGCACAACATTTGAAGCCCTCACAGCTTTTGTCTGGAAATCTAGAACTCAGGCATTAAGGATGCAGCCTGATCAACAAACAAAGCTTCTCTTTGCTGTTGATGGAAGGTCTAGATTTGAGCCACCAATTCCAAAGGGGTACTCTGGCAATGCAATTGTGTTAACAAATTCAATATGTAATGCAAGTGAGCAACTAGAGAACCCACTGTCATTTACAGTTGGACTAGTTCAAAAGGCAATTAACATGATTACAGACAGTTATATGAGATCGGCTATAGACTATTTTGAAGCAACAAGAGCTAGGCCTTCACTTGCAGCAACCCTATTGGTTACAACTTGGTCTAAGCTATCTTTTCACACAGTAGATTTTGGATGGGGAGAAGCTCTTTTTTCTGGCCCTGTGGCTTTGCCTGAGAAGGAAGTAATTCTGTTCCTATCTCATGGGAAAGAGAGGAAAAGCATAAATGTTCTTTTAGGTTTGCCGGCTTTTGCAATGAAAATCTTTGAAGAGCTGATGCAGATTTGAAGGTTCCTGGATTTGAAGGAAAAGCATAAATGTTCCTGGATTTTCTTTATCTAAGCATTTGTTATAGCTTGTGTCATTCGTTGCAAGAACCAGGTTAAGTTATATTGGTGTGAGTGCACTTCATGCCAAAGGAGTTTCAATGATCCAGGAGAACAACATGTAGTCCAGTTTAATTTAAATAGTGAAACTGGATTACCATGTCTGGAACAGAAAGGCATGACGAAGTGAAAATTTATGTTACCTATTTGTTTATTACTATTTATTTCATTTGTAATTGTATGAACTATGGAGTCTTTTAAGTTCAAATTCAATAATTCATAAGCAAGGAGATCAGCATACTTCTGAATAGTTGAGTAAGAAGTTTGCCCAATAACTTAAAAATAAAAAAAATGTTGTTCTATCAAGAATAGCAAAAATTTCTAACATCTAAATGGAAAACACTTAAAATCATCCCAAAGTTCTACAATTGATAATACAAGCCAGTGTCAAATAATGATATTTCCAGTTTCTTTCCATAGTTCTAAATAAATTGTTCTTGAAATGAAATTCGAAAGACTTTCTTCCAACTAAAATGTCAATAAGATTTTTGCTACTTTAAAGACTAGTTGCATCAAGAATCATTCAAACATTAAACTTCATCACAAGAACTTTACATTTTAATCTTTAGTTTGGATGATTATGCTAGTAACAGTTTTCTAATTGTGATTATAACACCTCATAATTTTGATTCAATTTAATTCTTATACGTAAATTAAAAAGGAGGCCCACAATTAAATTGATTTAATTGGTTTGGACCAAAGATATTTAAATCTGATAATTGTTATAGCAAAGGAGGCCCAAGTAAGATGACATAAATATAAATATATGGGCCTTGATAAGTTTTTTAAAACCTTAACCTTTTACCTCTTAAGATACATGTACATATATAAGAGATTTTCTTTTGTTTTAGCCGCAACACACGGTTGAACAACTCTTCTTCTTCTTCTTCTTCTTTTATTTATTTATTTATCTATTTTTTTGTGGCTGAACATGAGACTGCTGCAGGTATGGTTTCCTTTAGCTCTAAATTTAGGAATTTAAATATTCAATGGTTAGACTTGTCCCACGTTTGCAGGAAAGGCATGAGTGGTGCATGGAATTATATTAGTACCTACTAGGATAATAGGCATCACCAGGGCTGCCCCAACCTAATTTGGGGTCTAAGGCGAAAGATTTATGTGGAGCCTTCTATATGTATATATTAATTAAATAAAATTATTTAATGTTAATCAAATTGAGGTTAATTTGATGTAGTAAATACATAATTTATTGAATAAAGCTAAATAAAACTAGGATTAATTTTATATAGAGAATTGAATATCATAGTTGAAACATAAATTTAACAAAAAGTAAAAAAAAAAAAAAATTTAAAAAGAAAATTAATTTATCTTGGATATATGACAATACATTGTTAATTACATTTATAATCTAATGTATAATCTATGATATTAATTGATGTGTGGCTTTGTAGTAGATTAGTTTACAAATATGAAAGTTTCAAACTATTAAGCGCGATTAATCATCATTCATAATCTAACACATTTGTAATTTTTTTTAAAGCCTTGCTAGAAATAAAAAAGGAAAATGCTAAAGTTACTACAAAATGTTCACAATATGATATGATAATAACAGTAGTTGATGAGCTTCAATAATGTAATTGATAAATATTTAAAATGCTTTTTTGTGATTGGTAACGTGTCAATTTATAAATCTATAGTAAAATTGGTGATATTCCAAACATTTGAAAAAATTCATATCTTTTATAAAATTTTGGATCTTTTACAATGGGAAGGGGCTTTTTTGGTAAAGGGTGAATATTTTTTGAGGTGGGGGCCTTAGGCCTAGGCCTTGGGCCAACCCTAGGCATCACTCCATGAATCTCCACCTATCTTTACATTAAGGGAAAATATGTCCTATATTGTTATTATATTAGATTAGGAATGATGTAAATAGCTATATGTCAGGAAGGGTACTTTGTAGCATTTAATTTTGATAGATAAAATATAGTACCCTTAGAAGTATGGTTACTCTGCCAACGAAAAGATATAAGTGAGAAGCACTTGTAAGTTGTAACTCTAGTTTCTGCATATGGCCATGCTGGTTTTGTTTCTTTCAGATTGGCTGACCATGCTCAAGCCAATTCCATCTCATGCATTGTCGTGGGCCTGCCAACGATCAAAACTTGTCCAGCTCTATCATTAAGTTTGGCGGTATTAAGGGAATAATGGGCTGGCTCTGGGATTCATATATTAAGAATAATATTGGCTTCAACTATATATATTAGATTGATAAAATATTTATCATTCAACCAGAGTATCATGAATATTTATGATTACGTTAATGGAAAAATCTGATTAGGTAGTAATATTTTTAAGTCCAAAAATCTGATCAAAGCTGAAAGTAAATTGAATAGTCAAGTGAATAAATGGAGAATTTTTGATATATCAGTATTGTCTTGGATAAAATTTTTTAAGTGTGAAAACAGATTTTAAGTAGGAAATTGTGTATTAATGGACCTATTTTTGATGTTGCTAGGTTCTAATCCTACTGAGTTATTGTGATTCAAGGGAGGTTGGTTTCATATTTTTGCAAATAAGAGGTAAGTAGTGTTTACTAAATTTGGGGGTTTTTCCAAAACAGTGTTGATTATTAAACTATTTTTTATCAAAGAAATATGTTGATTTTCTATATATAAATTGATATTTTATAAATGTTTGATGTGTATATTGACTATTCGTTTTATAAAAAACTTGTGGGACAACCTAAATTTATTTAAACTTGTATGTATGAATATATCTTTATATTTTTGAGAATTATAAATGGATTATTTTTGTGAGCATATTGAATATGTTTTGAAAACTTATGGCAAATCGTGATTAAAAGCTCAGTATTGTATTTAGTCATTAGTAAGGGACAATCATATTGTAATTAGTCCTTAGTAGGTGATGGCCCTAGAAAAGGGGACAGTGCACATTTGATAACTCCTTAGCAATGAAGTATATTATTAAAGATTCAAAAAGGAAGCTCCTTAGCAAAGGAGTGCACCTTCAAGTTCCAAACGAGCTATCCTTAAGAAAAGGGATGAAAATGATGGTTCTAGTTCCAAAAAGGGGACAACACAACCCTGTCAATGGGGCGTAAACGTTGATCATGAGAAAACCCTAGGAAATTGTTTATATGATGGTATTGATATATATATATATATATATATATATAATATGATGGCTCACAATATAAAGATTTTTTTTTTATATGAAATATTTGATGATGAAATATTGATGAGTTACAAGTTATGAATTTGTTGTAAGAATTATTTATTTGAAAGGTTTGTTCCCACACCCCAATGTTAGTGAATTCCACTTATTGAGTGATCTCACCTCCTTTTATTTCCCCTTACAGATACATCAGAGGGATCATTGGAGTAGAGATTCTTGGAAGACAACAGTTACGAATTATTTTGTGGAACTGAGGATTTTATTATTTTTTTATTATATTAAACATTGTGTTGGAGAATTATTTGAGGATGTTTTATTTTTGGTGGATTAGAGCTCCTTATTTGTGATGAGATTTTGGGTTGCTTTTATATAATATTTTTATAGATTATTTAGATTGAATAGATTTTTATTGTTTATGATTTTGGGGCGTTACAGTGATGTAATTGTCCCCTCCCTCCTTAAATATTGGTCCAAATTTTGAACTTAAACTTGGATGACCACTAGACTTTTCCTTTTTAAATATTTTTACCCATACAAATAGTTTTCAGCAAACTGCTATTTTTGATAATTCGATAGTTATAATAGGAGAAGAGATTTGAATTTTAGATGTTTTCATTGAAAACACTAAGAAGTGCTAGTCAAGCCACATGCCTTTGACAATTTTCCGCATGTTATTCCACTCATAGTTCACACATGAAACTTCTTTTTTGCATATTCCCTCCTTATTTTGGCGGTATTAAGGGAATAATGGGCTGGCTCTGGGATTCATATATTAAGAATAATATTGGCTTCAACTATATATATTAGATTGATAAAATATTTATCATTCAACCATACTAAAGTATCATGAATATTTATGATTACGTTAATGGAAAAATCTGATTAGGTAGTAATATTTTTAAGTCCAAAAATCTGATCAAAGCTGAAAGTAAATTGAATAGTCAAGTGAATAAATGGAGAATTTTTGATATATCAGTATTGTATTGGATAAAATTTTTTAAGTGTGAAAACAGATTTTAAGTAGAAAATTGTGTATTAATGGACCTATTTTTGATGTTGTTAGGTTCTAATCCTACTGAGTTATTGTGATTCAAGGGAGGTTGGTTTTATATTTTTGCAAATAAGAGGTAAGTAGTGTTTATTAATTTTGGGGTATTTTCCAAAACAGTGTTGATTATTAAACTATTTTTTATCAAAGAAATATGTTGATTTTCTATATATAAATTGATATTTTATAAATGTTTGATGTGTACATTGACTATTCGTTTTATAAAAAACTTGTGGGACAACCTAAAGTTATTTAAACTTGTATGTATGAATATATCTTTATATTTTTTAGAATTATAAATGGATTATTTTTGTGAGCATATTGAATATGTTTTGAAAACTTATGGCAAATCGTGATTAAAAGCTCAGTATTGTATTTAGTCCTTAGTAAGGGACAATCATATTGTAACTAGTCCTTAGTAGGTGATGGCCCTAGAAAAGGGGACAGTACACATTTGATAACTCCTTAGTAATGAAGTATATTATTAAGGATTCAAAAAGGAAGCTCCTTAGCAAAGGAGTGCACCTTCAAGTTCCAAAAGAGCTATCCTTAAGAAAAGGGATGAAAATGATGGTTCTAGTTCCAAAAAGGGGACAACACAACCCTGTTCACAATAAAAAGATTTTTTTTATATGAAATATTTAATGGTGCGTTAAACGTTATGAATGTTATTAGAAATTTATTTGAAAGAAACTGTTTATATGATGGTATTGATATATATATATGGTATTGATATATATATATATATATATATATATATATATATATATATATTATGATGGTTCACAATAAAAAGATTTTTTTTATATGAAATATTTGATGATGAAATATTGATGAGTTACAAGTTATGAATTTGTTATTAGAATTATTTATTTGAAAGGTTTGTTCCCACACCCCAATGTTAGTGAATTCCACTTATTGAGTGATCTCACCTCCTTTTATTTCCCCTTACAGATACATTAGAGGGATCATTGGAGTAGAGATTCTTGGAAGACAACAGTTACGAATTATTTTGTGGAACTGAGGATTTTATTATTTTTTTATTATATTAAACATTGTGTTAAAGAATTATTTGAGGATGTTTTATTTTTGGTGGATTAGAGCTCCTCATTTGTGATGAGATTTTAGGTTGCTTTTATTTAATATTTTTATGGATTATTTAGATTGAATAGATTTTTATTGTTTATGATTTTGGGGCGTTACAGTGATGTAATTGTCCCCTCCCTCCTTAAATATTGGTCCAAATTTTGAACTTAAACTTGGATTACCACTAGACTTTTCCTTTTTAAAGATTTTTACCCATACAAATAGTTTTCAGCAGACTGCTATTTTTGATAATTCGATAATTATAATAGGAGAAGAGATTTGAATCTTAGACATTTTCATTGAAAACACTAAGAAGTGCTAGTCAAGCTACATGCTTTTGACAATTTTCCGCATGTTATTCCACTCATAGTTCACACTTGAAACTTATTTTTTGCATATTCCCTCCTTATTCTGGTTGCAGTCAATTGGGGCCAGTGACAATAATCATTTCGAAGTAGAAGTCACAGCCATTTATTAAAGGTGGGAAAAAAAAAAGAATTAGTGGATTAGGAATAAAAAAGAATCACGAAATGAATTATTCCAAACTGATTATGGCGACAATGTTGCTTTTAAAACTATATAGGTCGACATAACAAATACTACACCTAACGAAGGTTGGAAATTTGTCACCAAAACCATCTTTCTGGTCAGGAAAATGCACGTATAGAATGTGAAAAATTTGCCACACAAAAACTCCTCTAAAATAGTCATAATACTTTAAAACCATTGGAGGCCGACTTTCTCGCGCAATGGGTCTAGTACATGTTTTTTTTTTTGGTTTCCCACAGTGTTTCTTCAAAACTTTCAACTAGAGATTAGTCATGAGTGGGCCCGTAGTGAGGTAAATCGCTGGTCCAAGGAGTTTTTTCAAACTGCTGGTGCACGAACTTGAACTAAAGAAATCTTAGTCAAACTCAAGACATACATGCTTTTTGTACGGTAAAAAACTTGTGGTTTTCTATTATGCTCAGTGATGGAACTATTCAAGGGCTGAGGGGGGCCATGGCCCCCACCCCTCTCAAGAGAGTTGCTTTAATTCTACACCTCTTTTAAAGAGAAGTTGAAAGCAACATTTATGATGTGGAATTTCGATAATGTGAAAGAGAGAGAGAGGATGCAGAAATAACAATTTTTTAGTGTTGAATGATCTACAAGAAGTAGACACCTTTCAAGCTACAACCTTAAATTATTCAACAAAAAAATGGAGTTTCAACCTGAAATTGCCATTTTTCTTTAGCAATACCTTGAGCAAATAGATGACAGAAACAGTGACAGAACTATTCAAGGGTTGAGAGGGGCCATGGCCCCCCACCCTCTCAAGCTTTGAAAAAATATATATTAGTATATATATTAATGAAATTTATATACTTGGCTCCCCTTTCTTAAAAAAATTTAAAGAAAAATCTTTGGAAAAATCATAAATCTGGTCTAAGCAAAAACAATAGCAACAACAAATTAATTACAAATTCTAGCAAAAAAAAAATCACAAAAATCCAATAACCTTTACCTAAAATTTCCCTCTCACTTGAGAGCTCTGTACACTTCTCAAATGACTCCACTCTCATAGCCATAGAAACAACACATATGCCATATATTGATCGCTCCATCCACACATTAGTTTAACCTTGAAAATATTAAGACGTGCCAATTGACTTACAAAACTCTTAATTATAAAATCCTATTATTGATTTAAAAAAAATACAAATACAAATAATAATTAATAAATTAATGCTAATAATGTAACGTTGTCAACCTCTAGTAATGGTATTCGAATTTTTTAAAATTTTTAAACAAAGAACTTTGACCCCTTCTAAGTTTGAATCTTGGTTACGTCCCTGATTATACTTGTCCTTGCTGGCTAGAAAATACATTTTCTATTTGTTTGAATCATGCGCCTGAGTTTTCCATGAGAGATTGGAGTCTAGACACAACAGTTCCACCAATCTCAACCACTCACGCTGACCTTTGAGAAATAGTACATCGTTTTTTTGTGCCTGTCATTTACTTGCATGTTGGCTTCTTGTGGATTTGCTTAACTTTAACGGATGCATGACTGGTGCTAGTAGCCGTTTTCATATGAATGCAACTTTCTCTTTCTTCTTTCTTTTTGGCTTGACTTCTTAGATGTAAATTTTTCTCTCATAAGCTTTTTAGTAAATATGAGAGTATTTGAATTTACAATGTCTATATTATGATGATTGCGATATGATTTCGCTTTATCAGTTGAATTAATTATTTGGAACTAACCTAAAGTCTTTGAAGTTTAACGTGAAAATTCTTCTGTGTTCGTACAATGTGTGCGCATTTCTATATAATATAACCACTCGACATGAAACTCCTAATGTTATGCTGGTCCCATCTTTGTTCTCTTTGAAGTCAATTGGTGGTGTGCCCATGATTGAAAACTACTTGCTGCTCAGTGATACAGGCCCCATTATGATCAATAAAAAAATCTAAACTAATAAGTTCGTTTAAAAGCTAGAGGATGAGACATTCTAAAAAAAAAAAGAGGCTAGAGGATGAGGAAGAAAATGAAAAAGAAAATATTTTACCAAAGAAAGAAGAATCTAGTAGTGGATAAGGAGTGGATCACCTCCATATGATCGAAATTCACTTGTAATATAAAGCTAGCAAGTGGAAGAGTAACTAGTCCAACCCCATCAACTCATTGATTCCTCTCTGAAATTTTCATACATACATACATACATATATATATATATATATATATATATATATGTTAGGCTCGTTAGTTGTGGACAATTTGATTTTTTTTTTTTGAGAATGTGGACAATTCGACTTTATTGCTAATGTGAAAACGCCCTTATCAATCATGTATGATTGAGTGCCAGCTGCAACAAGAAAGCACCATGACTATCAAAAGCACTCTCAAATCTCAATAATGCAAGCGTTTCTTCTTTCAATACTATCAAACATATCCTGCTACTTATACCTAACAACATCAGTTATCATAGAAATTTGGAAGATGTTCTTTTTTCTTAAACTCCCCAAGAGCAGGCAGTAAAAACGTACGAGTTTGGAATATGTTCTTCCAAGAGAAGCAAAAGTTTCAATGCTTTGCACAACTTGAGAGGCGTGTAAGAAAAAAGTGTATATATATATATATATATATATATATATTCCATATTATCGAAGACCAAATTAAGATATTGTTTATTGGAGAAAATTATGGGATTGGAATGAATTAAAAATTTGCTAATTGAAGAATTTTTTTTGAAAGGAAAAAGTAATAATTAGAGGAAATTGTGGGATTGAATCAATTACTAATTCAAATTTGTGAGTAGTTTGTGCATGTAATTCCATTATAAAAACGAGCCTCGTTGTAATGTATGATGTATCGCCATCTAAATGAATAAAGGATGTAGCTCTTTGAGCTCTTGTTCCGTAGATATATCATATATGGTGGCTTTGTGGTTGAACTATATGAAACTCTCATTTCGCCTCTTTTCTCCCTCGTGTGATCATAAAATTCTACAGTAATTTGTTTTGATTACATGAAGAGGTTCAAGATAACTCCTAACATATCAATCCAACTTAAACTGCAAATTTTTAGAAAATTGGAATTTATTTCACAAATTGAAGTTTCTTTGGCCACAGAGTATATATATCTAACGTAGAGTAGTTTTTATAAATTTACAATCTTTATAGTATTTTGTTCTAGTGGCTTGAACTGTAATGAAAAGAACTCAGAAGCAAAATTCTTGAGTGTTTTTTTTTTTCACCATTGAAAGGTTGCTTGAACTAATGTACCTTGTGGGCTAGCTATAAGTACTACTCATGGGGATTCAATAGACACTATTCATTTTGTGTTTTTGTATTGCACAAATGACTTAGTACAGCTCTAAATCATGGGAAGCATTGGCCAAAGTAAATAATGGATAAGAATTTAAGCAAAAGAAAAAATAATATATATATATATATATATTAATAGGTAAAGTTGAGAGAAAATCCAATTAGATTTCAAATTGGAATTCAATTAGAGTATAATTTTATGTCATATGTCCCGCCTAATTTAAGTTTTTTAATTTTTTTTGCCAAGTTAATTAATTCGGTTTAAAAATTAGAATTCAATTAGAGTTAAATTTTGTGACACATGTCTCGTTTAATGTAAGGTTTTTCTTTTTTAAAAAATTTTTGTACACTGTGAGTTAATTCAATGTACAAAACGAGGAGTTCAATAAAATTAAATTATAAAAAACCTAATCCTATATATATATATATACACCACAACTATATATAACCAATGCTTAGAGAAAATTTAATTAGATTCAAAATTGAATTTTTCTTTTGATAGCTTTTCATACAAATTAAATTATTTAGATTTTACTGTTATTTTTTCTTTGAACTAATGAACATATTTTTAATACTGTTTCTATTTAGACATTTTGTATGCCAAGATCTTGAACGTAACAAATTGTACTTGAGTTGAACGATCTCATGCACATATTTTCATTCAATTTAGGAGATACTATTAAATCAATTTATTCTTTTAATTTTGTGTTGTGTTTAGTAGAATTTCATGAACAGTGATTTTGAATTGATATTATATATGTAGTACTCAATAGTGATTTTCAAAAGTATATACATAATAGTAGTGCAATGAGAAATTGTGATAGCCAATATCATGAAAATTGCAAGAAAAAACTATTTTAGTACTTTTAAATGTCTTGATCGAACTAATATATTAATATGTTTTATAACTCAAGTTAACATCAATAACGCTACTACAATTTATCATTCTTGTGCGTAAGCACAAGTTACATACTAGTAATAATAACTGTTACCGCAAAATTTTCAAACATGAATTCTTCTTAAATTTTAAATACTTTATATATATATATAAATAAAATTTCACAACTACAAGCTTCTAGATTAGAAACCTTATCTAAATTCACGGTAACAGAGCGGAGTAGATATTTATTAGTTCAAATATGCCTAATTCATATCTAATATTACATATATAAATGTTTCTTCTATTATGTAAATCAACCATTCATATCTTTCATTCAATCGGATAAATATGATCCGAATAAACCTTTAGGAGAATGCATGTGGCACTGTACTCTTCAATTAACTGGAAAAAAAGACTCATTGATTTGGTAAAAATAGTTCAAAGAGCTGTAGCAATTTCATGCTTATCTGGTAGAAATGGCAATCACGTTCCCTAACGCCTTGTTGAGCTGCACTTCCTTTTCGTTTATCTTGTTTCACTCACATCAGCCACTTTTGTTTCATTTAGTGACAGAAGTACGTTTCATTTAGAAAAAGCGTGACAAGTGTACAATTAGTATTACATGGGTTTTTGTTAGTGCAATCCAGTATTTACCCAAAAAGAAAAGTATTACATGGGCATCACAATACTTGGCACACATTCATGGTTCCTCTATGTTTGACAGAGGAAGATGATATAAAGAAAATGAGAGGAAAATGGAAAGTGCTCCGGAATATGCTAAAATTTAGTATATCTCATTTCTGCTCCCTCAATTCCAAACATACCTTATTGGCTATTTTGTCACGTTAGTTTGTGTAAATTTTGTGCATTGAGTATGAGTGCGTGCAGAGAGAGAGAGAGAGAGAGAGAGAGAGAGAGAGAGAGAGAGAGAGAGAGAGAGATTTTTACAGACTGTATGTGCACAAAGCCATAGCTTAAAATTGTTTCACTTAAGCATTCACCAAGGACTTATAAGCCTATATGTACCACAACCTTGGTTATTTGCACATCAAATTAAGAACTGCATATGCAGAAAGACAGTTCTATACTAGGCTAAAATTGCTTCATCTTAAGCACTTGTGTAGGACTTAGAAACTCATATATGGTCCATATAACCTTATGATTTGCACACCATAACCAAAATAGTAATTAATTTACAGACTATATGCGTGCACAACCATACCTGTACATGGTTACAATTGATTCATCTTAAGCATTCTCGAAGGGCTTAGAAGCCTATATCCACCACCACAACCGTTGTAATCACCAGAAATCGATCGCCGAGCTGGACTTCGAAGTATTAATGGACTATAACCTTTAGCAAAGTTACAACCAAGCCTAACCTCCTCTCCACAGTCCATCTCTGCCAGCACTTTATAGAACAAATCCACTTCACAAGGAAGCAAAATAGGGCCTTGACTATTGTACCCATATTCCAATTCAGCATCTTCTAGCAGCATCTTGAACAATGGGTGGTTAGCAAACTCAGTCTTGACCACAAACCTTTGCTTTTGGGGTCCAACATACACTGAGAAACAACCATCAGGAGCCACTTTGCACTTCTTTTTTTGTTGCCTTTCTTCCTTATCAGATGGCTTGGTGTGATCATAGCTCCATGATCTACTCTTTGTGAATGAGTTAATATTATCATCATAGTAGCACTGCTTCTGCTTGTTGCCACCACCAAATGATTTGCACCGCTCCCATGTCTTCACAATCAGATTTTTCTTCCACTTTTCCTTCATAACATCCATTCCCTACTAATTCAAAAGCAAAAAAAGAAAAAAGAAAAAAAAAGTGCTTTACTAGAAGTAGAAGAATACTTCTATGTGAGAAAGAGCTATTAATAATACAAAAAGGGTTTATGCCAAATTCCACATGTTCCTCATTTCTTGGCCTCTTTTCGTAACTGAAACCCTGAAAAGAACGAAGATAAAGATAGACAGACAGATAGATAGACAAAAACGAGGAGAGATAGTTTTTGTGCCTTAAAAAAGTGGTTCCATCTGTAGCTTAAGAATCCAAAATAGGAAGATATAGTTTAAAAAAGAAATCAAAAACAACCTCACTAACACCAAGGTATATATGATTTTGTCTTTTCCCTAGAAAATATTAAAATAGTTCCATTATGGGAACTGTAGAAAGCGATGCAGAAGAGAACCACACAAGTTATATCTAAGAAGAGAGATGCGTTTATAACTGGGCAAACTCGGCTTAGGAAAGGCAGGCACTGCCATATAATATATATACAAAAAAACCTACAGCCATGTACAAACTCATCAGCCCTAATAATATGGCATTTTGTCAACGCACTAACGCTGGTTGAGTTTGAATGTTTATTTTGTCCAAAAAAATTAGTCATATAGTGACAATATATAGAGGGCCACTTGTTTGTGTCTTCAGCGCCTATGTGCACAAAAAGACAAGGCATTTATATTTTAACAAATAATTGACATTAACATATCTGATATGGTTTAGTGTTATTTAATCAAAAAGAAAGACAGCTAACTTGACAACATAACTGGATGAGTATCAATGTGGAGAAAAGAAAAAGGGTATACATGACAATGTTGTAGGAAGCTATAGATGGAGCCTCTACCATGGTTTTAGCATGGACACCAAATTGGGCAAGTGGGAGAAGGTGATGAGAGTCATGAGACAAAGATTTTTATAATTTTTTTCCAAAAATGTTATGATAATAAGTTATAACTGCACGTAATAAAATTGATATCAGTAGTGAGTGACGTTGCAACACGAACAACTTAACATCTCAATAACTTATGAAATAAATTGTGGAAAATGTTGTCTCTAATATTACTTCTTTTACCTTTTCTGCTTTCATTTATTTTACTTCTCAATTTGTAGATTGTGAAGTAAGTTGTGAAAAAAGTTATTCCTAACGTGCTTTTGATTGTTTTCACAAATGTTATGATAGCAAGTTATAATTGTCGCTTTCAAAAGTGAGTGATATATTGCACAACTAACAACTTAATAGCTTAACAAATCATGAAATAAGTTATGAAAAATGTTGTCTCTAATTGCTTCCTCAATTTCTTCTGGCTTCATCTATTTTAATTCTCAAGTTAGCAGAGATTGGGAAAAAAGTTGCTCCTTTATTGCTTTTAATTCTAATTTTCTTGAATTATTTCTTGTTCAATCTTCTTCCATTTATACAAATTCTATAAAGCACCCAAAACTCACTAGACTCCTAGTCCCCAACGCCTCTCAATTAAAGAAAAAATAACATATGGACTAAAATTGTGTCCCCCACAAGGCTCTTATTGCGGACGACATTCCATGCACTTGGTCGTATGGAGACTATGATTGTGTTAATATAAACCTATATGTTGAACAAAAAGACAAAATGTACATGATGTTTTCATCATCTTGGGTGCCATTAAGGATTAGGCATTTTGCAAATGGGCATTTTAAGAGGTCTTTTTTAAAACTTAGTGTTTTGCCTTTTTGGTAGTTGAGTATTGAACAGGTCACACGCGTGGGTTTCGGTCTTTCAGGTCATTTAACCCCTTTTTAGAACTAAAACTAAGTTCTTCATGAATCCTATGGTCATGGATTATAATTATTTCAAAGGACCCACTACACTTTTATATCTTTAAGAATTTCACCGAGCAATTCTCTCAAAAAGGAACTATCCTAGTTTTTTTTTTTTAATAGCTACCACCCATAATACTCTATTATAATGAGTATTTGATTAACCTAATTTGATAATTTATTTATTAATTAACTGTCAGTATTCTCTTGTGCTTGTTAATATACGCTCTATACATACAATGTTGTAATTTTACGCGTGATTTTCATATTTAAAACGTAAAATATTTAGCTGATGTATATGAACGTTATATAATAAAGAATGTGTGGGAGTCAATGTTCGAAAAGAGACATAGTACTTGATCATGTTATGGCACTTATTAAATTTCCTCACAATCAGTTTGGTACAATAAATTAGTCATTGATGATCATTTAATTAGAATATGTCACCCTGCACTAGTACTTATTTTTATGTACCCCCCAACATTCAGTTGGGGCTATTATGCCATTTGACCTCATTTTTATACATTTTAATGATTTTATACCACACTACTAGAGTCCCCAATCGAACTATAAAAATTGCCAAAAAACAGCTACACCATACAAACTTTGTAAGAAAAAGTAGTGCAAAACGATAAACTGTCATGCTGTCTCCCACCACAACTCTCAGAATAATGACAATAGTAATCATGCGTTTATGGCGTGCATGCACCATCACCTTTTTCTCCTCCAAAATGACAAGTATTGATTATGAATAAGGTTAAATTAAATTAAACCATGAAATTTCTCATTAATTAATTGATTAATATAATTAATTTTTGCCTCAAAAGGTTTTCTTGAAAGCTTTAAATTGCTGGGCTTTGAGTAACTAGGACATATTTGCATATTATTGTCCAAAAACCAAAAATGAAGCAGAATTGGCTCTCAAAGTATATGGAGGAGGATGTTATTATGAAGCATGAAGAAAAGGTTGATGGAGAATTAAAGCAAAAATGTTGGTGTGGTTGATAAAGTTACTGAGAAAGTTGAATTGCAAGCTGGTTTAGAAACTGAGGCTGATCAGAGTGCAAGAGACAAGGTAATGAAAGCAATAAGCAGGCCTTGAGCCAATAAGGTAGTTTTGATTGTCAGATGTGTCTCTTAGACTCACTGCTACAAGAAATAAAAAGAAATTGACATATATGACAGCTATAGTTTTCTCAAGTTGAATTTGGATTGAGTTTGATTGATGATATTGATAGAGGAGGACTTTTTGCTTATATGATAGTTGATTTTTTTGCAATGGTTGTCAACTTGTCATGCTTCATGCTTGTAATCAAAGTTGCAACTATTAATTTGGGTTGTAATTGTGTACTGCTACTTGTTTAGTTTCCCTAGGAGGCTGGCTATGAGATTTTACATTTTAGGGTCTTCTTCGTTATGTATTTATGTTATTCAATATGCATATTTTTTGCTAAGTTAAGTTGGGATAAGGGGACTGAATTGATGGTTATTATTCAATTCAATCAATATGCTTGTTAATGATTAGTAAAGTCCACTTTATGCACCAAAATTAAGAGTTTTAGATTCCCAACTTCCTAACTGATCATGATGAAATTCTTTACTAATATATATAGTTCAAGCTCCCTTGGATATGTATCTGATTTGTGAACCATAGTCCAACTAATAATCAATGTAGTTTATTCATTCTGGACTACAGTGCACTTTCTAGCATCTACAACTTGCTTTTGAATATATAACTCCTAGAAATGAATTGAACCACCTTTTCTTATGGTCTACTTCAATTAAACTTTGTGGGCTACATGCTTAAAAATAGCATTTCACATGTGCCACCATGAAATGTTTATCTGTTAGGGAGTAAGGGCTGGGGATGGGTAACTTTGTGAAGCTAGAATGAGACATTTTATATTCGTTAAATTTTTAACTTTCAAATAATTTAGCAAACATTTATATTCTTTGTAGCAAACATACAAAAGGTGCATTCAAATAGTTGTAACTTGTAAATTTTACTGTTTGAAAGATGATGAATTTACCCTTTTTTATTTTTTAATTTATTATTTATCTTTTTATTTAAACTCATATCTTTTGTACTTAATTCATTATATATATATATATGTTGATTAATTAATATATTATTATTGTATTCATAAGCATTTATTTTCCATTACAACAAATATTTAAATATAACCTTACAAATACATTAGAATACAAAAGATTTTGTAGTTCACCTAATTCATTATAGTATTTACAATAAAGACGACTATAGGTCAGATCTTGCTTTTCTCAATTATTGAATTATTAAATAAATAAAAAAAATACAAGAACAATATCTCATTAGGATGATTAATAGTTAATATGCTCTTATATTTAATGTGAATAGAGTGAAAAAATCATGACCTTGTCATGATGTAAAGTTGTGTGGGTGGGTGTGTGTGTGTCTATATATATATATATATATATATAAATTAAATATTAAAATGGAAAAAAAAGTCAATTTACAACTTCTTAAAATTTTGACAAGTCACCTACTTTTTTTTTTTTTCCTTTTATACTCCTGTAGATCATTATTTTCATTTGTTTTCAATTGTGGATCTCTAAATGTGTCACATGAAACTTGGAAGGAAAAAAAAAAAAAAAAACTTGAATGGATCAATATGTATATCACAACCTTTGAATTTGGTGGGATGTGTAAGAATATATTGTCCCATTTGATAATGTATCCATTTGATAACTTCATATATGTTATGGTTTACTAAGAAGTTACATATCCTTAAAATATTGGTTAATGGAGAAGTAAGTTTCCTAAGTAACTTCAATTTTGATGGGTAAGTGGAGGTTATAGATACAAGGAATTTGGTGATCTCTCTACCTATAAAAGAGACATTTAGCTACCCTATCAAATACACTGAATAGTTAAAGAGAAAAGAGGGTCAAGAGAGAGAAACCAATCCTATAAGAATTAAGTGCCTTTTATACTAAGACTTGATCTTAAGAAGAGTTTAGCAATAGATTAAGGTAAGCTTTATAA
The DNA here is from genome assembly GCA_032878915.1 of Castanopsis chinensis. NCBI lineage: Eukaryota > Viridiplantae > Streptophyta > Magnoliopsida > Fagales > Fagaceae > Castanopsis > Castanopsis chinensis. The sequence goes on from JAVQMG010000114.1 coordinate 23,699,925, forward strand.
TTAATTTGTGTAGTTGTGAAATCATGATAATTCAAGATCCTAGAATTTATATTATGGTTGTTTTAAACATATAAAAATTTAATTTATTTTAAGTAATATACATATTAAACATCACTTTATATACTTAAACATATACAAGTCAATTTATAAAAATAATCAAAAAGGAAAATATTATTTTCATAAATAATATATGGAATAAAAATCTTTAACTCTTAAACACAAAACTGCAATTGTCATTTCTTATAAAAATAAAAATATATTGTCCCTATTGCTAATTCTCCAAATACAAAATAAATAACATTTCCCTTTACAATAACCATTAAATGTAGCATTTTTGTTAAAATTTAGGAGAACCATTAATGATATTTAACATAAAATTTTGACAAAAATATAAAACTGACCCTCTAACTTTCAGTCATTTTTATTTCAGTCCTCTAACTTTCAATTGTTTTCAATTTGATATTCCGTTAAACTTCAGTTATGTCCTACCGTTAATTGAGCCAAAATGACGTCGTTTTAGCTTTTTTTTTTTTTTTTTTTTAAATAAATTTCGAAATTAAAAAAAAAAAAAAAAAACCTGAGGGTCAATCAAACTTCTCCTCTCCCTTGTTCCCAGCCTCCGGAACAGTCAGAACCCTGAAAAAACAGAACCCATATACAAAAAAAAAAAAAAAAAAAAAAAACAGAAAGCAAAATGTTCTTTTATTCTTTGATGGCTTACCCTTTTGTGGAATCTTGAACATCCTCAACAGCATTCAATTCATCACCACCACAAGGAGTAGCTGATTCCTTCCTTGGCGACACACAGTCTCCGATTCCGGCTTCCTTATCCGACGGTCTCAGATCCTTCTCCTCCATTATCACTGATATTGCAGCGTCTACCTCTTGCAGTGATTCAAATGACACACACTCCTTTGGTGAAGAAGAAGTTTCAGTCTTTTCAAGCTGTTCACTTTCGATTTCACTATTCTCAACCGGACCCGAACTTTTCTCACCCTCCATTTTCCTCTTCTTTGTACCTACAATCACAAAAAGATGAGGTGTTAGGGAGATTTAGATTTTAACAGGAGCGAGCTTTTTTCGGGACAGAGACGCCGTTCATTTTATCGGCAACTTTCCAGTTCATTGAGGATCTTGCCGGCCGGCGGTGGTTGTTGTCGTCGACGACGGTCAAGTATTCTTCGTCTTCTTCGTCTCCGACGCTCTCTTCCGTGCTTTCCTCTCCTTCTTCTCGTTTAGAACTGGTTCTCTTCCTCTTGCTCCGATTGTTCATCAGCGATTCTCGATCTCTCTTGCTCCGTAACTCCACCGCCTCTTGCAACTCCACCTGACCTTCCTCTGCAACAAAAATAAACGAAATTCACATACATACACACAAACACGTACATAATTACGTAGCAATCTCGTATAAAGTACATAGCAGGTGAGTCTCGGAGACTTTTGCTTCTGTGACGTCGTCTCGGAGACTATTGACCCTCTGTGTTTTGTTTTGTTTTTTTTTTTTAATTATTCCGAAATTTATTAAAAAAAAAAACCAAAATGACGACGTTTGACTCAATTAACGACAAAGCATAATTGAAGTTTAATGGAATACCAAATTGATAACAATTGAAAGTTAGAGGACTGAAATGACAAAACTAAAAATTAGAGGACTGAAATGAAAAAGACTGAAAATTAGAGGGTGAGTTTTGCATTTTTTCCCTAAAATTTTTATTTCTAACAAAAAAACATATGAAGGGATTCTCAAAAAATAAAAGGGGTAGGCGATTTTCAAAGTCCAAGGGAACATGTATCTGCACTAATGTAGGTACAAGTATGAACAAGACACGTATATTTTTCTATGGACACACAAATTCGGCTAAGAAAAACCCGGTCAATTTTTAAGGTAAAGAAAAAGCTCAATGTAAGCTAAATTATGTGTATATGAATATGTGGTGGTGCATCGTTCTACGTACGTCAATTTGGGTCATTCAGAAAAGCCCAAAAAGTGTGAAAAATTTGGTAAGAATGAAAGCTCCACAACTTGCATGAATGATATCAAATGAATATTTTTTTTTTGGTTTCACATTGTGTTTCTTCAAAACTTTCAACTAGAGATTAATCACTGTTTATGATGGGTGAGCCCATGGCGGGATAAATCGCTGGTCCAAGGAGTTTTTCAAAGTGCTGGTACCTGGACTTGAACTAGAGAACTTTTAGTTAAGTCCAAGACAACCATTTTGAGACCAAATACCCAACTACTCAGCGAACCCCACTGGGTTTAAAATGAATAATTATAGTATCATACACTTTCACACACATTTTATTGTAACTATCTTTATTGACTGACTACATGTGAGTAGTGGAAAAAAAAATAATCAACCTATGTAATAACGATTAATAGTCAATCACAATTTATCACATAAAACAGAAAATTGTAACAAAGTGTGTGTAAAAGTATGTAGTAAGCACATAGTATTCATAATTTATTATAACTCACGTTTATTGAAACCAATCGACCTTGAAGAAATTAGGATGCCGATGTGAGAACTTGAAACTTGAAAGGTGCTAACTTCTTCAAGATCATTCAACACCAAAAACGCGTTATTTCTACCTCCTCTCTCTCTTTCACATTATCAAAATTCCACATCACAAATGTTGCTTTCGACTTCTCTTTAAAAGAGGTGTAGAATTAAAGAAACTCTCTTTAGTGTTAAAATAGCATCACCATTCGAAATTTACTAACATATATAGCTTCATCATTGTTAAACATGTAAATTTAGAGCAAAGCAACGCTTTCATCTCTCTTAAAAATTTCTCACTGTGTAAGATAGGAGTTTAGAAACTAATCATTTTGACATAGCTTCACCTCTACGAAACTTCAGAGCAAAATGATAAACTATTATGTGTTTTTTGAAAATTCTAATTTTAGTATCGTTCTCAACAAACATGAGCTATACTTTTATATGAATAATTTTAGAGAAAGTGAGTCTATTGAGTGACTCATGATACATGAGCTATACTTGTATATGAATAATTTTCTCCAAGCAATTTCACTCTACTCGGTCATAAGCTTTACTCATGTCTAGCTTCAAGGTCATATCCCCAATCTTCCCACTCTTCTTCTAATTGATATTATGTATTGTCTCAAACGCCCCCAAGACATTATCAGTTTTCAAATGATTTTACATAAAAGCACTTTGATTTTTCACTAATAACAGTAGGAAAAAGAAGTTTCAAAGTAATGACAAAAAATAAATGAATTTTAAATTTATAGTTTCTGGGGCTATGGTTGATCATATGCATTTTAATTTTCGGGGTTAATTACCATTAAATTTTTAAAATAGTAATCTCATTTTTAAAGGCCAAAACCAATCTGTACTTTTTTTTTTCTTTCCCAATGAACCTCTAAGCCATAATATAATTCTTCCCCTCACTTTCTCTTTTATTTTAATTTTATTACCAAGACAATAGTTCAAAACACAAAGCAAGACAAACAGATAAAGGAAGAAGTTGTGAACACTTGACACTAGCATGAAGCTACAAACATTTGATCACATTTAACTATGTTGCTTTAAGAATAGATTCAGGAATTCTAAAAAGAACTATAAACATCCAGTTGAGGATTAAGTGATCTACACATTATGAAATGAACTACCAAAAATGGTTGGGCCTATAGCGAGGCTAGAATAGAACTTTAGACCATCCATATATAGAGCCTTTGGACACATTGGCTAGGCGCATCTTATCAGATTTGCCCTGGCAAATTTGACAAGGTACACTAATTTGAAGCAAGTTTTAGCTCGATCTCCATAGAAGACCCTTGGGTAATTCTTACATGCTTCAGGAGCAATGCTCCCTCCTCTCACATGAGGGGTGGGCCCCACGCGTGGGTCCCACGTGAGGGGCCCACCCCTCACGTGAGAGGAGGGAGCATTGCTCTTGAAGCACCTAAGTTTTTTTCGAAGACCTTAATCTCCTTAATGGGTATTTGACTTCTAGGCATCTAGGTCTTCCTTGGTAATTGATCCAAGGGATCTTAAGGGTTAACTTGTCTTGGGATAACATAATTACCTTTTTGAATTTATCTTTCTTTAACTAATTAGCAAATCCCTTGCTTGCAATTCTAGAAGGCATTTTGGCATCCATCCCTTCAACCAAACAAAGGTAACATTTACTTGATAGGACAAAGGCTTGGTTTTAGGGAGTAGTTCCCACCAAATCCATGTCTTACTAGTCCTATAATACTCCAACACTCAACTAATATAACTGGTTTTAGGTCTAGGTTAATTTGCAATCTTTGAGCTACTATTAGCTTAGAGCATTTGCATCAGCAGATGTAAACCTTTGCATAATATAAAAAGACACAAATTTTACACATTTTAACTCAAAAATGCTCCACATCAGTGCTTCTAAAAGTGTGTATATTTGCACATTTGTTACAATAACTGTGCATATATGCATGGTCACTGTAGCTTTGTATTTTATTTTTTTTAATAATTTTTTCTCTCATTTCTCAAGTCATATTTTCTCTCTTCTCCGTCAACTCTCTCTCCCTTCTCCACCTAACTCTCTTCCATCTCAATCTCCTCTATACAAATCATCAATTCCAGACAAATCATCAAAATCATCAAACAAAACCTAGATCTAGATCTTAACTCATCAAACCCATGTGGTTTACTTAAATCTAAATCTGAAACTCATCAAACCCATTTATAAAACCATATCATCAAACCATATACAAATATAAGTGAATCATCAAAGAAGAAGAAGTGGTCAAGACGAAGAAGAAGAGGCAATGGCTGTAGTTGTAGCAAAAAAGAAAAGAAAGAAAGAAGAAGCAATGATAGCATCGAATAAGCAGCAACAATAACATCAAACCACGACAACAATAGATGAAGGAAATGGAGTCCTAGCCATGGAGGTTCGCCTTTGTGTTGGCTATGGAGGTTCAATCAAGGAAGTTTTGTGGTGGTTTGAACTCTGAAGAGAAGAGAGTTGAGAGATGAGAGAACGTGTGAGAGATGAGAATGAGAGATAACGTGTGAGAAAAAATAAAGGTAAAAATAATAATAATAAATGAATATTTAAATAAAAAGGGGTGAATAATAGATAGTCTGATGTAGTGTTTTGTAAAAGTAAGAAAAATTAGGTTCTTATACTAAAATAGAAGAGAAATATTATACATACTAATACGGTTGCTCTTATCATGTTACACAGTCAAATCCATTATGTACACAATGAATTTGACCTTCATGGATTAACCCTTGTAGTGCTAAAAGTTTTTTTTCTTAGCACATAATTGGGACACAACATCCTTACTACGATTCTCTCTTTCTTGAATCAACCACCCACAACTATAACATGATTATTACCAAAATAATACAGTTTTCACTTCTAAAAAAAAATTCTGGTTTAATTAAGTAAATCCCTCTTTAAGGCAATTTGAATATCTAGGCGGCTCAGCCAAGTGAGGTTGAGAACATGGGAGATTCAATTGGAGATAGCAAAATAAGTTGTGGGGAAAAGAAAGCATATATAATATAACTAGTACTTGTACAAAATCTAAAAATATCTTGATAGGTATTATTTTTGTTCATTTCATATAGCATTCCCTCTACTCATACAGATAAGCTGGATGATATGTATGATACACATGCTAAAAAAGAAAGCTAGATCAACATGATCTTATAATAAATGGTCATAGTTGATTCATCTTAATCATCGAATTTGATGGACTAGAAGACTATAGGCATCATGAACTTTGTTAATGCTAACAATGTTGGACCTACGAGTTGGACTTGGCAGAATTAAGGATAACCTTTATCGAAGCCGCAACCAGGACTAAAATCCTCGCTGCTTTCCATCTTTGCCAACACTTTGTAGAACAAATCAACATCACAAGGGAGCACAAGAGGGCCTTCACTATTGAATCCATATTCCAATTCAGCATCCTCTAGCAGCATCGCGAACAAAGGATGATTAACAAGCTTGGTCTTGATCACAAATCATTGTTTTTGAGGTCCAACATAGACTGTGAAACAACCTTCCGGAGCTACTTGTTGATTATTTTTACTCTTTGTCAATGAACTGGAACTGGTAGATGAAGATGAACAACATTTTTTGTTGCCAGCTACGAGTGATAGACATCGTTTCCATGCCTTGAAAATCAAGGTGTTCCTGCACTTAAGTTCTACACTCTCCATATTAAATACTTAACACGGATTTGATAATCTAAGTAAGAAAGATATATAGAGAGGTTTTATAATGGAAAAACACTTTCAATTGAAGATGTAAATCCAAAACAAGAAGAAAAATATAGATGGAACTGCATGGAAAAGTTAGAAGATGCGTATAGAAGAGCAAAAAGGTTTTGAAATGAGTCTGGTTTAGTACATGTTATATATAGAGGTCCATACTCCGTTTGCAGACTAATAATTTGGTATTTTGTGAACGCAAGAATGCGCGCAGCAAGATTGTGAAAGGCCACTAGCAATCTTCAATGCACATACGGTGGAAAAGAATATTATAATCTCAATATGTGTATATGCTAGCTCCACAAGTAAAATGTTGAAATAAAAGACGACTTAGAGGAACATAGCAGACCAAGAGGTTATAAAGTAGCCTTTATTTGTAATCAGTGCCATCGCAGGTGGGGGCTCAAGTAAAGGGGGTGCGGATTTCAGGGTCCAATTATTTATTTATATATGTTTAGTTATTATATATGTCATTTTTGTAGTTGGCCATTCTAAAATCTTAGCCTCCTTCTCCTCAATAACCTTTGCTAACTTTATTTAAATAACAATTATTCAACTCAAAAACTTAACAAAAATAATAAAAACATTCACAATAGTGATTTTATTTTAGCAAAAACTATATTATCATTAAAGAATAAAAAATTCATGTGTTATAGGAGAAGTTAAAACTAAATTTTTTTGCAACTACAGTAAACTGGTATAATAAATACCAGTTGAGTGTAGCAAGTTATTAAAAATAAAATACAATATTTTATTAAGATCATAACTTTTCCTTTAATTAAAAAACTCAAATTCTCTCTCTTCTTTTATTATTTTAATGAGTTGTTTATATTATTTTAAATAAAGTGATAAAAAAATAGAACATTTGATATTGAATGTATTGTAAAATGAGGTGATAAAATAAATAAAGTAACTTTTTGAGGTGTTAAAAACCAAAATTTTTAGCACCACCATTGTAAATACTCTATTTCAACCAAAAAAAAAAAAAAAATCCTAACCAGCCTAGTATTAAAAAAAAACATTATTTTGTTTTTGTTTTTGTTTTTGTTTTTGTCTTTGTTAGTAAATGATTGCATCTTAATGTATTTAAAAACAATGATTTTGAGTATTTATAATTTTTTAATTCTATATGGATGTCTATTTGGATTTTTTTTTTTCCTTTATACTCAGGCCTCTATTAGCTTAAAATCCTAGATCCATCTCCATTGGTAATGGCATGAATGCCACATTATAAGTGGGAGTAGATTACCACCGTGCACTTTTGGCGTGATGGCCACTCTACAACTATAAGTGCTTGTGAGGTGTGGAGGGTAAGGGTCGGAATTCAAGGGTCGGAATTCAAGTCTCGGTGAGGGAATTTCACACATATATACACTTAAATTATGCTAGAGTAAAATCTCTATCTTGTATAAAAAAAAGTGAGGTAGGTTTAATGAACTTCTAGAAATTTTACTATTTCTGATATTTTAACTAAAACAGGTTTAAAGAAAGTGATAATTATTAAACTACAATAAAAAATTTGTTATGTGTAATGTAAGAAAAAATTTAACAAAATAAGATTTTTGTCTCTATTTTGTTGTTGTCAAAGTATGTAGTTTAATGATTATGGTAGTTAATTAATAATAGTCTTATTTTTATCTAAAAATGAATTTTAACAATTATAGTTGTTATTAATAGGTAATTATGGTATTTATTAATAATATTTTGTTTTAATTGTAACAAGATTCTGATGGACATTTAAATATAGAATAAATTAAAACAAATTAATATTATTTGTGTGTGTAGAATAATGATATATGAAATTGTGAGGCTTCAACAATTTATATGATAAAATATTATGAAGTTAACTATAAATGTCAAACGAGAAAGTTTAATAAAAAATGCTTTTATTTAATTTTTTGACTAAATATGAAATTTGGTCATTCTTGATAAGCATGCATTATATGATTGTATCTTGTGAGATATCCAATACCTCTTTTTTAGATAAAAGATCTCCAAAACTACTTATGTGGTACAATATAAAGAGATCAATGAAAAATCAAACTTCTTTAATTAATATATATATATATATATAAAATAGATTCTAGATAATGAGACTTTGAGGTGTAATGAAAATATTATATTTAATGTGATAAATGTCTCCACTTAAAAGAGTTTGGTTCTACCAAGAGTTTTATAGCCCAATCGTATTTCTTGGTGTTTCCAACAGAAACATCCAGAATTCAAACCTCCTCAACCCCAACTACTGATATATCCAAAGAAAAATTTATGCTGAGTTCAAAGCTATTCATTGTCAAGATTCAACAAATTCACCAAATTGCATAGAATAATTCAATACCTATTAAAGATAATTTCTTAAGAAATTGTATTTTCTTTATAATTATAATTAACACCCTTAATTTATAGGCAAGGAAGAGTTATGACTTTTTGTTTGAAACTTTGAATTGAGACATTCTTTGAGTATTATGACCTTTTAGAATAATTATTAACCTATTAGAAAATAACAAAAAAAGAGCTTTTTATGATCTACAAGTTTTGTTCTAGTGCATTTCATCCTATTTTAATTAAAAATATTATCATCCAATCTATACACGTCATATGCAACATGTTTAGCTCTATGCCAAGTGTGTCACTCGCTGCACGTGTGTTGTGTGTTCTAAAACCATGTATCCATAGATTCTCTCAATTACTTTATTCTTTAGTACACATATTACTTTATATACACATAAAAAACTTAAAAATAAACTTTTAACATCCAACACAAGATAGTCATGTTTGGGCTGCAACAAGCTTTCAATTTTGATTTCTCTTTGCAATAGATATGGTTTCAGACTTGGTTATCATATTCTTGCAATTTGGTTATCAAATAGTTGACCAAAACCTGGATATAGAGTACCTTGTTATTTAAGTTCTCTGATCAAGTTCTCTGACCAAGTCACACAAATTCTATCTATATGGAAATTATTATAATTGTTCTATATGCTTAATTTGAGTCAATTATAATGACGTATTGATTTTGAACTTATTTTGAATAGATTACTCAATTATATGATGAAAGGAAAATGAGCAAGCAACTCTTAGATCTGGCTCGTGGACCATTAGAAAAAGCTATATGTTATAATTGGTATATTGTCAATTGTTTTAGATTTTGAAAAAATGAAGTCGATTGTAACAAAAGAACTCAAAGTTATGGAGTCTTGGTAAAAGGAGATGCAAGTATAGGCAATCGTGATTATTACGGTGTTTTAATTGGTATCATTGAGTTACACTACATGGGAGGCAATGTTTTAATTGATACTTTTCACTTTGCATATTTGGGTTCTTGTGCAGTCATTTAATTTCTTGTTTTAAGCTTTCTGAATCAATTGCCAAGTTTATGGTTGGCATCAATTCGCTACCACTTGCCACCATGTCTAACATCTCTTCCCGTTGTTCTATTATCTTTTACTATGATTTATGCTTCTTCAATATGGTAGTTTCAACATGAATATATATATATATATATATATATATATATATATTGTGCATGATTGTGGTTTTTTTTTAAAAATAAAATACAATATTATTTTAAGGGTCAAGAGACCCCTTAAATAACCTTATTTATCAAGGGTTGTAAGTATAAATCTTTTAAACCTTGGTAAAAGGTTATATCCTCAAAATAAGATTAGAGCACTTGTTTTGAGGGCCACAAAGGCCCTCAAAATTTCCATTTCGACGGTATACGTTTTAAAGGTTATTAAGGGTCAATTAGACTCTTAAAATAACTTTTTTCAAGGTTTTTAAAGGTGTTTTGACCCTTGAAAAAAGTCAGATTTGTTGTAGTGAATACTATATCAAAATTCTCATCTACGTACACATATATAAACAAGTACACAAAATGAAATAAATCACGATCTTCAGCTGAAAAAAAATGGTCCTGTAAATTAATTGTGATCTATGTGAGGCCTGATACATATAACATATGATAAATAAATAAAAACCAATGTTAATGACTCCACACGCCAAGTGCGTGTTAATTAAACTTTTTTTTACTGTTAGTAACATAAGATAAAAACTACGTTAATCACAACACTACACACTGAGTGTGGGCGTGTTTGATTAAACTTTTTTTATTGTTAGCTTATTTATTTAAATCGTGAGATAAAAATTGGCTTAAAATTTTTTTTTTTAAGCAAACAACTTACTTACTTACTTAAAATAATCAAGGCAAACCAATTGTTTTAGAAAAAAAAAACTTATATACCATACAATACAATAATTAAATTCAGTTATTGTATTGGTTAATGTAGTACAAATAGTATTATTCTTTTCTAATAATAATTAAATTTAATTTAGTGGTTAATCATTGGTCAATGTAGTCACATGCATTATCAAATTTTTAATAGAGGAATTTAAAATAAAGCTTAGGAACTATATAAATTTTGGAATAAAGTTTAGCTACAAAATTAGTTATAATTTAGGGCTACAATTTCTCAATATCTTTTTGTTAAAGGTGAATTTTGACAAATCTACTATTGAATTACATCTTCTTCTTATATCTTCCATACTTGCAAAATTTCTAGAAAATTAAAGATTAATAGTTATGTCATTAATAAATTGTTTAAATTATAAGTTTTTGTAGTTTAAAATTATGTGTAAATATAAGCTTATAGATGATATAATAAATGATATCCGATTGAAATAAAATTTGACATGTGTATTAAAAGTATAGAGAACATACAATTCAACGATTAGATTTTCAAAATATGTAATAATATTTATTTTATTGAGTAAGGTTGTAACCTTAGATTCTAACAAATTTTGTAGCAAAACTTTGTCCTAGGTTTTGCCATTTTTTTCTTTCTCAAATTTATAGATGCATAGCTATCCATGTCTGAACACAGAACTAACTTAACAAAGCAAAACTAAAGACACAAGAAAACATGAATACAAATAAGTGTACATGCACATGAAGTTATCAACCTCAATCTAGATCGTTTCCAAAAACTTTTTTATTTTATTTTTTTTTATAATTTTGATAGGGTTACAATATGCTTATATACAACGCCATTTTCTAATAATTGTACTCTTTATTATCAAACCATGATACCGATCTTTTTTTGTTGACTGTTTTAGACAGGGTCTGGGGATTGAACCCCGACCAAATATCTTATTTAACTACAAAAAATTTTAGCAGTTGAACTAACTAGAACACACCAAAAGCGTTAATATACTAGCTTAAACAAATATGTTAGATATTTAAATTAATGTGTTGGCACTACCATATTCCAGGTGGATATTGGGGTTATCTATACTATTTATGGGGCTTCCCCTGTTTGGATTTCACATTTTGGATGCCTAAAATACCCTCATCATATCCACTTACAAGTTTTCAACTAACGAGGATAAATATGTAAATTAAAACTCCTACACTTTAAAACCCACAAACTCACGTACGCTTTGCAGTTTCTTTCTCACTTTTTATCTCTCATTCTTCTTCAGATTGAAGGCATTTAGTTTAGCTCTATATCCTCCGTTCTTTTTCTTCAGATTAAATATATTTATTGTCAGAGGCTCCAACAAATTTCCATGAATTGTTATTTCATGTTGTAGGTACTGTAATCCAAAGACAGGGTTGCTTTATGCTACAAAAGAAGTATTCAACCAACAAATTTTCAAGTTCTATCTTTTGCAAGTTTCTCTTTGTTTTCTTTTCTTTGATTTATGATTGACTTTTTTTGAGTTCTACTTTTTTTTTTCTTTTTATATGTATCATGTTAACTCTCTTTTTTCTTTTTGCTTTTTTTAAATGTAATTTTGAAAATTTGAATTGAAATAAAAACAGTTACTACAATACTCCCTAGTTAATGATCAAAATATAAATGATCAATTACTATTTCCTTCTATTTCCTCACTTTTTTTTCCTTCTTCGTATTTTTTTGTTCTTTTTAAGAATTTTTTTTTACCATCATTGTATATGTTTTTGGCATTAAATTTTTTTTTATTTAGTTATTTATTTAAATAGTTGATGATGTGGTGATTAGATTTTAAAGAGTCCATGATAGAGTTAAATTCTAAAAAATCTTTATCTTCTATTTCCTCACTTTTTTTTTTTACCATCATTGTATATGTTTCACCAACTGTTTCATGATGTTTTGGAGACTGTTCGGTGTAGTCTTGCTGATGGGGATGCCAATGCCTTGGTCTTAAAGGTTTGATTTTTACTTCGTATTTTTTTCTTAACTTTTTCTATATGGCTTTGTTATGTATGATGAATGTGTTGCAGCTTTAATAGGAGAAGAAACAAGTTCTGATTGTTTTTTTGTTTGATCTCTCTTGGATTGTTTATAGGAATAAGAATGAGATAATAGGGAGCAATGTAGATAATAGCATTGTCTTTTTTCCTTCTTCGTATTTTTTTTTTCTTTTTAAGAATTTTTTCTTTTTACCATCTATGTATATGTTTTTGGCCTTAATTTTTTTTATGTAATTATTTATTTAAATAGTTGATGATGTAGTAATTAGATTTTAAAGAGTCCATGATAGAGTTAAATTATAAAAAATCTTTATTTTCTATTTCCTCACTTTTTTTTTTCCTTCTACGTTTTTTTTTTTCTTTTAAAGAACTTTTTTATTTTTATTTTTTATTTTTTTTACTTTCATTGTATATGTTTTTGGCGTTAAAGTTTTTTAGTTTTTTTTTTTTTACCATCATTGTATATGTTTTTGGCGTTAAATTTTTTATTTAATTAGTTATTTATCTATATTACTATCTAAGAGGTTTTCCCTGTTTGGATTTCTCAATTTTTATGCCTAAAATACCCTTAAATTCATTTGTATAGTTTAAATAATAGGGTTAGACATGTAAAATTAGGAATTTAAAAACTCCTAATTTTTAGCTAAATTAAAAAAAGAAAAAACACTTTTTTCTCCCCTCTCCACATTTCACTCCCATGTTAGTAGTCATGTACTAATACAACTTCTTCTTCTTTTAATAAATAAATAAATATAAAACTGTTTTATTTTCTCCCATAAACATACTCTTTTTTTTTTTTTCTTTTCTTTTTTCTAATTGCCAAAATGAAATTGTTTGCAACTTTTTATAACTAAACGGTTTAACAAATTTCAAAAGTTTGGCACATTTTTTTTTCCTAAAAATTCACATACATTATCTCTATTTAGATATATTCCACACACTTTTTACATATCCTATACATATCCTAAATTAAATAACTAAATTAAAAAAAAAAAATCAAATCCCACCACTTTCTATATAACTCCTCTACCAAAAAGGGACACAAATTACATAGAGTCTCATTTTCAATCCAAACACATTTTCCTCTCATCAAATATTCCTGCTTTTGAGGTACATTTTCAAGTACATTTTAGCGATTCCATTTATGTTTTTCCAACAACTTTGTATTTCTATGCTAGCAAATAAGTCATTGTTTTTCATGTTATATCATCATGAAACATTGCATTTACATGCATGATACACAGTGTCATACCTTGGATTATGTGGATTAGATTGGATTGGATAGATGTTGTTGTGTGCTAAGTCTCATATCGGGTGCTTACTAGTCGAAATAGGCTAATATATGATTGATTACGAGGAGCTCTAGTTCTAAATTTACTAGTTCTTTTGGAGTTCCTGGTAATCAATTATATGGCCTAGTCTGCATACACTCGCACAACACACTTTTCCAATCCAATCCACATATGGGGTATCACACACTAGTTCTATTACTAGTAATTTGCTTATGTAATGAAATTCAATATTGCTTTATGGCAATTGTTTTGGTCAGGTTTTGGATCAAGAAGGGTGTTTTCTGATGGCGAGTGTTAGTAACAGTTCCTCTCAGCTTAATGTAAAGCAATATGAACCAACTCTGGTTGCTCCAGCAGAGGAAACAGAGAAGGGTCTTTACTTCCTCACAAACCTTGACCAGAACATTGCAGTTATAGTTCGCACTATTTACTGCTTTAAGTCAGAGTCTAAAGGCAATGAGGATGCTCTGAAAATCATTAAGGATGCCTTGTCCAAGGTTCTTGTTCACTACTACCCAGTTGCGGGCAGGTTAACAGTCAGTGCAGAAGGAAAGCTGATAGTGGATTGCACAGGGGAGGGTGCTGTTTTTGTTGAGGCTGAAGCAGACTGTACAATAGAGGAAATAGGCGACACAACAAAGCCTGACCCAGTCACTCTTGGAAAGCTAGTTTATGACATTCCAGGCGCAAGGAACATACTTGAGATGCCTCTTCTAGTGGCTCAGGTTAGAGGATCTTCAGTTATTTTCATGTCTCATTGTTTATAAGTTTAGTGTATTTCTGATAGGAGGTATTCCTGTGTAGAAATAACAAAAGGAACATAGACAGAACAATGTTCTGAATGAAATCTTTGTATTTCTATTATTAAAATGTCTATACAGTATGTGTGTGTATATATATTCACACACACACAGAATAGTCGGCCTATTAGGACCTTGCTTAGCCTTGAATCAAGGATAATTGATATGCCTTGATTCAAGCCTAATCAAGGGCAATACTAAAAACATGAAACATGTGCAAAATATACTATATGCTAACATCCTGTTTGTAAAGTTCAAGATGAAAGTAACATAAATGATATCTCTTGCACTTCCGTTGTATAAATTTTCTAATTATTTACCTGTTCTAACAGAACTAGAAGGAACATGCCTATATCTATATTAAAATCTTAGAAATTTAGGCTAGTTGGAGGAAAAATGGGTTGAATTATATAGAACGGATTTTGATTTTCCATACCTCTATTAGGCTATTTAAACGAAAGATTGGTCAGAATGATCAATACTAGTAAGTTCCTGCATCAATCTAGAGTGATTATTATCGAACCTTTACATTTAAATAGGCTCTCCATAAGAGTCAACTACTTCTCTTGAGTCGTCAATACTTGTCAATCAAATTAGAATAGCCTCTTCCTTCTTTATCAAACATTTATATCATCTACTTTAATTGCAGAAAATATTCTTTTATGTAATAATGAATATTTTTCAATGAAATAAAAACATGGAAACCTGACAGAACCCTAGACTTTGCTTCTTTCTTTCTTTCTCTTTTCCCCTTTGTTAAGTTGAAACAAACAGCATTTTTTAAAAGTTGCATTTCTAATTTAATCTTCCAAGTGACTAAATTCAAATGTGGAGGTTTTGTTCTTGGACTATGCATGAGCCATTGTATGCATGATGGAATTGCTGCCATGGAATTTATAAACTCATGGAGTGAAACTGCAAGAGGCTTGCCCCTAAAAGTCCCACCAGTTCTAGATAGAAGCTTACTCAAAGCCCGGAACCCACCTAAGATAGAGTTTGAGCACAAAGAATTTGCTCAGATTGAAGATATATCAGAGACCAGCGAACTTTACAAAGAAGAAATGCGTTATAGTTCCTTCTGTTTTGACCCTGAGAAGCTTGAACAACTCAAGAAAAAAGCAACGGAAGATGGGGTTTTGGAAAAGTGCACAACATTTGAAGCCCTCACAGCTTTTGTTTGGAAATCTAGAACTCAGGCATTAAGGATGCAGCCTGATCAACAAACAAAGCTTCTCTTTGCTGTTGATGGAAGGTCTAGATTTGAGCCACCAATTCCAAAGGGGTACTCTGGCAATGCAATTGTGTTAACAAATTCAATATGTAATGCAAGTGAGCAACTAGAGAACCCACTGTCATTTACAGTTGGACTAGTTCAAAAGGCAATTAACATAATTACAGACAGTTATATGAGATCGGCTATAGACTATTTTGAAGCAACAAGAGCTAAGCCTTCACTTGCAGCAACCCAGTTGGTTACGACTTGGTCTAAGCTATCTTTTCACACAGTAGATTTTGGATGGGGAGAAGCTCTTTTTTCTGGCCCTGTGGCTTTGCCTGAGAAGGAAGTAATTCTGTTCCTATCTCATGGGGAAGAGAGGAAAAGCATAAATGTTCTTTTAGGTTTGCCAGCTTCTGCACTGAAAATCTTTGAAGAGCTGATGCAGATTTGAAGGTTCCTGGATTTGAAGGAAAAGCATAAATGTTCCTGGATTTTCTTTATCTAAGCATTTGTTATAGCTTGTGTCATTCGTTGCAAGAACCGGGTTAAGTTATATTGGTGCAAGTGCACTTCATGCCAAAGGAGTTTCAATGATCCAGGAGAACAACTTGTAGTCCAGTTTAATTTAAACAGTGAAACTGGATTACCATGTCTGGAACAGAAAGGCAGAAGAAGTGAAAATTTATGTTACCTATTTGTTAATTACTATTTATTTCATTTGTAATTGTATGAACTATGAAGTTCTTATGGAGTCTTTTAAGTTCAAATTCAATAATTCATAAGCAAGGAGATCAGTATACTTCTGAATCATGGTTTGTTTTGCAGTTAATATATACTAATATAGTTTAGTAAGAAGTTTGTCCAATAACTTAAAAATAAAAAAATGTTGTTCTATCAAGAATAGCTAAAATTTCAAACATCTAAATGGAAAACACTTAAATCATCCCAAAGTTCTACAATTGATAATACAAGCTAGTGTCAAATAATGATATTTCCAGTTTCTTTCCATAGTTATAAATAAATTGTTCTTGAAATGGAATTCGAAAGACTTTCTTCCAACTAAAATGTCAATAAGATTTTTGCTACTTTAAAGACTAGTTGCATCAAGAATCATTCAAACATTAAACTTCAGCACAAGAACTTTACATTTTAATCTTTAGTTTGGATGATTATGCTAGTAACAGTTTTCTAATTGTGATTGTAACACCCCATAATTTTGATTCAATTTAATTCTTATACGTAAATTAAAAAGGAGGCCCACAATTAAATTGATTTAATTGGTTTGGACCTAAGATATTTAAATCTGATAATTGTTATGGCAAAAGAGGCCCAAGTGAGATGATATAAATATAAATATATGGGTCTTAATAAGTTTTTAAAAACCTTAACCTTTTACCTCAGATACATGTACAAATATAAGAGATTTTCTTTTGTTTTAGCCGCAACACATGGTTGAACAACTCTTTTCTTTTTTGGTGGTTGAACATGAGACTACTGCAAGTATGGTTTCCTTTATCTCTAAATTTAGGAAGTTGAATATTCAATTGTTAGACTTGTCCCACGTTTGCAGGAAAGGCATGAGTGGTGCATGAGATTATATTAGTACCTACTAGGATAATAGGCATCACCAGGGCTGGCCCAACCTAATTTGGGGCCTAAGACGAAAGATTTATGTGGAGCCTTCTATATGTATATATTAATTAAATAAAATTATTTAATGTTAATCAAATTGAGGTTAATTTGATGTATTAAATACATAATTTAATGAATAAAACTAACTAAAACTAGGATTAATTTTATATAGAGAATTGAATATCATAGTTGAAACATAAAATTAACAAAAAGTAAAAAAAAAAAAATTCTTTAAAAAAGAAAATTAATTTATCTTGGATATATGACAATACATTGTTAATTACATTTATAATCTAATGTATAATCCATGGTATTAATTGATGTGTGGCTTTGTAGTAGATTAGTTTACAAATATGAACGTTTCAAACTATTAAGCGAGATTAATCATCATTCATAATCTAACACATTTGTAATTTTTTTTAAAGCCTTGTTAGAAATAAAAATGGAAAATGCTAAAGGTACTACAAAATGTTCACAACATAATATGATAATAACAGTGGTTGATGAGTTTCGATAATGTAATTGATAAATATTTAAAATACTTTTTTGTGATTGGTAACATGTCAATTTATAAATCTATAGTAAAATTGGTGATATTCCTAACATCACTAACAATTAAAAGTTCACAACCATTTGAAAAAATTCATATCTTTTATAAAATTTTGGGTCATTTACAATGGGAAGGGGCTTTTTTTTTGTAAAGGGTGAATATTTTTTGAGGTGGGGGCTTAGGCCTAGGCCTAGGCCTTGGGCCAGCCCTAGGCATCACTCCATGAATCTCCACCTATCTTTACATTAAGGGAAAATATGTCCTATATTGTTATTATATTAGATTAGGAATGATGTAAAAGGGTACTTTGTAGCGTTTAATTTTGATAGATAAAATATAGTACCCTTAGAAGTATGGTTACTCTACCAACGAAAAGATATAAGTGAGAAGCACTTGTAACTCTAGTTTCTGCATATGGTCATGTTGGTTTTGTTTCTTTCAGATTGGCTGACCATGCTCAAGCCAATTCCATCTCATGTATTGTCGTGGGCTTGCCAACGTTCAAAACTTGTCCAAGCTCTATCATTAAGTTTGGCGGTATTAAGGGAATAATGGGCTGGCTATGGGATTGATATATTAAGAATAACATTGGCTTCAACTATATGTATTAGATTGATCAAATATTTATCAGTCAACCATACTGAAGTTTCATGAATA
Source organism: Castanopsis chinensis (assembly GCA_032878915.1). NCBI lineage: Eukaryota > Viridiplantae > Streptophyta > Magnoliopsida > Fagales > Fagaceae > Castanopsis > Castanopsis chinensis. The sequence continues at coordinate 23,718,546 of JAVQMG010000114.1, forward strand.
TCTATGATTACGTTAATGGAAAAATCTGATTAGCTAGCAATATTTTTAAGTCCAAAAATCTGATCAAAGCTGAAAGTAAATTGAATAGTTAAGTGAGTAAATGGAGAATTTTTGATATATCAGTATTGTCTAGGATAAATTTTTTTAAGTGTGAAAACAAATTTTAAGTAGAAAATTGTGTATTGATGGACCTATTTTTGGTGTTGCTAGGTTCTAACCCTACTGAGTTATTGTGATTCAAGGGAGGTTGGTTTCATATTTTTGCAAATAAGAGGCAAGTAGCGTTTACTAATTTTGGGGGTTTTCCCAAAACAGTTTTGATTATTAAACTATTTTATATAAAAGAAATATGTTGATTTTCTATATATAAATTGATTTTTAATAAATGTTTGATGTGCACATTGACTATTCGTTTTATGAAAAACTTGTGAGACAACCTAAATTTATTTAAACTTGTATGTATGAATATATCTTCATATTTTTGAGAATTATGAATGGATTATTTTTGTGAGTATATTGAATATGTTTTGAAAATTTATGGCAAGTTATGATTAAAAACTCAGTATTGTATTTAGTCCTTAGTAAGGAACAATTATATTGCAACTAGTCCTTCGTAAGGGATGATCCTAGAAAAGGAGACAGTGTACATTTGATAACTCCTTAGCAATGAAGTATATTATTGAGGATCCAAAAAAGAAGTTCCTTAGCAAATGAGTGCACCTTTAAGTTTCAAAGTAGCTATCCTTAAGAAAAGGGATGAAAATGATGGTTCTAGTCCCAAAAAGGGGACAACATAATCTAGTCAACGAGACGTAAAAGTTGACCATAAGAAAATCCTAGAAAATTGTTTATATGATGGTATTGATATATATATATATATATATATATATATATATTATGATGGCTCACAATATAAAGATATTTTTTTATATGAAATATTTGATGATAAAATATTAATGAGTTACAAGTTATGAATTTGTTGTAAAAATTATTTATTTGAAAGGTTTGTTCTCACACCCCAATGTTAATGAATTCCACTTATTGAGTGATCTCACCTCCCTTTATTTCCCCTTAGAGATACATTAGAAGGATCATTGGAGTAGAGATTCTTGGAAGACAACAGTTATGAATTATTTTGTGGATCTGAGGATTTTACTAGACTTTTCCTTTTAAAAAATTTTTACCCATACAAATAGTTTTCAGTAGACTGCTAATTTTGATAATTCGATAGTTATAATAGGAGAAGAGATTTGAATCTTAGACGTTTTCATTGAAAACACTAAGAAGTGCTTTGACAATTTTCCTCATGTTATTCCACTCATAGTTCACACATGAAACTTCTTTTTGCATATTCCCTCCTTATTCTGGTTGTAGTCAATTGGAGCTCATGAAAATTGCTCACCATATCCATAGTCACGGTGAATGAATCCATTACAGGATAAGAATAAAGAACTATGCTAACTTGTTCCCATCGAGTTTAGTTGATCCGAGGACGTCGGTTTGGTGGCCAGTGACAATCATTTCGAAGTAGAAGCCACAGCCATTTATTAAAGGTGGGAGAAAAAGAAGAAGAAGAATTAGCGGATTAGGAATAAAAAAGAATCACGAAATGAATTATTCCAAACTGATTATGGCGACAATGTTGCTTTTAAAACTATATAGGTCGACGTAACAAATACTACACCTAACGAAGGTTGGAAATTTGACACCAAAACCATCTTTCTGGTCAGGAAAATGCACGTACAGAATGTGAAAAATTTGCCACACAAAAACTCCTTTAAAATAGTCATAATACTTTAAAACCATTGGATGCCGACATTTTGAGTTGATTGAAGTTCTAATTAAAGATTTTCAACATCTTAGTCATGAGCATAGAATATAATATATATAAACACACACATTGAAGTTGCATGAGAAAGAAAATATTAATAAAGAATGACTTGGCTTGAGTTTAGTCTTTCAATCCACTCGACTTGTTGAGATGGTGCCATGTGTCTAGTTTTAGTTACGTGTCATTCTCGCGCAATGGGTCTAGTACATTTTTATTTATTTTTTTGTTTCCTACAGTGTTTTTTTAAAACTTTCAATCAAAGACTAATTACTGTTTGCGACCAGTGGGCTTGTAGTGGGGTAAATCGCTGGCCCAGAGAGTTTTTTCAAACTGCTGGTGCCCAAACTTGAACTAAAAAACTCTTAATCAAACTCAAGACAGCTACTTTAAAACTGAGTGCCCAACCACTCAGCCAACTCCATTGAGTTTAGTACATGCTTTTTGTACAGTAAAAAACTTGGTGGTTTAGTGAGAGATTGGAGTCTGGACACAACAGTTCCACCAATCTCAACCACTCACGCTGACCTTTGAGAAATAGTACATCGTTTTTTTGTGCCTGTCATTTACTTGCATGTTGGCTTCTTGTGGATTTGCTTAACTTTAACGGATGCTTGACTGGTGCTAGTAGCAGTTTTCATATGAATGCAACTTTCTCTTTCTTTTTTCTTTTTGGCTTGACTTCTTAGATGTAAAATTTTCTCTCATAAGCTTTTTAGTAAATATGACAGTATTTGAATTTACAATGTCTATATTAGGATGATTGCGATATGATTTCGCTTTATCAGTTGAATTAGTTATTTGGAACTAACCTAATGTCTTTGAAGTTTAACATGAAAATTCTTTTGCGTTCGTACAATGTGTGCGCATTTCTATATAATATAACCACTCAACATGAAACTCCTAGTGTTATGCTGGTCCCATCTTTGTTCTCTTTGAAGTCAATTGGTGGTGCCCATGATTGAAAACTGCTTGCTGCTCAATGATACAGGCCCCATTATGATCAATAAAAAAAATCTAAACTAATAAGTTCATTTAAAAGCTAGAGGATGAGACATTCTAAAAAAAAAAAAGCTAGGGGATGAGGAAGAAAATGAAAAAGAAATATTTTATCAAAGAAATAAGAATCTAGTAGTGGATAAGGAGTGGATCACCTCCATATGATCGAAATTCACGTGTAATATAAAGCTAGCAAGTGGAAGAGTAACTAGTCCAACCCCATCAACTCATTGATTCCTCTCTGAAATTTTCATACATACATACATACATACATACATATATATATATATATATATATATATATATGTTAGGCTCGTTAGTTGTGGACAATTTGATTTTTTTTTTTGTTGAGTTTGTGGACAATTCGACTTTATTGCTAATGTGAAAACGCCCTTATCAATCATGTATGATTGAGTGCCAGCTGCAACAAGAAAGCCCCATAACTATCAAAAGCACTCTCAAATCTCAATAATGCAAGCGTTTCTTCTTTCAATACTATCAAACATATCCTGCTACTTATACCTAACAACATCATTTATCATAGAAATTTGGAAGATGTTCTTTTTTCTTAAACTCCCCAAGAGCAGGCAGTAAAAACGTACGAGTTTGGAAGATGTTCTTCCAAGAGAAGCAAAAGTTTCAATGCTTTGTACAACTTGAGAGGCGTGTAAGAAAAAAGTATATATATATATATATTCCATATTATTGAAGACCAAATTAAGATATTGTTTATTGGAGAAAATTATGGGATTGGAATGAATTAAAAATTTGCTAATTGAAGAATTTTTTTTGAAAGGAAAAAGTAATAATGAGAGAAAATTGTGGGATTGAATCAATTACTAATTCAAATTTGCGAGTAGTTTGTGCATGTAATTCCATTATAAAAACGAGCCTCATTGTAATGTATCGCCATCTAAATGAATAAAAGATGTAGCTCTTTGAGCTCTTGTTCCGTAGATATATCATATATGGTGGCTTTGTGGTTGAACTATATGAAACTCTCATTTCGCCTCTTTTCTCCCTCGCGTGATCATAAAGTTCTACAGTAATTTGTTTTGATTACATGAAGAGGTTCAAGATAGCTCCTAACATATCAATCCAACTTAAACTGCAAATTTTTAGAAAATTGGAATTTATTTCACAAATTGAAGTTTCCTTGGCCACAGAGTATATATATCTAACGTAGAGTAGTTTTTATAAATTTACAATCTTTATAGTATTTTGTTCTAGTGGCTTGAACTGTAATGAAAAGAACTCAGAAGCAAAATTCTTGAGTGTTTTTTTTTTTCACCATTGAAAGGTTGCTTGAACTAATGGACCTTGTGGGCTAGCTATAAGTACTACTCATGGGGATACAATAGACACTATTCATTTTGTGTTTTTGTATTGCACAAATGACTTAGTACAGCTCTAAATCATGGGAAGCATTGGCCAAAGTAAATAATGGATAAGAATTTAAGCAAAAGAAAAAAAAAAATACATATATATATATATATATATATATATTAATAGGTAAAGTTGAGAGAAAATCCAATTAGATTTCAAATTGAAATTCAATTAGAGTATAATTTTATGTCATATATCCTGCCTAATTTAAGTTTTTTAATTTTTTTTGCCAAATTAATTAATTTGGTCTAAAAATTAGAATTCAATTAGAGTTAAATTTTGTGATATGTGTCTCATTTAATGTAAGTTTTTTTTTTTAAATTTTTTTGTACAATGTAGAAAACAATATAAAAAACCTAATCATATATATATATATATATATACACCATGACTATATATAACCAATACTTAGAGAAAATTTAATTAGATTCAAAATTGAATTTTTTTTTTGATAGCTTTTCATACAAATTAAATTATTTAGATTTTTACTGTTATTTTTTCTTTGCACTAATGAAAATATTTTTAATCCTGTTTCTATTTAGACATTTTATATGCCAAGATCTTGAACGTAACAAATTGTATTTGAGTTGAACGATCTCATGCACATATTTTTATTCAATTTAGGAGATACTATTGGATCAATTTATTTTTATATTTTTGTGTTGTGTTTAGTAGAATTTCATGAACAGTGATTTTGAATTGATATTATATATATAGTACTCAATAGTGATTTTCAAAAGTATATACATAATAGTAGTGCAATGAGAAATTGGGATATCCAATATCATGAAAATTGCAAAAAAATACTATTTTAGTACTTCTAAATGTCTTGATCGAACTAATATATTAATATGTTTTATAACTCAAGTTAACATCAATAACGCCACTACAATTCATCATTTTTGTGTGTAAGCACGAGTTACATACTAGTAATAATAACTGTTACCGCATATGTTCATATACATCTACTCTTCTTACCTTTTATGTACATAACTCAATCTTTATTATCTCTCCTTAGTAAAAGAATACAAATTATACTTGTTTTCTTGTTTCCTCTCTTTGTTTGCCTTTATCTTAACAATAACACTAAAGTAAAAAAAGACTATGAAGTATGTATGAACAGTTTAAAGGAAGGAGTTACGTCCACGGAATCACTTCGCCGTATATATATGGTCAAACCAAGGCACGTGCAGGCTGCGTTACAATCGTCCTATACTGCCCATTTCTTTTAGAGCAACGTGGGCTTAAGAATTTTTTTGTCTACAAAATTTTCAAACATGAATTCTTCTTAAATTTTAAATACTTTATTTATATAATTGCACAACTACAAGCTTCTAGATTAGAATCCTTATCTAAATTCAAAGTAACAGAGCGGAGTAGATATTGATTAGTTCAAATATGCCTAATTCATATCTAATATTACATATATAAATGTTTCTTCTATTATGTAAATCAATCATTCATATCTTTCATTCAATCTGATAAATATGATCCGAATAAACCTTTAGGAGAATGCATGTGGCACTGTACTCTTCAATTAACTGGAGAAAAGACTCATTGATTTGGTAAAAATAGTTCAAAGAGCTGTAGCAATTTCATGCTTATCTGGTAGAAATGGCAATCACGTTCCCTAACGCCTTGTTGAGCTGCACTTCCTTTTCGTTTATCTTGTTTCACTCACATCAGCCACTTTTGTTTCATTTAGTGACAGAAGTACGTTTCATTTAGAAAAAAAGTGACAAGTGTACAATTAGTATTACATATATTTTTGTTAGTGCAATCCAGTATTTACCCAAAAAGAAAAGTATTACATGGGCATCACAATACTTGGCACACATTCATGGTTCCTCTATGTTTGACAGAGGAAGATGATATAAAGAAAATGAGAGGAGAATGGAAAGTGCCCCGGAATATGCTAAAATTTAGTATATCTCATTTCTGCTCCCTCAATTCCAAACATACCTTATTGGCTATTTTGTCACGTTAGTTTGTGTAAATTTTGTGCATTGAGTATGTGTGCGTGCAGAGAGAGAGAGAGAGAGAGAGAGAGAGAGGGAGAGATTTTTACAGACCGTATGTGCACAAAGCCATGGCTTAAAATTGTGTCACTTAAGCACTCACAAAGGACTTATAAGCCTATATGTACCACAACCTTTGTTATTTGCACATCAAAGAACTGCTTATGCAGAAAGACAGTTCTATACTAGGCTAAAATTGCTTCATCTTAAGCACTTGTGTAGGACTTAGAAACTTATATATGCTCCATATAACCTTATGATTTGCACACCATAACCAAAATAGTAATTAAATTACAGACTATATGCGTGCACAACCATACCTGTACATGGTTACAATTGATTCATCTTAAGCATTCTCGAAGGGCTTAGAAGCCTATATCCACCACCACAACCGTTGTAATCACCAGAAATCGAACGCCGAGCTGAACTTCGAAGTATTAATGGACTATAACCTTTAGCAAAGTTACAACCAAGCCTAACCTCTCCACAGTCCATCTCTGCCAGCACTTTATAGAACAAATCCACTTCACAAGGAAGCAAAATAGGGCCTTGACTATTGTACCCATATTCCAATTCAGCATCTTCTAGCAGCATCTTGAACAATGGATGGTTAGCAAACTCAGTCTTGACCACAAACCTTTGCTTTTGGGGTCCAACATACACTGAGAAACAACCATCAGGGGCCACTTTGCACTTCTTTTTTTGTTGCCTTTCCTCCTTATCAGATGGCTTGGTGTGGTCAAAGCTCCATGATCTACTCTTTGTCAACGAGTTAATATTATCATCATAGTAGTACTGCTTCTGCTTGTTGCCACCACCAAATGATTTGCACCGCTCCCATGTCTTCGCAATCAAATTTTTCTTCCACTTCTCCTTCATAACATCCATTCCCTACTAATTCAAAAGCAAAAAAAGAAAAAAGAAAAAAAAAAGTGCTTTACTAGAAGTAGAAGAATACCTCTATGTGAGAAAGAGCTATTAATAATACAAAAAGGGTTTATGCCAAATTCCACATGTATCTCATTTCTTGGCCTCTTTTCGTAACTGAAACCCTGAAAAGAACGAAGATAAAGATAGACAGACAGATAGATAGACAAAAACGAGGAGAGAGATAGTTTTTGTGCCTTAAAAAAGTGGTTCCATGTGTAGCTTAAGAATCCAAAATAGGAAGGTATAGTTTAAGAAAGAAATCAAAACCAACCTCACTAACACCAAGGTATATATGATTTTGTCTTTTCCCTAGAAAATATTAAAATAGTTCCATTATGGGAAGTGTAGAAAGCGATGCAGAAGAGAACCACACAAGGTATAGCTAAGAAGAGAGATGCGTTATATCTGGGCAAACTCGGCTTAGGAAAGGCAGGCACTGCCATATAATATATATACAAAAAAACCTATAGCCATGTACAAACTCATCAGCCCTAAATAAATGGCATTTTGTCAACGCACTAACGCTGGTTGAGTTTGAATATTTATTTTGTCCAAAAAAATTAGTCATATAGTGACAATATATAGAGGGCCACTTCTTTGTGTCTTCAGCGCTTATGTGCACAAAAAGACAAGGCATTTATATTTTAACAAATAATTGACATTAACATATCTGATATGGTTTAGTGTAATTTAATTAAAAAGAAAGACAGCTAACTTGACAACATAACTGGATGAGTATCAATGTGGAGAAAAGATAAAGGGTATACATGACAATGTCCTAGGAAGCTATAGATGGAGCCTCTACCATGGTTTTAGCATGGACACCAAATCGTGCAAGTGGGAGAAGGTGACGAGAGTCATGAGTGTTAAGGGCATATTTTATGTAGTTGGCTAATCCTTTGACAAAACGCACTTTACTTGTATTTGGGTAGATCTAGGATGTGTTTAATACTTCAAAGAACATATTGTTCAAGTCTAGTATAAAAGCCATGAAGATTGGACCAAGAAACAAGTGAAGAAAAAGTGTGTACTGAAGCTGGACACCTGCTGGACACCTGCGGACACTTGCTGGACACCTGCGGATAGCTGCTCGACAGATAGCTATCTATCGAGGTATCTATCGAGGTTTAATGAGGCTCGACGCCTGCTATCTATTGAGGTATCTATCGAGGTTATGAAAATCAGAATTTTCAGATCTGATTTTTGGGCCAGGCTTTTGTTTTTGTGTAGGGTTTCTTTTCTCACAACCCTAGACATATATAAGGCTTATTTTAGAGGCCGTCACACAAGAGAATACAAGGAGAACATATGAAAAATGTGATCGAAGCCTTATTTTCTCAGAAAGAAGCTACTGCGTCTTTGCACCTTAGGGTTTTGTAACCAAGTGCTTTTTGATCTTCATTGTTGATGAAGTGAAGAACTTTGCAGCCAACATTTTTCGTCCTTAAGTTGGTGAGTGAGTCACATACTGGGATTCGTGCAAAAGAGTTAGTCACGTACTGGGATCCGTGCATCAAAGGGTGGCATTCATATATTGAAGAGTTCAGAGGTTCTGAAGTAGTAGAAGGTTTCTGCTGTGAATTTATCTACAGGGATTGTAGAGTCTAGGGACAAATGTTTTGTACTAGATCTGAAACTTCTCTTTACTATAGTGAATTGCTTTTCGGGAAGGTTTCCCCCTAGGTTTTTTACTGTGAAATTAGTTGGTTTCATTGGTTTTCCTGGGTTATCATATCTTGTCTTATTTACTTTTTCGCTGCACTTATATTTGACATGATATTGATGTCTGTTTGTTTTAACAAGTTTTATGCATAATAAATCTAATTAACAACTTGGGTTTAAAATTTGTTAATTCTATCAACCGGGGTCTAAATTTCCTAACAATGAGAAAAAGATTTTTATAATTTTTTTTCGAAAATGTTATGATGATAAGTTATAACTTCACCTAATAAAATTGATATCAGTAGTGAGTGACGTTGCAACACGAACAACTTAACATCTCAACAAATTATGAAATAAATTGTGAAAAATGTTGTCTCTAATATCACTTCCTTTACCTCTTCTGCTTTCATCTATTTTACTTCTCAACTTGTAGATTATGAAGTAAGTTGTGAAAAAAGTTATTCCTAAAGTTGCTTTTGATTGTTTTCACAAATGTTATGATAGCAAGTTATAATTGTGCCTAATTGCTTTCAATAGTGAGTGATATATTGCACAACAAACAACTTAACAGCTTAACAAATCATGAAATAAGTTATGAAAAATGTTGTCTCTAATTGCTTCCTCCTTTTCTTTTGGCTTCATCTATTTTAATTCTCAAGTTAGCAGAGATTGGGAAAAAAGTTGCTCCTTTATTGCTTTTAATTCTAATTTTCTTGAATTATTTCTTGTTCGATCTTCTTCCATTTATACAAATTCTATAAAGCACCCAAAACTCACTAGACTCCTAGTCCCCCACACCTCTCAATTAAAGAAAAAATAACATATGGACTAAAATTGTGTCCACCACAAGGCTCTTATTGCGGACGACATTCCACGCACTTGGTCGTATAGACACTATGATTGTGTTAATTTAAGCCTATATGTTGTACAAAAAGACAAAATGTACATGATGTTTTCATCATCTTGGGTGCCATTAGGGATTAGGCATCTTGCAAATGGGCATTTTAAGAGGTCTTTTTTAAAACTTAGTGTTTTGCCTTTTTGGTAGTTGAGTATTGAACAGGTCACACGCGTGGGTTTCAGCCTTTCAGGTCATTTGACCCCCTTTTTCGAACTAAAACTAAGTTCTTCATGAATCCTATGGTCATGGATTATAATTATTTCACAGGACCCACTACACTTTTTAATCTTTAAGAATTTCACCGAGCAATTCTCTCAAAAAGAACTTTCCTAGGTTTTTTTTTAATAGCTACCACCCGTAATACTCTATTATAATGAGTATTTGATTAACCTAATTAATTTGATAGTTTATTTATTAATTAACTGTCAGTATTCTCTTGCGCTTGTTAATATACGCTCTATACATACAATGTTGTTATTTTACGCGTGATTTTCATATTTAAAATGTAAAATATTTAGCTAATGTATATGAACGATATATAATAAAGAATGTGTGAGAGTCAATGTTCGAAAAGAGACATAGTACTTGATCATGTTATGGCAGTAATTAAATTTCCTCATAATCAGTTTGCTACAATAAATTAGTCATTGATGATCATTTAATTAGAATATGTCACCCTGCACTAGTTATTTTTATCTACCCCCCAACATTCAGTTGGGGCTATTATGCCATTTGACTTCATTTTTATACATTTTGTTAACAATATAAAGTGAGAGAAAGATTGAATAGTCTGTATATCGATATGTGTATAACAATGTACAATAGAGAGCCTTATATAGGCTAGGTATGTGTGCAATACAAGTAATATGAGTGAACTACAAGTACAATATACTGGGCTACTAGACTAAGCTATACACTAACATTCCCCCTCAAACTCGAGGTGGCAAGGAAGAAGCCAACTGGAGTTTGGATATAAGATCTCGAAGATGACCAGGCGGGTGAGTCTTGGTGAAGATATCAGCAGGCTGGTCAGCAGAGGAGATGGAGAACAACTTGAGATTTCCTTTCTTGAGATGCTAACGAGTGATGTGACAATCGATCTCAATGTGCTTGGTGCGTTCATAGAAGACATCATTATGAGCAATATAGATAGCACTACGATTGTCACAATAAAGAGGAGTGGCAGTGGGCTGTGGAGCATCCATGGCAGCTAAGAGCTAGTGAAGCCAGACAAGCTCGTAGGTGGTGTCGGCAAGGCCACGGTACTCAGCCTCAGTATTGGGACGGGAAACCACATCTTGCTTCTTGCTACGCCACAAGACAAGAGAAGTACCCAACAAGAGCAAAAACCTGTGATAGAGCGTCGATCAGCCGGATCACCTACTCAGTCTGCACCTGAATAAGCATGAAGCTCAAGAGAAGATCGAGAGGAGTAATGGATACCATGATAAAGTGTGCCTTTGACATATCGGAGAATTCGAAGAATGGCAGCATAGTGGACAGAACGAGGGGCATCCATGAACTTACTAACCATACCCACGGCATTTGAAATATCTGAACGAGTAACAGTGAGATAGATCAGATTACTAACCAACTGATGATAGCAAGTAGCATTTGATATAGGTTCACCATCCAAGGGTGTGAGCTTTGCATTGTATTCCAAGGGAGTGGAAACAGTCTTGTTGTCGGTATACCGGCTTTAGAGAGAAGATCAGAAGTATATTTAGCTTAGGAAAGATAATATCCATCAGAAGATGAGGTAACCTCAAGCCCAAGAAAATTGCTGAGAGTGCCCAGGCTTTCATCTCAAAATGCTGACTAAGGAAGTGTTGAAGTGAGCGGATACCTGCAGAATCATCTCCATTAATAATCATATCATTAACATAAAGAAAAATAAGAGTGATGCCAGCAGAGGATCTTCGGACAAAGAGAGCAGTGTCATGAGGACTCGAAGTGAAACCCTGTTGAGCAAGAACTAAGCTAAACTTTTCAAACTAAGCTCGATGAGCTTGCTTGAGGTCATAAAGAGCACGGCGAAGGCAGCAAACTTGACGGCCTGAGTTTGGATAGTCAGGGGCTGGCTGCATGTACACTTCTTCTTGGAGGTCTCCATTGAGGAAAGCAATTTTTACATCCATTTGATAAAGAGGCCAGCGGTGAACAGCAGCCACAACAATGAGACACCGGACAGATGAAAGTTGAGCAACATGAACAAATGTTTCCTTATAGTCAATGCCATACTTCTGAGTAAAGCCTTTGGCAACGAGGCAAGCTTTGTACCATTCAATAGATCCATCATCCTTGGTCTTGGTCTTGATCTTATAAACCCACCTATAACCCACTACAGACTGACCAGGAGGCAAATCAACCATATCCTAAGTGTAATTTTTATGAAGGGCATCTAGTTCTTCGTTCATAGCTTGCTGCCAAAGAGGGTCAGTGTGAGCCTCACAATAGGTGTGAGGTTCATAGAGGGTGGCAAGAGCAAAAGAGTAGCGATAATCAATGAGATAAGGGGGAGGAATGCTTACCCGAGTGGAAGGACGAAGTTCAGGACCAAGAGGAGACTCAGGAGAGGGGGTGCCACAGGATCCAAGATAGGCGAGTTATATGCCGGGGACAGAACCGGAGATGAGTCATCTAAACAGGCAGCCAATGTTGAAGAATCCTCCACAGGTTCAAGATAGAGAGATAGGAAAAGATCAGTAAAAATGGGAGACTCTGAGGAAGAGGATGCAAGAAACTGCTGAAGACTCGTGAAAGGACGATGTTCCCAAAACTCCACATGATGGGAGACACGAAGGCGATGAGAAATAGGATCATAACAGCGAAACCCCTTTTGAGATACACCATAACCAAGGAAACAACAGAGACAAGCACGAGGCTGGAGCTTTATAAGGAGGAAAAGAGACAAACTAAGCACAACCAAAAACCCGAAGAGAGGAGTAGTCAGGAGTTTGACCATAAAGAAGCTCGAATGGTGATTTGTTGTTTGTAGTTGGTGAAGAAATATGATTAATGGTGTACACAGCAGTGAGTGTAGCCTTACCTCAAAAGCGCTTAGGAAGAGAGGCAAAAATGAGAAGGATGCAGACAACATCAAGAATGTGACGATGTTTTCATTCTGTACGACCATTTTGTTGAGAGGTGTAAGGACAAGATCACTGAGGAAGGGTACCATGACTGTCTAAAATGATAGGAAAGATTTATCATTATATTCTTGAGCATTATCTGATCGAAAGACTTAGAAGGTGCGATTGAATTGTGTTTTAATCATTTTATGAAATATTTGGTACATAGACACAAGTTCAGACCTATGGTGAAGCAGATAAATCCAAGTATATCAAGAAAAATCATCCACAAATATGACAAAATATTTAAATCCCCCCACAGTGGGAACAAGTGCAAGACCCCAAACATCATAATGTATAAGATCAAAAGGTGCAGAAGAAAATGAGTCACTATTATTAAAAGGCAATTTTGTTTGTTTGCCAAAATGACAAGAAGAACAATCAAATTTTTGAAACTGAACTGAACCTAAATGACCTTGAGAAGCTAACAACTGAAGACGAGATAAAGATGGATGACCAAGACGAGCATGCCATAGATCAGGTGAGGAGGTAGCAGTGGTAGCAGCTGCAGAAATAACTTATGAAGGAATCTTCAAGTCATGAATCTCAAACATGCGACCAACTTTACGGCCTATCCCAAGCACTTGACCGCCCGGGGAACCCGTACATCCACATCATGATTAGTGAATAGAAGATCTACGTCTAATTCACAAAGTTGACTAGCAGAAAGCAAATTGAGGGATAACTTTGGGATATGAAAAGTGTCACTAAGGGATAAACAAGGAGAAAAGATTGTTCTTTTATGACTAATAGGCATAGGAGTTCCGTTAGCAGTGTAAATGGTGATTGGATGTGCTAAGGGTGCCTTATTAGAAAATTGGGATTCATCAGGAGTTATATGGTTACAACATGCAATATCAAAAAACCAAGGTTGTTTACTTGAGGTGACCAAAAGAGCAGTGGAAGTGCGGGATAAAACCTGTTGAACAACTGCCTCAATATCAGCCGTAGTAAGTGAGGAAGCTAAAGATAGACCTGTAGGAATTCATGGATTTGAAGGACATACAACAGCTGCCCAAGAAAGAGTAGCTTTATTCTATTCTTGCACAAATTTTTGCAGTTTGCGACAAACTGAGATATCATGGCTTTTGGCATGGCAAAACTCGTAGCGAGTACCTTTAGAAGATTGAGAGGTGGGACGCCCAAAGTTTATTTGTGGAGGAGCAGTGAATGTAGCAATGAGAGGCTGTGGAGATGGTGTAGCCAATACATGATCAGATGATGACATGTGATGAGTAGGCCGATGGTTATCCTTAGAAATGAGCTCCTTGACTGCAGCATCAAGAGAAGGAGTAGGAGATCGGCTAAGTAGAAAAGCCCTAGTAGGCTCAAAATCCTCACATAAACCCATCATGAAATGCATAAATTTACAGCGATCTCGATATTTGACAAAGAGCTCAATGTCCTTAGAACACACTAGTGGAGGATCTGCAACAGAAAGTTGTTCCCACATAGTAGAAGTCTGAGAATAATAATAAGAAATAGACTGACCTGTTTCTTGGCGCATTTGATAAAGTTTTGATTCAATGTGGAACTCCAAGCTTGAATCATTAGTACAATTATAGCGATCAGCCATAAATTTCCAAGCAGCTTCAGCAGTCTCAAGACGAGGAAGAAGATTATGAATGGAGGGAATGGAGGTATTGATAAACCAAGACAAGATCTTACTCTGAATACTCTCCCATTCCTCTAAGCATTCTTCATAATCATCCGTTGTAACAGCAGTCTTGAAGGCATCTTCAGCAACTGTGGCTTTGGACTTAGGGTTTGGTACTGGCTTAGGAATTGAACCAGTCACATATTTCCACAGTTTACGACCCTTCAGGAAGACAGTCATATTTTGAGACCATGCATGATAGCTAATGGGACCATCCAACATAATGGTGATAGGACGTATGATATCTAAATCATTTTGTTGAGACATAATGAGGAAAATGACCAAAAAATGGGATTTACAGACCTCAAATGCAAAAACGGAGCCCAAAATCGGAATCTATGCGAAAAACTGAACAAGACAGGTCTTGTTGAAAATTTTTAACTTTGGTCAAAGTCAACGATTTGGTCAAGGTCAACGACTCATATGCTGGCGTGGCAGTGTGACGTCACTCTAGGGCTGACGTGGTAGTTCATGAAACAGAGCAGGTGCGTGGAGGTGCGTGACGGCATTGTCCTGGCCCGTGAGGTGCGTGTATGTGGCTGATGGCGTGTGGCGGCATGTGTAGCGCATGCTCGTGAGGCAGAAACTTCAGCCGGCGCGTGGGAGGTGGTTTCTGGCGACGCTTTATTGGGTTTTACTCGGGATTGGAAGATCTGTCAATCTATGCCTTGACTTTGGCAACTTGATCAACAAAATTGACGAAATTCGAGTGCTCTAGGGGTTGTGGGCATGACGGCAGTGACTCGTTTCTGGCAATGACTACTGGATGAAGGCGAGGACAGCAAAAGAACGCCGGAAATATCCACAGGAACCAGAAAGTCAGAGGAATGATTTTGATATCATGTTAACAATATAAAGTGAGAGAAAGACTGAATAGTCTGTATATCGATATGTGTATAGCAATGTACAATAGAGAGCCTTATATAGGCTAGGTATGTGTGCAGTATAAGTAATATGAGCGAATTACAAGTACAGTATACTGGGCTAAGCTCAATGGGCTAAACTAGACTAAGCTATACACTAACACATTTTAATGATTTTATACCATACTACTAGAGTCCCCAATCGAACTATAAAAATTGCCAAAAAATAGCTACACCATACAAACTTTGTAAGAAAAAGTAGAGCAAAATGATAAACTGTCATGCTGTCTCCCACCACAACTCTCGGAATAATGACAATAGTAATCATGCGTTTATGGCGTGCATGCACCATCACCTTTTTCTCCTCCAAAATGACAAGTATTGATTATGAATAAGGTTAAATTAAATTAAACCATGAAATTTCACATTAATTAATTGATTAATATAATTAATTTTTGCCTCAAAAGGTTTTCTTGAAAGCTTTAAATTGCTGGGCTTTGAGTAACTAGGACATATTTGCATATTATTGTCCAAAAACTAAAAATGAAGTAGAATTGGGTCTCAAAGTATATGGAGGAGGATGTTATTATGAAGCATGAAGAAAAGGTTGATGGAGAATTAAGCAAAAATGTTGGTGTGGTTGATAAAGTTACTGAGAAAGTTGAATTGCAAGCTGGTTTAGAAACTGAGGCTGATCAGAGTGCAAGAGACAAGGTAGGTAATGAAAGCAATAAGCAAGCCTTGAGCCAAGAAGGTAGTTTTGATTGTCAGATGTGTCTCTTAGACTTACTGCTACAAGCATAAATAAAAAGAAATGACATATATGACAGCTATAGTTTTCTTAAGTTGAATTTGGATTGAGTTTGATTGATGATATTGATAGAGGAGGACTTTTTGCTTATATGATAGTTGATTTTTTTGCAATGGTTCTCAACTTGTCATGCTTCATGCTTGTAATCAAAGTTGCAACTATTAATTTGGGTTTATTCACCAAAAAAAAAAAAAAAAACTATTAATTTGGGTTGTAATTGTGTACTGCTACTTGTTTAGTTTCCCTAGGAGGCTGGCTATGAGATTTTACATTTTAGGGTCATCTTCGTTATGTATTTATGTTATTCAATATGCATATTTTTTGCTAAGTTAAGTTGGGATAAGGGGACTGAATTGAGGGTTATTATTCAATTCAATCAATATGCTTGTTAATGATTAGTAAAGTCCACTTTATGCACCAAACTTAAGAGTTTTAGATTCCCAGCTTCCTAACTGATCATGATGAAATTCTTTACTAATATATATAGTTCAAGCTCCCTTGGATATGTATCTGATTTGTGAACCATGGTCCAACTAATAATCAATGTAGTTTATTCATTCTGGACTACGGTGCACTTTCTAGCATCTACAACTTGCTTTTGAAAATGTAACTCCTAGATATGAATTGAACCACCTTTTCTTATGGTCTACTTCAATTAAACTTTGTGGGCTACATGCTTAAAAATAGCATTTCACATGTGCCATCATGAAATGTTTATCTCTTATGGCTTGTTTGGATGTTTAAAAATGGAGAGGGAGTAGAGTAGAAAGAGGGAGAGTAATTTAATACTCTTATTTGGAAGTTTTTTAAGGAAGGAAGGGGAGGGATTTGAAGGGGTTTCAACTCCCTATAACCTCTCATTCTTAATTCCTCCAAATTGGAGAGATTTGGAGGGAGAGTGGAAGATAAAAATGCTTAACCAAATGAATTACCAAATTTGCTCATACTATATTAACAAAATTACAAATAAAAAGACTAATTACTCCACTCCCCCTTTCTTAATTTTAAAAACGTCCAAACAAGGTGGATGATAATCATTCCCCTTTACTCTCCTTCCCACTACTCTCCTCCCCTCTACTCCCCTCTACTTTCCTCCCTCTCTAAACTACCAAACAGGCCATTAGGGAGTAAGGGCTAAGGATGGGTAACTTTATGAAGCTAGAATGAGACATTTTATATTCGTTGAATTTTTAACTTTCAAATAATTTAGCAAACATTTATATTCTTCGTAGCAAAAATACAAAAGGTGCATTCAAATAGTTGTAACTTGTAAATTTTAATGTTTGAAATATGATGAATTTACCCTTTTTCATTTTTTAATTTATTATTTATCTTTTAATTTAAACTCATATCTTTTGTATTTAATTCATTATATATATATATATATATATATGTTGATTAATCAATATATTATTATTGTATTCATAAGCATTTATTTTCCATTACAACAAATATTTAAATATAACCTTACAAAGACATTAGAATACAAAAGATTTTGTAGTTCACCTGATACATTATAGTATTTACTATGAAGAAGACTATAGGTCAGATCTTGCTTTTTCAATTATTGAATTATTAAATAAATAAAAAAGAATACAAGAACAATATCTCATTAGGATGATTAATAGTTAATATGCTCTTATATGTAATGTGGATAGAGTGAAAAAATCATGACCTTGTCATGATGTAAAGTTGTGTGGGTGGGTGTGTGTGTGTGTGTATATATATATATATAAATTAAATACTAAAATGGAAAAAAAAAATCAATTTACAACTTCTTAAAATTTTGACAAGTCACCTACATTTTTTTTTCTTGTATACTCTTGTAGATCATTATTTTCATTTGTTTTCAATTGTGGATCTCTAAATGTGCCACATGAAACTTGGAAGGAAAAAAAAAAAAAACTTGAATGGATCAATATGTATATCACAACCTTTGAATTTGGTGGGATGTGTAAGAATAAATTGTCCCATTTGATAACTTCATATATGTTATGGTTTAATAAGAAGTTACATGTCCTTAAAACATTGGTTAATGGAGAAATAAGTTTCCTAAGTAATTTCAAATTTGATGGGCAAGTTGAGGTTATAGATACAAGGAATTTGGTGATCTCTCTACCTATAAAAGAGACATTCAGCTATCCCATCAAATACACTGAATAGTTAAAGAGAAAAGAGGGTCAAGAGAGAGAAACCAATCCTATAAGAATTAAGTGCCTTTTATACTAAGACTTGATCTTAAGAAGAGTTTAGCAATGGATTAAGGTAAGCTTTATAATTAATTTGTGTAGTTGTGAAATCATGATAATTTAAGATCCTAGAATTTATATTTTGGTTGTTTATGATCTAACAACATAAAGAAAACATTTACATGTGATATCAGAGCTTGTGTTTTAGAATTATCATGTTTTTCCATTAAAAGATTTATAAACAATTATAGTTACCATTATCATGATTGTGATTTTGGATTTGTGAAATTAATTAACGTCTTCTATATGATCATGGTTCAAGTTTGGATAATATGAAATTTGTTTTTACATTAAATAATAACTTTAGGGCATTACAAATTTCTGCAATATTTGGTTCTAGTCTATTTAATTGTTAATTTAAAGACTAACAAGTTTAATGTTAAAAACTTAAATCTTAAATTGAGAATATAATATCATTTAACATCCATGAATAATTATGATATAAACTCTTTTATACTTTGAGATTGTCAGTTATTGTTCTTTATTAATTTTTTCGCATTATGTTCACTCTTTTAAATGCAATGAATGTTGAATTGCTGAATTTAGTTTATTTAATGTTGTAATAAATCTTATCAAGACTATAATTTATTGTTCTATCAAGTATTTCATTGATGTCTTTTATGAAAGAATGGACTTATTTGTTTCGATGTAAACATGTATAGCACAAACATTTATATCTGTATTGCATAATATATCCCATTAATTTAATGTTTATGCAAAGCCATTAATTTTGATTTGGAGTCTGTATTTTGATACGTATTGGTAGTCACCAAAGTGGCCCAATCAGAAAGACGCATAGATAACAAGTCAAAATAACTGAAATTTAACACATATTCCCTAGTGTTAAAATTAGTGACTTTGCAAATCACAATTTTTTAATCACAAGAATATTAGGTTGGCCCAAAGGTGCACCACTTTCAAGTGATTAATAAATTGGAATAGGATAGTTGATGAATATTCATGGTTGAGACTGGAATTGATACCCAAAGGTAATGGACCAACTTAATTATGAATATTTTATTAATTAGTCCTATTAAGTGAAAGGGAATCACCATAACCATTTAATAATTTACCATAATAATAGCCCAAAGGTGATCACGGTAATACTATTTATCATTGTTTAAATATGTGTTTCATTTTGGTTCGTTGTTCCTTAATTGATAACTCTTAGCACTAATGTAGTGAACATATAGTATTACTTTGTTTGCAGTATCAGTCCCTATTTCACTTTATTTACATGCTTCGTCTATTCCCAAGCTGAATGAAACAAATTTCTCAGATTGTAAAGAACAAGTTCAGTTTCACCTTGGTGTATAGGATCTTGATATAGCCCTTGGATCTGAGAAACCATCTGCTCTTACTGATACAAGCAATTCAGAAGAAAAGGCTTTGTACAAAGTATGGAAAAAATCAAATAGACTAAGTACTATGTTTATGCGAATGGCCATAACAAACAATATCAATACAACGCTTCTTGAAACTGACAATGCAAAGGAATTTCTTTCAAATGTAGAAGACCGTTTCAAAACAGCTGACAAGTCCCTTACAGGGACATTAATGGCTAAACTTACCACCATGAAATTTGATGGTAAGCGTGGGATACAGGAGCATGCCATTGAAATGACTAATTTGACTGCTCAATTAAAGACTCTATGGATGAGTTTTTTCTCGTTCAGTTTATATTGAATTCCTTGGCTCCTCAGTATGGGCCATTTCAAATTAATTACAATACTATGAAAGATAAGTAGAATGTAAATCAATTGGCCATTATTCTTAATCAAGAAGGGGCAAGACTCAAGCAACTTGAGCAACATTCAATTCATCTCATATATCAAGAAGCTAAAAGAAAATGGAGAAAGGCTAAAAAAGGCTTAAAGCATGGATCATGCAAAGCAAGTGATCCTAATCCAACTAGTCAGCCTCAAAAGAAGGAAAATGACGATTATAAATGTCACTTCTATAAAAAGTTCGGACATTTTAATAAAAATTGCCCAAAATGTAGGCAATGGTTCAAAAGAAAAGGTAAATCTTCATGACAGGCCAAGAATGTATTAACCTCTTGTGATAAATTAATTGATTAATTACCCAAATTTATTAATTAATCAAATTAACATGCAATGTACGTGACAACATAAACAAATCACCAACTAAAGTATAATGCAGTGGAAAATAAAGTTGACAATGTGATTTGTTTATGAATAGGGAAAACCTCCAAGGAAAAAACCTCGCCGGATGATTTTAAGGTCACCACTCCCAAGAATTCACTATTATCACAATAAGCAGTTTTAAGTAAAGGAATCCCAGTACCTTATATCAACTTACAGTTGAACCCTTATCCCAATAAACAATTGGGCTTGTTCTATAGTGACAATCTCTCATTTTCAATGCACGGCTCCTAGTATGTGACTAACCAATCGAAGCGCGGATCCCAGTATGCGGCTTATCCTTTGCACGAATCCTAATATGTGACTAACTCCACAGCAACCCTTTGATTGTTGTAATTGATTTGCAACAGCTTTATATAGAAACGCCAATAAGATCTTCAATGTTGGTGCAAGAGACTTTACTTGGTTATAAAACCCAAAGGTATACAAGAAACGCAGCAATGACTCTTTCTTCTATAGGAGAATGCTAGAGTTTTAAAAAGAAAACCTTATAAAGCTCTCTAGGGTTAGGTTTTTCTTTTTCCACCTCCTTTAAATAGGAGCTTAATGGGCTCTCTTATTTCAAATAGTTTTATACAAACCTTGGGCTTTCTTAGTCCAATAAGGATTATACAAATCTATAAACAAATAGCTTTTTAGAATAAAAATGTTGCTGGCTATAGTCTAAATCCTGTAAGCTCAATAAATTGAGACATGTGTCGAGTTTTAATGAATCTCGACAGATCAAGCTTTTGTGGAGGAGGCATCGAGACCTGCAGATTGCACTTTTCTTGAACAGTTCTTGAGTAATTTTCATATCTTCAATTTAACCACTTGTAATTATCATCTTGAACCTACTTAGATTTACCTAAATACAAGTAAAATGTGTTTTGTCAACATATATGCCAATTACATAAAAATTTATCCCTAACACTTCAATTAAAGGTTATATTTCTGTATGTTTTAAATCAAACCTAACTGAAGTTCCTTCTAATACTTGGTGGCTTGATTTTGGGGCTACTGCTCATATTTCAAATACGATGCATGGATTTCTTTCAATCTAGACCATAAATCCAAATGAGAATTTTGTAATGATGGGAAATCGGGTCAAAGCACCAATTGAAGCAATTGGGACTTATCGTTTATTTCTAGATACCAATAAACACATAGGTTTGTTTCAAAAATTTAATGTTCCTTCTCTTTCTAGAAATTTAGTCTCTTTTGCCTAAACTTGATCTTGATGGATATTTCATAAAATTTGGGAATAAAAGTTGTACATTATTTAAGAATACCTCTTTTGTTGGTTCTGGTATCCTTTTTGATGGTTTGTACAAATTTAAACTTCATGATGAATTTGCTGAAACCCTTCTCACCTTGCATCGTAGTATCGGTACTAAATGTAGCCAAATTAATGAAAATTGCTCAAATTTGTGGCATAAAAGGCTGGGACACATTTCCAGAGAAAGGTTAGAGAGACTAGTAAAAGATGGAATTCTCCCAAATCTAGATTTTACTGATCTCGGTGTGTGTGTGGATTGTATTAAAGGAAAACAAACCAAACACATTAGGAAAAGTGCCACAAGAAGTACAAAGCTTCTTGAAATTATCCATACAGACATTTGTGGGCGTTTTGATACTCCATTTTTCAGTAAAGAAAAATATTTTATCACCCTTATAATTGATTTTTCACGTTACACTTATATTTATTTATTGCATGAAAAATCTCAAGCAGTGGAAGCCCTTGCGGTGTGCATTACTGAGGTAAAAAAACAATTAGAAAGAAAAGTGAATATCATTAGATCGGATAGAGGTGATGAAAATTATGGAAAGTATGATGAATCAGGGCAATGCCCAGGCCCATTTGCTAAACTCCTTGAGAAGTATGACATTTGTGCACAATACACTATGCCAGGTACACCACAACAAAATAGTGTAGCTAAAAGACGCAACCATACTCTAATGGATATGGTCAGAAGTATGTTAAGTAATTCCACATTATCATTGTGGATGAATGCTCTTAAGACCGTTGTGTATTTATTAAATCAGCTTCCTAGTAAGGCAATTCCAAAAACTCATTTTGAATTGTGGACAAGAAGGAAACTAAGTTTAAGACATCTGCATGTTTAGGGTTGTCCAGCGGAAGCTAGAATTTATAATTCACTTGAAAAGAAATTAGACTCAAGAACAATCAGTGGTTACTTTATAGGTTACCTTGAAAAGTCTAAAGGGTATAGGTTCTACTGTCCTAACCATAGTACGAGAATTGTGAAAATTAGTAATGCCAAATTCATTGAAAATGGTAAATTCAGTGAGAGTGATAATCTATGAATTGTGAATGTTCAAGAAGTCAAGGTACAAGTTCCATTGCCTATAACTTTAAATAAAATTGTTGTTTCAATAATTGTTGAACAGCCAAGCAATGTTGAACAATAAATTAATGAACCACTACTCCATAATGAGATGCTCACCTATGAACAGGTGGTAGAAGAACCACAAGAAATAACATTAAGAAGATCTCAAAGAGAAAGAAAGTCTACTATTTCTGATGATTATATGATTTATCTACATGAATTTAATTATGATATAGGAACAAGTAAGGATCTAGTTTCGCTTGAACAAGCTAGAGAAAGTGTTGATTCTATTAAATGGATGGATGCCATGAAAGATGAAATGCAATCAATGGACCAAAATAAAGTTGGGGATCTCGTCGAATTGCCTAAGGGATACAAGAAAGTTGGTAGTAAGTGGGTCTCTAAGACCAAGTGTGACGCTAAAGGCAATATCAAATGATTTAAAGCTAGACTTGTGGTCAAAGGTTTCAAAGCTAGACTTGTGGTCAAAGGTTTCACTCAGAAAGAAGACATTGATTACCAATAGACTTTCTCCCCTGTATCCAAGAAGGACTCACTTAGAATCATTTTGGCATTGGTAGCTCATTATGATTTGGAGTTGCACCAAATGAACATAAAAACTGTTAGGGCTTGTGCCCTAAAATTCAATTATTGGCATGTCATAAATAATTATATTGTTTAATTATATGAGACTATTTATAAATGAACTAATAGGACATTATCATAGTTCATGAGATGAATTGCATGTGATTTATGTGATTTAGTCACAGAAGAAGTAAATCACAAGTTTCTTGTAAACTCAAAATGCAGTTCGTAGTTGGTGATGAAATTGGGCGTTTCATCTGCGAAGACTATAACACATCAACTAAGATGATTTGACTTGATCATGGAAGTGGAGACTTCTAGTTGATGTGTTAATGTGTCTTAAGAGTTAAGACATATTGAATTGGACCGTTGTGAGATTAATTATTTAATCAACAACTGTCACTCGAATAATTAATCTCACGATTTCTAATTTCATAGACTTTTAATCCTGAGAGGGTAGTGGACCTAATCATGAAATGTAGGTTATTTTGATATATCAGGAGTGAGATCTAATATTCAAGGTCAAAACCTCAGTATGTTGGGTAACCACACGTAGTGTTGAAGGAACACATATTCTCAAGATGGAATCCATAATCTCTTTTGTAGAGACACAAAATATCCCCTTAAGATAAGTTTAATGGGAATTGGTTATTCAGGGCGTCCACTTTAGTAAGGAGTTACTAAAACTTATATTTATTGAAATTGGATTTCAATAAATGTGAATAACTAAAAGATTAAAGTAGGTACTCAAGGATAAAATAGTTGTTTACAAATTGACAGTTTATTATAACTTTGTTCACTATGGATATCTCATGGAGGGGTCAAATGATATTATTAAAGTCTTGGGATATAATTTATTAATAAGGCCTAGAGTGCAATTATATTTATATAGTGACATTAAATATAATTAATGGTAACTTTGGACTTGTTAAGAGTTAACAGAAAAGCCCAAAGTCTATTAGAGCTAGATTCTTATTTGTTCCATTTGGTCCCATCTTAAGCCACAAACTAAAGCCCAATTGGATAGGTCCAAAAGGCTAACTGTCACGACCTAAACCTGTACTTAGCATTTAGAGCATGACCGGCATGTTAATATCAAGTTTACCTTGATACTAACACGAACCAACCTAAATCGAAGGTGCTTAACAAGAATTATTTCCTGTATACCTACTTACTTTCCTGCATAAATGCCATAATATACAAAAATGATGTAACCTTGAAAATTCATTCATTTGAACTTTGCAAGATTACCACTTGCTGAAAACTTAAGGTATTCCTGTAATATTACATAGCTAAACGTTTAGCAAAACTCTTATTTACAAACCTAACCCCAAAGACATACAACTGGGGTTCAAAACAAACTAAAGTTCAGAATTACATCTGTGCTCAAGGATCAAGTATATCTTGATTCCTCCTATACAACAAAAGAGCTAACTACTATACAACAAAAATGACTATACAATCTAGCAAAAGAGAATCACAGAATCTTGCCACCTCTAACACTCTCGCTGCTTCTAGGAAGAACCTGTGCACTGAAATTTAATAGGGTGAGCTGCGAAGCCCAGTAAGGTTTTTAAGCTCCATGGGCCTTTGATAAGAATGCATGTAAATCAAACATTTTATGGATATGCCAGCTTTGATAAAATAGACTTCATACTATTCATATTGCTCTTGAACTAACTTATGAGCTCTTAGATGAAAATACTTCACATACTTATAAAAGGACATAATAAGAAATATAAACATAATTCAGCAACTTCATCTTTAAAAATCATTATCTCATAATCAATAACGTAATATAGTTGTTCATAACATATTGGTTAGTCCATATTCTGATAAGTCTGTACAGAGAAGGCCTCATCACATTTGGGTGCTCCCGTGTGTATGATATTGTCCTCTTTGGGAGGCCTGATGGCACATCCCCTCAAGGTTTTATTCCTCCCCGCCGTCCGTACACATTGGGGAGAAGGCCCTGTTCAGATTAGAGTTACGGGCAACCCCATTTCCTCTACTTTAAATGGCCTAGAGTTACGGGCAGCCCCATTTCCTCTACTTTAAACGGCCCAACAGATAACATTTTCCATGGAAAGCCAGTAATTAACTCCTACTAGCCGAGTTCAGATTACCAGAGGACATAACCCAAAATAAGACTTTCATAATTATACATCATACTGAAATTTCTCATTTTACATGATATTTCATAATAATAGCATATCCACTTCATTCTTAAATATTATGTTCGTGATATAGATAATAGCATCAATATGCTAAAATTATCATGTATATAAGATTGAAACAACTCACGAACGTATACTTACTTAAATCATGCTTATATGCAATATCTCTAATTAAAAAGTTTTCATACATAATAGTTTTCTAAACAATTTTTATACTTATCAACGCACATGTCACATAACCCTTACCTGAAAACAGAAGACGAGAGATTTGTACCAGAGGAGCTCAAGTGTCCGTGATCTCGTTCTCGTCACCTAAAAGAAAAACCAAGACTTATTACTAACTACTCTTCCTAAATATGTAACCTTAAACCTCAAACACAACCTAACTCTCAACTTAATAAAAATCTTAATTCTCACCACATAGAGCTACCCCAAGAACAAGGTACAATCATCAAACACAAATGCATAACAAAACACAGCGAAACCAAGGCATAAAAAATCCTCTCTGATCTAAACATACCAAAATATAAGCACATTAAATTATAGCTCAAAACATTAAACATAACTTCAAAATTAAATCCACAAAGTTAAAGTTGTCCTTCTCTGTTTACTGCTCCTTTCAGCAGCAATTTCCTCATTTGTAAAATACAAACGGGCTATCTAAACACATCCAAACGTCATGAAAATTTACAGAGCTACTCCCCTGTATGTCTAGTTTATTCCGTATTAATTTCAAAGCCAAAGCATAAAACCACAATTTATTAAAAATCGTACAAGGCAACGTGCTCGAATCTGTCCTGACAGAAATTCATGCAACTTTGAAATTGAACCATTATTTTTGTATTCATCCAAATGCAGTGAGACCACTTCCATAACAACTATATATGTCTTAGGATTCATAAAAACTACTCCTAGCAACCTAATTCACAGCAAATGATTTAATACATATTTTTCTTCTTGTAAACCCCAAATCTGTCACAGAGACAGCTCAAACAGATTTTCTTACAAAATCATCAACTAATAGCAAAAGGTCTTCATTTCATTTGGGCATTTTTATACCAAGACTACAAACATCAAAATAAATTATTAAGCATTCAATAGACCATAAAACCATCAAACTTTCAACTTACACAAACAGAATCACAAGTTCAGCCCCTGAAATCATATTTGAGAACAAAGAAGAGAAAATGAACAAAACAATCATACTATCAACATACCCAAAATCAAATGAGGGTTTGATTTACTTACCCACAACCTTTGAAGCAGAAACTTTAGTGTTAGGCTCTTACTTTCTTCTTTAGAGTGAGGGTTTTGTTGTTTTGGTGAAAGGGGAAGAGTGGTGTAGCCGTGTGAAAGCAAAGAGAGAAGAAAAATAAAGAATCAAGGAAAGATGATGAACCAAGCTGTGTCTGAAGCAGCAAAAAGAAAGATAAGGGATTGACTTTGAGGGAGTAAACGTATAAAGCAAAGGGAATAGTGAGTTGGCCACCTAACCATTTTTTTAAAAATTACTTTCTACCCCTTAAGAGCTTATATTTCTAGAAAACCCCAAAGTGCAAGATAACTTTTCATATACATCCTTAACTTTATAAAACTCATTTCTTCAATAAAAAAAAAAAAAAAAAAACACATATGTTTTATAATATCACAACATCAAAGTTTTTATGCACTTAAAGTAATTAAAATGATAACAAGCATATAAACCCATAAATTAATTATTCCATTAGGTTGGGGTGTTACACTAACCTAATTAGATAATCAGATTTTTTTTAATAAGAGTTATTAAATAAAGTAACTATAAAGGTAGTTAGAATGTATGTATGATGAAAAGAAAGTAAACAGTTTCTCTTTACAAGGAGAAGAAGAAGGATTTTTCTTTGAGAATCAACGTACATAAAGACTGATTCAGAGACTACACTTCTTGGACACCATGTGGAATCAAGATGAAAATTAGAGGTATTCTCAAGTCTTTGTTTTGAATTTCACTGTATCAAGGTACGCTTTCTATTCTTTGTTCTAGAATTCAAGGTTACATGTTATCTCTCATGAATGAAGTAAATCCGTGATTGTTGCTTCCGCTATGTGTTTCGTATGAGATGCAAAACCAGATTTTCTAACAAAAACTACTTTCTTGAATGGGAGTTTAGAAAAGGATGTGTATATGGATCAACCTGAATGTTTCTCCATTAAGGGTAAGGAACACTTAGCTTGCAAACTTAAGAAGTCAATATACGGACTTAAACAAGTTTCCCGACAAGGGTATCTTAAGTTTAATGATACCATTACATCTTTTGAATTTAAGGAAAACACTGCTGATTGGTGTATTTATCTAAAAGTTAGTGGGAGTAAGTTTATATTTTTAATTTTGTATGCTGATGATGTTTTGCTTGCTAGTAGTGGTCTTGGCTTATTGCATGAAACCAAAAACTTTCTCTCTAAGAACTTTGAAATGAAAGATATGGGTGAGGCAATTTATGTGATAGGAATAGAAATATTTTGAGATAGATCATGTGAACTATTAGGGTTGTCTTAGAAAGCATATATTGAAAGAGTTTTAGAAAGATTCAATATGGAGAAATGTTCTGTTGGGGTTGCCCCAATTCAAAAAGGGGACAGATCCAGTCTTATGCAATGCCCACAAAAGGAATAGGAACTGAAACAAATGGAAGGAATTCCTTATGCTTTTCAGTAGGAAGTTTAATGTATGCCCAAACATGCACAAGGCTTGACATCAGCTTTGTAGTGGGTATGCTAGGAAGATACCAAAGCAATCCAAGATTGGATCATTGGAAAGCTGCAAAGAAAGTGATGAGGTACTTGCAAGGTACAAAGGATTACATGCTCACATTTAAGAGATTTGATAATCTTGAGGTCATTGGTTACTTAAATTCAAATTTTGTTGGATGTGTTGATAGTAGAAAGTCCACTTTTGGTTATTTGTTCATGTTAGCTGAAGGAGCAATATCATGGAAAAGTTCAAATCAAACTATCACTACTACATCCACTATGGAAGCTAAATTTATGGCATGCTTTGAGGCCACGGTTTATGGATTGTGGTTGCAGAATTTTATCTTAGGACTTGGAATTGTTAACTCTATTTCCAAGCCCTTGAGAATTTATTGTGATAATTCTGCAGCTGTGTTTTTCTCTAAAAATGATAAGTTTTCTAATGGTGCGAAACATATGGAATTGAAATACCTTACTGTTAAAGAAGAAGTTCAGAAACAACGAGTGTCAATAGAATACATATGCACACAGCTTATGATTGCAAATTCACTGACAAATGGGTTACCTCCTAAGACATTTAAGGAACATTTTGATCGAATGGGTCTTGAATGTAGAACATGATGGTTGTTATTACTTTATGCTTTTGATACTTGGAGATCTTACCAAAAGTGTATCTGATTATTCTTGTTTTATTTTATGTGCGTACATATGTGATAATTGTTGAATAATAACAGGAATAGTCTCTAACAAAAAAGACATTATTGTTGGACCTTTTAAGTCACTTCTCATTGCCGGGCTCTATTAAATAGATTGCTAGTGCTGTAGTACATGGAAGAAACTATGTCGTATAATTGATATGAAACCACCATGACTTGCATTAGTGGGTTGTTTAATTATAGAATTATGATGACCAATTTAAAGTTAGAGGATATGTATCATTGTGCACCTAACAGTTAATTTTATTAAGCCTTGATGTAAGTTATCATATGGGCCAAGTGGGAGAATGTAAGAATAAATTGTTTCATTTAATAACATATCCATTTGATAACTTCATAAATGTTATGGTTTAATAAGAAGTTACATGTCCTTAAAACATTGATTAATAGAGAAGTAAGTTTCCTAAGTAACTCCAGCTTTGATGGGCAAGTGGAGGTAATAGATACAAGGAATTTGGTCCTCTCTCTACCTATGAAAGAGACATTCAGCTATCCTATCAAATACATTGAATAATTAAAGAGAAAAGAGGGTCAAGAGAGAGAAACTAATCCTATAAGAATTAAGTGCCTTTTATACTAAGACTTGATCTTAAGAAGAGTTTAGCAATAGATCAAGGTAAGCTTTATAATTAATTTGTGTAGTTGTGAAATCATGATAATTCAAGATCCTAAAATTTATATTATGGTTGTTTATAATCTAACAATATAAAAAAAAAAAAAAACATTTACAGGATGGTACCTCCCCAAGGTTTAGAACTTGGGGTTACTTAAGGGGGGTCTCAGGTTCTAGCTTGAGGGGAACATATATAATTAGTAATTAATATTTCTAAACCACCAAAAGAAAAAAAAAAGTTGTGGTGGTTCAATTGAGTACTTGTCTCAAGAAACTAAACAATGACGTTAAAGAATATTTTCGTAGCTAGTTTTCGTAACAATGAACCAATATATATTATATAACATATATATATATATATATATATGTGTGTGTGTATATATATATATATAGAGAGAGAGAGAGAGAGAGAGATTCATTTGTAATGGCTCTTACGATTTCATTGTGTACAAAGATTCTTAAGATTCCATTAGCCTAAAAAGTTAAAAGTCTGTCTAATCGCATGATGGTAATGATGCCCAAACCAAAAACTTAATCCATTTTTCAATTGCTAATAATAGCACAATCAAAACAATGTGACTTTCTTGGTAATTATGTGATCAGTAGGGATTGGTGGCCTGATTTGCATAGCATGAGATAGATTGATTGATAATTAGTACACATTTGTCTTAGGATTATAATGGCAATAGCTGATTATAGAGGGTTTGCTTCATTTGTTTAGTACAATTTCTATCTACCTAGGACGCAAGAGAGATGAAAGAAGAGTTTTGGTGGTATCAAAATTTAAGAAATACGCCAACGCGGCAAGTAGCTTAATGGTAAGGGACTTGAGGCAACAAGACTCTAATTTTGGATTCAAATATTCTCTGATTAGTAATCGTGTTGGTGCTCATCTCTTTCTCGGTTATCCTTGTCAAGTTCTAAAAATTTAGAACATTGGTAAATTGTGAACACAAACTTGTCTAGATATATATCTTTGAGTCTATAGGTATTATTAGACAATGCTTAAGGTGATACAAGTCAAGATCTAAGAACAAGCTGCAGAAAACAAAACTCAAAATTTGCCTGGTTCGACTGATCGAGAGACAGGCTTGATCAATCGAGATTCGTATATGTAGAATTTTAATTAAGCCCAAACAGCAATTCAAGCCTAAAAAGGATTAGGGTTTTAGATTTACTTCTTCTGGTATATAAAGGAAACCCTAAGCATGTTTTTATAAGGCTTTCTAGAGAGAGAAGAGTGTACCTCTTTTGTAGATCTAGGGTTTTGTACGAAAAGCTCTTTAATGTCTTCTACCGGTGTTATTCCTAGAAGAATCTCAAGACCCCGTATTGTAGAAGTTGCTATCTTCTCTAGTCATCAAAGGTGCTGATGATCTAAACGTTCAAGGGTGGTCTTGGAGTCAAAAACAGGAGAGTTTGTGTTTTTTATCACAAGTGTTGGTGCTTGTGTTGCAAAGGCCTAATAGAGAAGGAGTTTGTGGATTCGGAGTTTGCACGTGGTCGTGTCAGTAAGCTCTACATGTGGTAGCAATAAGATGCTAGTGGTCTAAGTATTATTGTAAACTTCGATTCTCTATAGCGGATTTGCTTTTTATCTTGAGAATAGCTAGGTTAAATCCTCCCCAGGTTTTTTATCGGTATGGTTTTCCTGGGTTATCATATTGTTTTGTTATTTATTTTTCCACTGCTTTGCACGATATGATTGTTTTGTTTTAGCCTAGATTTGAATAATAAACCTGAGTATTCACTTGGTTAATTAATTAGGTTAAACAATCAAGTTTTTATAGGGATCTAAAACTAACAATCCTAAATGCATAAAGGTCAACTTATCTACCTAAGCATTTTTTTTCCTACCCCCCCCCCCCCCCAAAAAAAAAAAAACATAAGACTACATACATTTTTTCTAAGTGTCATTTGCCAATCTATTTTGTCAAAGTTACAATTTGACAATAATTATGTTATATCCCAATATAAAGTACGAATCCCAAAGTAAGCAAACTAAAATCAAATCCTACTGCTAGCCTTTTTTCAAAAAACAAGGGATTTGTCTTGTTTAATTCTTCATACAATTTGATACTAATTATGTTATATTAACCACTTGAGGAGTGGTAGGACTAGATTGCCCAGCAAAATCTCTTTGGGGCCTATTGTTGTTGTATCTGTCCAACCTAAAACCCCTCCTCTCCGTGGGATAACCTTCGCCTTTCCCTTACCTTGCTGTTGATCTTCCTCCACCCGTTTGTACTCGTCAATACGATCCATGAGCCGACGTACACTCCTCACAGGCTTTTTGGTCTGAGACTTCCTTAAGTCGTGCTCAGTAAGGAGGCCAACTTTGAAAATCCTTATTGCTGCGTCGTCAAAATCACCATTGATCTCATTGAACATCTCCCAGTACTTGTCAGAGTATGTTTTCAAGGTTTCCCCTTCTCTCATAGCCATAGACAATAACAAATCCAAGGGCCGAGGAACTCTACTGCAGGTGATGAATCGAGACTCAAATGCCCTAGTAAGTTCCATGAAGGAATCAATAGAACCTGCCCTCAGACCATTAAACCACCTCATCGCAATAGGTCCCAGGCTAGAAGGGAAGACTTTGCACATTTAAGTTTCATTTTTAGAGTGTACCACTATCCTCTAATTGAAATGACTCATATGCTCCACAGGGTCTGTTCAGTTATTATAAATGGTGAACGTGGGTTGGGTGAATCGTCGTGGAAGCTTCCCTTTCTCCACCTTACGTGTA
This sequence comes from Castanopsis chinensis, assembly GCA_032878915.1. Classification (NCBI taxonomy): domain Eukaryota; kingdom Viridiplantae; phylum Streptophyta; class Magnoliopsida; order Fagales; family Fagaceae; genus Castanopsis; species Castanopsis chinensis. Next base: position 23,751,043 of record JAVQMG010000114.1, read on the forward strand.
AAAGGTGACTTAGAAATTTGGTGCAACGCCCTACTCATAGCATCATTTTTCAAGCCCCTAAAGGAAGACTTCTTGTCCTCATGACCATGAAGATAATCCTCCTCATAGGAGAAAGACTCATTAGGGGGAGTTCTTGACCTGGGCCTATAACTACTACCTTGGGAATCGTAAGAAGAAGGGTCAGAAAAAGAGGGAGCTCACCTTCGTCTCTCACGACACAGCTTCTTCTTCAAGTGGTCAATTTTCCTCTGCATGGCCTTAGTATTTTCCTCATGAGGAATTCTACTTCCGCCTCGTGAATGGCTCATACTAGTATGAGCTGTGTGCATGCTGCCTTCACGATCTCTTTCCTGCTCATCATGCAAGAAATGATCCTCACGCTGGGACCCCATCGATTCTACATGGTGTGGACTTGAGCCTACCATAGTGCTATACTTTCTAAAACACAATATTTCCCACAGACAGCGCCAATTGTAAGGTCACAATTTGTGCCCAAACCCAACAGTGTGAAGGGGATAGGCCCAAAAAGCCCAATATAATGAAATTTGTAGAGAGTGAGCTTGAAATCTAGGTTCTAGGAATGTTGGATAACAAAAATGATGGGCTATATTATCAAGCTGCATGCAATGAACTATTTATGTAACAAAATTTCTCCTCGGACATAAGCCGAGAACAATTTGTATTATTTTTCCTTCTTCCACAAATAAATTACAATTATGGGTGGTAGTGTATACAGTGCTTTTCCTATTTCTTCTCCCCCTTCTTTGAATGCCTTTCTCTTTTTTTTTTTTTTTTTTTTTTAATATCATCCTCCTTCTTCTCTCCATCCTCCATATATGGATCAGAACACCGATCAAGATACTTGTCCCATCCACCCCCTCTTAAAGTCTTCAAACAATAGTTATAAGGTTGATCACCACTATTCAGATGTCACTTTCTCATTAATGTGGCCAGAGAGGTAGGTGCAGAATCTTTAATGCGGTGGTAGCAGCTTTCTCTAAGATATTTCTTATTCGTTCTTCCTCTTTGTGCCCTTGTGGAACACTTTTTTATCCACAAGACCTTTTAGAATATCATTCTTATCATCATGGCATACCATCTGACCTTCACTTCACTTAGCATATTTCCATCAGCCCATTTCACAACAGTTTACTTGTGGGCTTTTAAGTTTGATATCATTACTATCACTAATCCTCCTCGGACAAGTAAACACCCTCGGATCATGCCCAAGGCCCAAGAACATGCCCTGGACCTTTTTTCCTCACAATTGATATTCCTCTAATATTTTAAATTAAGATTTTTCATTAAATAAATTAGAGATTACATAGTTATAGATCATATAGTTTTAAAACTTCTTTAACATATAAAAATTTAATTTATTTTAAGTAATATACATATTAAACATCACTTTATATACTTAAACATATACAAGTCAAAATAAAAATAATAAAAAAGGAAAATATTATTTTCATAAATAATAAATGGAATAAAAATCTTTAGCTCTGAAACATAAAAATATATTGGAGGGAATTGATTATTTTGAAAAAAAAATCTGATTTTCAAAGTCCAAGGGAACATATATCTGCACTCATGCAGGTACAAGTATGAACAAGACATGTATATTTTTCTATGGACATCACAAATTGGGCTAAGAAAAACCCGGTCAATTTTTAAGGTCAAAGAAAAAGCTCAATGTAAGCTGAATTATGTGTATATGAATATGTGGTGCTGCATCGATCTACGTACGTCAATTTGGGTCACTCGGAAAAGCCCAAAAAGTGTGTATATCTGGTAAGAATGAAAGCTGTCACTACAAAAGAAATCGTCCTATTGTATGGTGGTACATCAATCTACGTCAATTTGGGTCACTCAGAAAAGCCCAAAAAGTGTGATAAATTTGGTAGGAATGAAAGCTCCACAACTTGCCGATCTATTTTGTCAAAGTTACAATTTGACAATAGTTATATTATATCCCAATATAAAGTAAGCATCCCAAAGTAAGCAAACTAAATTCAAATCCTACTGCTAGGCTCTTTTCATAGGGTAATTATTGCGTGCTTCCACAATATCATAAATGTGCACTCTCTCCACTCACATGAATAATGGGTCTCACTGATTAAATTCATGGTAGGACTCACTATTAATGTAAGGGAGAGAAGTACGCATATATGGTACTTCAAGAGTATCTAATAATTTTCCTTTTTCATAAAATAATGGATTTGTTCCGTTTAATTCTTCATACAATTTGATACTAATTGTGTTATATTTTCAATATGGGAAGTAAGCACCCCATAATAAGCAATCTAAATTCAAATCCAACAACTAGCTAGCCCTTTTCAGTTGTTCATGATCATCAAGATATTTGTCTTGTTTAGTTGTTTACTAATTAATTGTGTGTTTAAAAACGTCAAATGCATGGCACACGGTTTCTTTTTATTTTGGCTGGTTAAATAAATGCATTTTTTTAAATAAAAAAAAATGTAAATCAACAGGGAAAAAAGAGAGAAGATGCTAGGAATCCGGTGGTTCCTAATAGAGATTGATAGGAATTATAGGGGAATTGATGGGGATTGTAGGAAAATTGACTTAATTCGAGGTAGTCACTCTCTATAGAGAGAGAGAGAGAGAGATGCATTAATGCACTAAGAAGTTGATTTATTCTTCAATTAATATCTCATGTTAGATTACAATCATGTATTTATAGGAGATTAGCTCTAATCTCATTGGCCCACATGGCCTCATCTTATTGGTTCTATTATTCCCCATGTACATTAATAATTCCAACATATGCTAAATATGATTAATATGCTTAGAATTGTAACTAATTAACTAACTAACTAAATCTCAATATAACAATTATTATCTATATGCTTATAGTATTCCTAACAGAAGAAGAAATCTAGTACATAGTTCTTTTTCTATATCATAAAATATGACTCAATTAATCGCATCTGATATTTTAAGCATCATAGATTAACATTTTGTAAAAACAAATCAATCGAGTCATTCCGTTCAAATCTGTTGGCAAACGATGCAGTTTAAACATTCTTTTTTTTAAAAAAATTGAAAAAGTTTAACTGAAACCATTCATGAGATGCATCATTTAATAAATATTGATGTTTGATGAGTATTATTACTAAAAATAGTTGTTGGAACAATTTCATTTGCTAAAAGATTTGGATAGAATAATCAGATTAAATCATTTTGACAAAATAAATGATTAAATTGGAAAACTTACTTTAAAGACTAATTCGATAATAAAGACTAATTTGACAAAATAAATCCTACTACACATGTATGAGCTTTTATACTCATTCTCATCTGCATAATACATTTTTATATGACAAAAGTTCAAATTATGACATTTGCTTCAGTATGATTGCTCTTTATCATCAAGCTAAGATAACAATCGATTTTTGTGTAGGCAGAGTTTGAATTCAAAATCTCTTATTTGACAACAAGAAACTTTACTAATTGAATTAATTGAAATTCACAACATAGGTGATCTTTTGTTTTGTATTTACACCCTTCTAATAATATTGTATTTTTATTATTGACGGATGAATCAGTGTATGAGGTATATGTTATTCTAAATTCTTTTGTAATTTATTTGCTCGTTTTCCATAATTATCAATTTCAATGATTTCATTAAAATGAGATGCATAAGTAGTGACAGAACTTTTAGTAGAGCCAAGTTAAATTTACCAATTTTTTTTTTAATAAAAAAAATCTATTAGTAACACACAAATATATATTACTTAAACATAAAAGTATGTCTATAATATAATCTATATATGTTATCTTCTACATAACCAAAAAAAATATATATTATTTTAAGTTATTCTTTTCATAACTCAAAACAATTTCTTTCTTCATCAAGTCAAATTACAAACTGTAAACTATCTTTTATACCAAATTGATCACAATTGATATTCCTCTAATATTTTAAATTAAGATTTTTCGTTAAATAAATTAGAGATTACACAGTTATAGGTCACATAGTTTTTAAAACTTCTTAAACATATAAAAATTTAATTTAATTTATTTTAAGTAATATACATATCAAACATCACTTTATATACTTAAACATATACAAGTCAATGTAAAAATAATAAAAAAGGAAAATATTATTTTCATAAATGAAAAATGGAATAAAAATCTTTAACTCTTAAACACAAAACTGCAATTGTCATTTCTTATAAAAATAAAAATATATTGTCCCTATTGCTAATTCTCCAAATACAAAATAAATAACATTTCCCTTTACAATAAGCATTAAATGTAGTATTTTTGTTAAAATTTAGGAGAACGATTAATGATATTTAACATAAAATTTTTATTTCTAATAAAAAAACGTATGAAGGGATTCTTAAAAAGAAAAGGGGTAGGCAATTTTCAAAGTCCAATGGAACATGTATCTGCGCCCATGCAGGTACAAGTATGAACAAGACGTGTATATTTTTCTATGAACATCACAAATTGGGCTAAGAAAAACCCGGTCAATTTTTGAGGTCAAAGAAAAGCTCAATGTAATAAGCTGAATTATGTGCATATGTGGTGGTGCATCGATCTTCGTCAATTTGGGTCACTCAGAAAAGCCCAAAAAGTGTGATAAATGTGGTAAAAATGACAGCTGTCACAACAACAAAAAATTCTCCTATTGTATGATGGCGCATCAATCTACATCAATTTGGGTTACTCAGAAAAGCCCAAAAAGTGTGATAAACTTGGTAAGAATGAAAGCTCCACAACTTGCATGATGGGTATAAAATGAATATTTTTTTTTTTTTTTTGGTTTCTCACTGTGCTTCCTCAAAAACTTTCAACTAGAGACTAATCACTTCGCGATGAGTGAGTTCATGGCAGGGTAAATAGCTGACTCATGGAGTTTTTTCAAAGTGTTAGTACCTGAACTTGAACTAGGGAGCTCTTAGTCAAATTCAAAACAGTTACTTTGAGACCGATTGTTTAACCATCCAGCCAACCCTACTGGGTTTAAAATGAATAATTATAGTATCATACACTTTTGCACATATTTTATTGTAATTATCTTTATTCACCAACTACGTGTGAGTAGTGGAAAAAGTGAGAGAGACAGCCTATGTAATAACGATTAATTGTCAATCACAATTTATCGCGTAATATAGAAAATTGTAACAAAGTGTGTATAAAAGTATGTAGTAAGCCCATAGTATTCATATTTTATTATAACTCATGTGTGTTGAAACCGATCGACCTTGAAGAAATTCGGATGCCGACGTGAGATAAGTCTTTAGTAAAAGGCAAAAGAATAGTTCGGTCTGTGCAGACGTGAAATAAGTCAATAGACTCAACAAATGTTATTGTTGGTCCCTAACTATATCCAATCCTGGGCCGTTAATTACGACCATCTAACATGTTACCTACTCCAGGTATCTTACCTTTTCTCTGCAGCCTCCTTACATCAAAGACTTTCTCATATTTTATTTAGGTCACCATGGCGACATAGGATGACAGGTTAAGACGATCCCCATTTTATACATACATACATATATATATATATATATATATATATATATTATTTATTATAGAATAGAATTGGAACAAGTAACCCAAAAGATATTAACGAGAAGACCAAGTGAGGAATCTGAACTTTAAAGACTGATGAATGTTATAAGCTATCACTGTATAACTAGACACGTATATCTTTTTTTTGTGTTGTTTTTGTTTTTCCACAATCTTCTGTCATCTATCTACTAAGGGTATTGCCAAAGAAAAATAGAAATTTAAGTTTGAAACTCCTTTTTTTTGCTTAATAATATAAGGTTGAAACTTGAAAGGTGCTAACTTCTTCAAGATCATTCAACGCCAAAAAAGTGTTATTTCTACATACTCTCTTTCCTTCAAATTGTCGAAATTCCACGTCACAAACGTTGCTTTCGACTTCTCTTTAAAAGAGGTGTAGGATTAAAGAAACTCTCTTTGGTGTTAAAATAGCATCATCCATTCGAAATTTACTAACAACATATATAGCTTCATCATTGTTAAACATGTAAATTTAGAGCAAAGCAACACTTTCATCTCTCTTAAAAATTTCTCACTGTGTGAAATAGAGTATAGAAACTAATCATTTTGACATAGCTTCACCTCTACGAAACTTTATACAAAATGATAAACTATTATGTGTCTTTTGAAAATTCTAATTTTAGTATCGTTCTCAACAAACATGAGCTATACTTGTCTATGAATAATTTTAGAGAAAGTGAGTTTATTGATTGACTCATGATAAATGAGCTATACTTGTATATGAATAATTTTCTCCAAGCAATTTTGCCCTACTCAGTCATAAGCTTTACTCATGTCTAGCTTCAAGGTCATATCCCCAATCTTCCCACTCTTCTTCTGACTGATATTATGTATTGCCTCAAATGCCCCCAAGACATTATCAGTTTTCAAATGATTATACATAAAAGCACTTTGATTTTCACTAATAATAGTAGGAAAAAGAAGTTTCAAAGTAATGACAAAAAATAAATGAATTTTAAACTTATAGTTTCCGGGCCTATGATGGATCATATGCATTTTAATTTTAGGGGTTAATTACCATTAAATTTTTAAAACAGTAACCTCATTTTTAAAGGCCAAAACCAATCTATACTTTTTTTTTCCAATGAACCTCTAAGCCATAATATAATTCTTCCCCTCACTTTCTCTTTTATTTTAATTTTATCACCAAGACAATAGTTCAAAACACAAAGCAAGACAAACAGATAAAAGAAGAAGTTGCAAACACTTGACACTAGTAAGAAGCTACAAACACTTGATCACATTTAACCATGTTGCTTTAAGAACAGATTAAGGAATTCTAAAAAGAACTATAAAAACATCCAATTGAGGATTAAGTGTTCTACACATTATGAAATGAGCTATTGGAAATGGTTGGGCCTATAGCGAGGCTAGAATAGGACTTTAGACCATCCATATATAGAGCCTTTGGGCACATTGGCTAGGCACATCTTATCAGATTTGCCCTGGCAAATCTGACAAGGTACACTAATTTGAAGCAAGTTTTAGCTCGATCTCCATAGAAGACCTTGGGTAATTCTTACATGCTGGGAGCAATGCTCCCGAAGCACCTAAGTTTTTTTCGAAGACCCTAATCTCCTTAATGGGTATTTGACTACTAGGCATCTAGGTCTTCCTTGGTAATTGATCCAAGGGATCTTTAGGGTAAACTTGTCTCGGGATAACATAATTACCTTTTTGAATGTATCTTTTCTTTAACTAATTAGCAAATCCCTTGCTTGCAATTCTAGAAGGCATTTTGGCATTCATCCCTTCAACCAAACAAAGGTAACGTTTACTTGATAGGACAAAGGCTTGGTTTTAGGGAGTAGTTCCCAACAAATCCATGTTTTACTTGTCCTATAATACTCCAACACTCAACTAAGATAACTAGTTTTAGGTCTATGTTAATTTGCAATCTTTTAGCTACTATTACCTTAGAGCATCCGCATCAGCGGATGTAAACCTTTGCATAATATAAAAAGACACATATTTTACACATTTTGCCTCAATAATGCTTCACAGCAGTGCTTCTAAAAGTGTGCATATTTGCACATTTGCTATAGTAACCGTGCATATATGCACGGTCACTGTAGCTTTGTATTTTATTTTATTTTTGAAATAATTTTTTCTCTCATTTCTCAAGTCATATTTTCTCTCTTCTCCGTCAACTCTCTCTTTCTTCTCCACCTGACTCTCTTCCATCTCTATTACCTCTATACAAATCATCAATTCCAGACAAATCACCAAAATCATCAAACAAAACCTAGATCTAGATCTTAACTCATCAAACCCATCCGGTTTTCTTAAATCTAAATCTCAAACTCATCAAACTCATTTACAAAACCATATCATCAAACCCACATACAAATATAAGTGAATCATCAAAGAAGAAGAAATGGTCAAGACGAAGAAGAAGAGTAGTGACTATAGTAGTAGCAAAAAAGAAAAGAAAATAAAAAGCAATGACAGCATCGAATAAGCAGCAGCAACAACAACAAACAACGACAACAATAGATGAAGGAAATGGAGTCCTAGCCTTGGAGGTTCGCCTTTGTGTTGGCTATGGAGGTTCAGCCAGGGAAGTTTTGTGGTGGTCTGAACTCTGAAGAGAAGAGAGCTGAGAGATGAGAGAATGTGTGAGAGATGAGAGAATGTGTGAGAGATGAGAATAAGAGATAACGTGTGAGAAAAAATAAAGATAAAAATAATAATAACAAATGAATATTTAAATAAAAAGGGGTGTATAATAGATAGACTGATGTAGGTATTTTGTAAAAGTGAGAAAAAGTAGGTTTTGTAAAAGTGAGAAAAAGTATGTTTTTATGCTAAAATAGAAGAGAAATTTTACACATACTGATATAGTTGCTCTTATCATGTTAGACACTCAAATCTATTGTGTACGCAATGGATTTGACCTCCATGGATTAACCCTTTTAGTGCTAAAAGTTTTCTTTCTTAGCACATAATTGGGACACAACATCCTTACTACGTTTCTCTCTTTCTTGAATCAACCACCCAAAACTATAACATGATTTATTACCAAATAACATAGTTTTCACTTCTAAAAAAAAATTCTGGTTTAATTTAGTAAATCCCTCTTTAAGGTAATTTGAATATCTAGGCGGCTTAGCCAAGTAAGGTTGAGAACATGCATGGGAGATTATAGCAAAATAAGTTGTGGGGAAAAGTAAGCATATATAATATAACTAGTACAAAAACTACAAATTTCTTGATAGGTATTATTTTTGTTCATTTCGTATAGCATTCCCTCTACTCATACAGACAAGCTGGATGATATGTATGATACACATGCTAAAAAAGAATGCTAGATCAACATGATCTTATAATAAATGGTCATAGTTGATTCATCTTAATCATCGAATTTGATGGACTAAGAAGACTATAGGCATCATGAACCTTGTTAATGCTAACAATGTTGGACCTACGAGCTGGACTTGGCAGCATTAAGGAATAACCTTTAGCGAAGCTGCAACCAGGACTAAAATCCTCGCTACTTTCCATCTCTGCCAACACTTTGTAGAACAAATCAACATCACAAGGGAGCACAAGAGGGCCTTCACTATTGTACCCATATTCCAATTCAGCATCCTCTAGTAGCATCGCGAACAGAGGATGATTAACAAGCTTGGTCTTGATCACAAATCGTTGTTTTTGAGGTCCAACGTAGATTGCGAAACAACCTACTGGAGCTACTTGTCGATTCTTTTTACTCTTTGTCAATGAACTGGAAGTGGTAGATGAAGATGAACAACATTTTTTGTGGCCAGCTACTAGTAATAGACATCGTTTCCATGCCTTGAAAATCAAGGTGTTCCTGCACTTAACTTCTACACTTTCCATATTAATTATTAAATACTTAACACAGATTTGATAATCTAAGTAAGAGAGATATATAGAGAGGTTTTGTAATGGAAAAACACTTCCAATTGAAGATGTAAATCCAAAACAAGAAGAAAAATATAGATGGAGCTACATGAAAAAGTTAGAAGATGCATATAGAAGAGCAAAAAGGTTTTGAAATGAGAGTGTGGTTTAGTGCGCGTTATATATAGAGGTACATACTCCATTTGCAGACGAATAATTTGACATTTTCTCAACGCAAGAACACGTGCAGCACGATTGTGAAAGGCCACTAGCAATCTTCAACGCCCATATGGTGGAAGACGAGGAGCTTATACAATAAGCCCTTTATTTGTAATCAGTGACGGCTCAGGTGTTGGCTCAAGTCAAGGGGGCGCGGATTTCAAGGTCCAATTATTTATTTATATATGTTTAATATTGGCAGGTATAATTACAAAATTCCAACCATCAAGGTGGCTTAGCTTCAGTCAAATAAAAAAAAAAAAAAGGTAGTTGATGTGTAAACCATTCCGGCAAAGTACAACCTGCAAGTCAAATCCAATCTCATTGCCAAAAAAAGAAAAAGAAAAAAAAGAAAGAGGTCCAATTCAATTGTCAAGTGGCTTAGCTGTAAACCATTTGACCGTTGCTTTTAATCCAATGGCCAGTAGCTATGTTGGGTTCTGCAAAGTTCACACCAAACTTCAAACCCTACTTTATTGTCTACTTTTCCTTTTGGGCTTTTCCCTTCTGCCTTCGCGTCTGTCTCCCTCCTTTGTCATCCTGTTGCTTACAATTTTCAAACAAGCAGAAGTCGCTCTTTCACAATTTTCCAATAAACAAAGAAGAATCAGATGCCTATGCAGAAGCCAGAAGCAGATTTGTAGTCTCTCTTTCACAGTTATCTATTCTTCTTCTTCTCAAAAATTAAAATTTCCGGCTTTGGTAGTTTAAAAAACTGGAATGATCACCAACCACAAATGTCTATATGTGTCAAGATTTGGATAAGTGCACAGATAAGAGCAAGAAGAACAAGACAGATGCAAGGATTGAAGTGAAGAATAATTGAAGACTTAGTTCAGGCAGAGAGGCAGAGCAATGAAACAGATTATTAGAAGAGCAGCTTGCTAAACGACTGACCTGAGTAAAAGGAGTTCTGGTATGTGACTTGTAGTTCAGTTTAAGTTAAATAGAAGATGTATCTAGGGACATATGTAATACTAGGATTAGTTGATTGTTGAATTAGATTAGGATCCGTGTAATGTGGAATTAGTTAAGAGTTAATTACATTAGCTTCCTGTTGTTAGTTCTAATATAAATTCACATTGTACAGTTAGTTTTGGATTCATTAATACAATTACAGAAATTCATCAAACTTTTCTCTCTAGTTCATCTTCTCTCTGCCCTAGCACTCTGTTTTTCTCATATATGCCCCATCCTTATATAAATAAATAAAAAGCTTGACCACTAACCCAGCAAATCCCACAAACCCGGTGACCACCAACCCACCAACCACAAGCAAAACCCACAAACCCAGCAATGGCATCAACAAAACCCACAAATACCATCAGCAAAACCCAGAAACCCATTAGCAAAAACCCATCCACAAACCACCGGCTTCAACAAATTCAAAAATCCAGGTAAACCCACAACAAAAAATGGATAGCCACAGTGGCAAGCAAATGGGTTCTGTGTAGCTGTGGTGCAAACACTTTCAGCATCTACTCCTCAGTTCTAAAATCAAGCCAAGGTTATGACAATCAACGCTCTACACAGTGGCATTCTTCAAGGTCTTTGGCAGCAAAGCTGGGGTCCTCGCTCGGCTCCTCTATTTCGCCGTAACACTCAAAAAACAACCTTAACTGGGGGTGGTTGGGCATGGGTTGTACAAGTGGTGGGCGCGATCTAGAATTTCTTTGGGTATTTTATGATATGGGCTTCTATGGTGGGATTGATCAACAGCCATCGGTGGCATTGATGTGTTTGTTTATTTTCTTGTCTAGACAGAGAGAGAGGTGTAGAGAAGAGAGGTCAGACCGTCTGATGGAGAAAGATCTGGAGGAACACAGAAGGATCTGGAACTTTTTTTTTTTTTTTTAATACAAGTGTGAGTCTCTGTTCTGGGAATTGAATCTCGGTCTTTTCTCTCTCTTCTGAGACTTGAATCTCGGTCTTTCCTCTTACTTTTTATAAGCACTTATAAAAAGAGACTTACACATTTGAGAGAAGGTAAATTGAGTAACGGAGGCTTAACGGGTCAGGGTTAATGTTGTCTTTAAGGTCTAAATTGATCAATTTTAAAATATATTGGACTTGATTAGTATTAACTCAATCCTCAGAGTATATTTGTGAAATTTATCCAAAATAATATAAAGAACCTATTAAATTAATAAAAGAAGATAGAGAATTTGAGATTTTTTAATTAAAAGTAAAGAGATAATCTTAATAAAATATTGTATTTTATTTTTAATAACTTGTTATAGTCAACTAGTATTTATACTAGTTTATTGTAATTGTAAAAAAAATTAATTTTAATTTCTCTGATAACATATGATTTTTTGGTTTTTTGATAGTAAAATAATTTTTATATATATATATATATATATATAATACAATTACTATAGTGAATGTTTTAATTATTTTTGTTAAGTTTTTGGATTAGATAGTTGCTAGTTTAAGGGTGGCCTATGGTTTTGGACTACCAAAATGATGTATATAATTTGTAAAAAAAAGAAATTGGACCAAGGGAGCCCGGCCCTGACATATTTTGTGAACACGTATGTGGATTTGAACAAATGCTAAAGTGATGCAATATATATTATTTATTATATATATAATAGAATTGGAACAAGTAACACAAAAGATATTGAGAAGACCGAGTGAGGAATATGAACTTTAAAGAATGATATATGTTACAAGCTATCACTACATAACTATATACGCATATCTTGTTTTGTGTTGTTTTTGTTTTTTCACGATCTTCTGTCCAGGGCAGAACCAGGATTCAAACTTAGAGGGGGCCAAAGTTCTTTGTTTAAAAATTTTAAAAAATTCGAATACCATTACTAGAAGTTGACAACGTTACATTATTAGTATTAATTTATTAATTATTATTTGTATTTGTATTTTTTTAAAATCAATAATAGAATTTTATAATTAAGAGTTTTGTAAGTCAATTGACAAGTCTTAATATTTCAAGGTTATATTAATGTGTAGATGGAGCGATCAATATGTGGCATATGTGTTGATTCTATGGCTATGAGGGTAGAGTCATTTGAGAAGTGTATAGAGCTCTCAAGTGAGGGAAAATTTGGGTAAAGGTTATTAGATTTTTGTGATTTTTTTTTTTTTCTTGCTAGAATTTGTAATTGATTTGTTGTTGCTATTATTTTTGCTTAGACCAGATTTATGATTTGTCCAAAGATTTTTCTTTAAATTTTTTTAAGAAAGGGGGGCCAAGTGTATAAATTTCATTAATATATATACTAATATATATTTTTTCAAAGGTTGAGAGGGGTGGGGGGCCATGGCCCCCTCAGCCCTTGAATGGTTCTGTCACTGCTTCTGTCATCTATTTGCTCAAGGTATTGCCAAAGAAAAATGGCAATGTAAGGTTGAAACTTCATTTTTTTGCTGAATAATTCAAGGTTGCAGCTTGAAAGGTGTCTGCTTCTTCTAGATCATTCAACACTAAAAAAGTGTTATTTCTGCATCCTCTCTCTCTCTTTCACATTATCGAAATTCCACATCATAAATGTTGCTTTCGACTACTCTTTAAAAGAGGAGTAGAATTAAAGCAACTCTCTTTGGTGTTAAAATAGCATCATCCATTCGAAATTTACTAACAATATACATAGCTTCATCATTGTTAAACAAGTAAATTGAGAGCAAAGCAACACTTTCATATCTCTTTAAAATTTCTCACCATGTGAGATAGGAGTATACAAACTAATCATTTTGACATAGCTTCACCTCTACAAAACTTCAGAGCAAAATGATAAACTATTATGTGTCTTTTGAAAATTCTAACTACTTGCGAGAGGACCAATAAGTAATACTTTTTAGTACGAAAAATAGCTCCACTTAAGTACTGCAAAGATACCAACAATAACATCAACATTTTTCAATAATAGTACCAAATTAAACTACCTGCCACATGCTTTCACACATATTTTGCTACAATTGTCCCACATGGCAAATTGTAAGTAGTAGAGAAAAAACAATGGGTTTGTATGATAGTAACAGACAACCAATTTTATAGTCCGATATATAAGATAATTGAAGCAAAGTACATGTAAAAATGTGTGGTACTAGCATTATTGACCACATTTTTTTTCTAGGTCTTATTGTATCTATCATGGTTGCATTCATGGACCCCCCAAATTAGTAATTATTGAAGGTGATGGTGATGGATGGTCATCAATTGATCATTCAGTCTATTGAATCTGGTTTTTTTTTTTTTTTGGTTTGTTTTGAGGTATCCAAATATTCCAAAAGATGATTGACTCCAACTATTTCAGATCAAACTCTTCGGCGCCTCCCATGTGAAGAACAGAGATACATCAACAAGCTGTTGATATCTTCCATTTTTGGTAAGCCCTTTTTCACACAATCTCTGCAACTTATTCCTTGTAAATGACTAACTTCTTTTTCCATTAATCTACACGTTGAAGGGAAAGGCTTGTGAGTGTGTTTGAGAATGACATTTTAAATTTGTACTCCCAGGTGGGTTGGTACCTAGGGAGGTTAGCAGGCGGGTGGAAAAAATTATCATATACGTCAACATGCAAGATTTTTCATAGTTGATGGAGACTATACACCCGTAAACTCCACATGTTACAAGAGATTGATTATGTGCAACCATTACACAAAATTTTAGGTTTTAGATGTTGGCATATTCTATGCAAATTTCAATGTATTTGAGACATGGGTTAGCATAAAAGTCTATGTGATGCTAATTGAAGAAGAAATTTAAGCTAAGGAGTGAAACGCGTATCACTTAAGTGAAACGAAACTCGCTTGAGTAATTCATTAAAGGCTGAAATAAACACTAAATAAGATAAAACTTTGTGTGACATTTGCTTGAGTGAAATCGTTGGATTTGCGATCCAAATGCTTCTAGAAAAAGGATTCTTGCTCAACTTTTAACCCTACTTTGTGCACCTAAATAAATCACATTTTGCATGACTTTTATAGAGATGGAAGGTTATATATTATAACAGAGCTAAAACCTTCAAATCGTAAAGCCTTCTTCCTAAGCTTAAATTGAGAAAACCCCCCATATGCCTATAAGGATTTTAGTGGTTTTGGGGACTACTACAATAGGAAAGCAATGAAGTAGGACATTTGCAAAGGATACATAGTGATTGGATACTACAAAGACTTTTTTTTTTATATATAAAGATACTGCAATGGTTTTATTGAGTATAAACTATTGTAATAGTTTATTTATGATGGATTCTTCAACAAGATTAGATCCCCAAAATGCTTTTTCCATTAAGGAGGTTGTTCATTGATTTTTCATTTCATTACAAAATTTGAGAGATAAGATGACCAATTGTACAGGTTTCCTTCAATTAACACAAGATATGATTAAAGAGAAACTTTTAGCTAGCTAGCTGCATATGTTTATTATAGAGTAAAGTCTTACTGTTTAGCAAGTAAGGGAATTATCATATTAAGTAATTTTTTTTTCCAGGTTTTAGTAGATCTCAAACAGTTAATTAAAATTGTGTATGTAGATCTACTGCGACCACCTTAAAAAGATTCCTAAGCCCCATGCAGACTTTTCCCTTTTCTCATTATAAGCTATCTTTTGCAATGCTGAAGCATTGGCGGCGCACAAAAACGCCTACAGGGATTGAAAGTTGAAGCAAGCCAGTGATTTTCATGCATTGTTATAACGTTTATATTTGAAAGCATGCATGAAATGTAGGATTTGAATGTATATCATTACATAGATGTATATGCCATTGGCTTGCTTCAATGCTATAGCACAGCCAATAATAGAGAATATTGAATGTATGTTATGCATGTACGTATACTGGTGCTATTGCATTAGGGATTGGTCTTGGCGGCCACACAAAAGAGCTAGGGTGAACCTGTTGATATTGATTTGTGATATGGAAACGAGAAAAATTCTATGTTTATATGGTGAAAAAAATAGATCCTTGGTATGTTCAATGCTTGAAGCAATGGGGAAATTATTGCATACTCTCGGAATACCATAAATACGTATTCTCTTCTCTCACATGAATGGTGGGTCCCACTAATTAAATTCATGGTGGGACCTACCATTCATTTGAGAGGAGGGAGTACGCATTTATGGTACTCCGAAAGTACCGAATAATTTTCCGAAGCAATGAGGCAGTGACTTCTTCATTAAGACAAATAAAAAGTTGGCTCATGATTTATTATCACATATCTATATCTATATATTACTAAAAACTAAAATACAGTGTTTAATGCTGTTAAACCACGTCAGCATTCACGTCATTATCTTTTTTCTTTCTATTTTCTTATAATTATTTTTATTTTTTTTAATTTCATATTTACACTTCTCTAACCTTTCTCCCTTACTTACATTGTCATCTCTCCACTATTTCTCCAATCTTTCTCCTTCTCTCACCTTCTCATCTCCTCATTACCTTCTACATTAATATTATTCTTCATCTTTTTTTTCATATTCCTTTATTTTTGTCTCTCTCTCTCCTTCTCTCTCTCTCTCTCTTTCTCTCTCTCACAAATTTTGGGTGGATTTTTATTTTTTATTTTTCTTGTATCTTCACTTTAGATTGATAATTTTTTATATTCTTTAATCTACTTTAGGTTAATGCAATTCAATTTTTTTTTTAATTGTTGCGTTTTTTTTTTCTCTCTTTGATTATTAAATGTTATCCTATTGCGTTATAAAGGATTAAATATATCATATAAAAATATAATATTATTCTACTATATAACATGATTTCAAATCATTTAATTTGGTAGTTATTGTAATTTGATAGCATGATTTTTATAGTGCTCAATTTTGATGTTAAACTATGAGACTTTAATCATTTTTGTTTATTTTTTAATCATTTATGGTGGACAAAGTACTCTTAATAATTGTATTAGAATCTATATATTACTAATAGTTGAAGCGTAGCGTTTAATGCTGCTACGCTCATGTTAAGTCACGTTAGCGTCAACGTCATTATCTTTTTTCTTTTCATTTTCTTATAATTTTTTTTAATTTTTTAATTTTTTTTTAATTTGGAGTGGATGAAATGTATGATACACATGCTAAAAAAGAAAGCTAGATCAACAATATCTTATAATAAATGGTCATAGTTGATTCATCTTAATCATCGAATTTGATGGACTAAGAAGACTATAGGCATCATGACCCTTGTTAATGCTAACAATGTTGGATCGCCGAGCTGGACTAGGCAGAATTAAGGAATGACCTTTAACGAAGCCGCAACCAGGACTAAAATCCTCGCTGCTTTCCATCTCTGCCAACACTTTGTAGAACAAATCAACATCACAAGGGAGCACAAGAGGGCCGTCACTATTGTACCCATATTCCAATTCAGCATCCTCTAGCAGCATCGCGAACAAAGGATGATTAACAAGCTTAGTCTTGATCACAAATCTTTGTTTTTGAGGTCCAACATGGACTGTGAAACAACCTTCTGGAGCTACTTGTCGATTCTTTTTGCTCTTTGTCAATGAACTGGAAGTGGTAAATGAAGATGAACAACATTTTTTGTTGCTAGCTACTAGTGATAGACATCGTTTCCATGCCTTGAAAATCAAGGTGTTCCTGCACTTAACTCCTGCACTTTCCATATTAAGTACTTACACGGATTTGATAATCTAAGTAAGAGAGATATATAGATAGGTTTTGTAATGGAAAAAAACTTTCAATTGAAGATGTAAACTAAATCCAAAACAAGAAGAAAAATATAGATGGAACTACATGGAAAAGTTAGAAGATACGTATAGAAGAGCAAAAAGGTTTTGAAATGAGAGTCTGGTTTAGTACACGTTATACATGGAGGTCCATACTCCATTTGCAGACTAATAATTTGGTATTTTGTAAATGCAAGAACGGGCGCAACAAGATTGTGAAAGGCCACTAACAATCTTCAACGCCCATATGGTGGAAAAGAATATTATAATCTCAATATATGCATAAGCTTTCTCCACAAGTAAAATGTTGAAATAAAAGACAACTTAGAGAAACATACTTTCAGATAATGGTCAAAGCAGTGAGTGGAAGACTAGGAGGTTATATATGTCATTTACGCTTTCAGTGATGTCTCAGGTAGGGCTCAAGTCAAGCAAGGAGGCACGGATTTCAGAGTCCAATTATTTATTTATTTAATTTTAGTTATTATATATGTCATTTTTGTAGTTGGTCCTTCTAAAATCTTAAGCTCCTTCTCAATTAGAGCATCTACTACAGATGTGTCAAATGTGTCAAATGCTAAATATTTGACACATTTGGCACACTAAACACAAAAATGAAACTTTATCAAATGTTCCAAATCTCAAAATTATGCCACATTGCTACAGTACCATCTCAAATATAAGACGATATGGACAACAATTACAAAATGGGATATTATTATTTTATTATATTTTTCTCTCTCCTCTTCCATTGATATCTCTCTCTCCATCAACTCTATCTCATTTCTTCTCTCTCTGTCACTCTCTATCTCTTCCCCCTCCTCCCTGCTCAAGAAAGTTACTCAAGATCACTCTCAAGAAAGTTGTCGCCGATCTCACCGCTACACTTTCCAGTCCTTGCTGTCGATCTCACCAATCCTCGCAGCTGATCTTGCCACCTCATTCTCCACAGCTTGCCACCGATCTCGCCGCCTCATGCTCCAACCCTCGCCACCAACATCCATAGCCCTCATCGCCGACCTTCAGATCTCTCTTAATCGGGTTGCGGGTGTGAGATTTGGGATGGGTTTCGATATGGGTTTTGGGTTGGCGTTTTGGATCGGCATTTTGGATCGGCATTTTGTGGGTTGTGAGTCGGTTGGGCCAAGGTTTTAGGCAGATCGTTGTGGGTTGGCATTTTTTTCATCTCTGGTTTGTTGGTTGGTGGATTTTTTTTTTTTTCCCTCTTTTTTTGAGGTTTCTAGATTTGGAATTTGCAGGTGTTGTTACTGTTGATGTTGTTGCTATTATTGATCGGCATTGATGTTGTTGCTGTTGTTGATGATAATAGGGAAGAGATAATATATTATTTTAATATGTAGTAAATACTATTTTAATGTATAGAATTGAATAATAAAACATCTTCATTTTTTTTTTTTGAGAAGCGAATGATAAAATATCTGATAAATGTGATATTGTAAAATGACGTGGTAAAATAATAAAGTAGGCTTTTGGTGTGTCAAAAAGGCATTTTTTATAGAGCATCTGCTATAGATGCTCTAAGCATTGCTAACCTTATTTAAATAACAACTATTCAACTCAAAAACTTAACAAAAATAACAAAAACATTTACAATGGTAATTGTATTTTAGCCAAAAGAAACTATATTACCACCAAAGAATCAAAAAATCATGTGTTATAGGAGAAGTTAAAGCTAAATTTTTTGCAACTACAGTAAACTGATACAATAAATACCAGTTGAGTGTAGCAAGTTGTTAAAAATAAAATATAATATTTTATTAAGATTATATCTATTTTTTCAATTAAAAAACTCAAATTCTCTCTCTTTATTATTTTAATGAGTTGTTTATATTATTTTAAATGAAATGATAAAAAAAATAGAACATTTGATATTGAGTGTATTGTAAAATGAAGTAATAAAATAAATAAAGTACCTTTTTGAGGTGTTAAAAAATAAAATTTTTAGCACTACCACTGTAAATGCTCTAACTTCAACAAAAAAATAAAAAAAACCCTAGCCAGCCTAGTATTAAAAAAAACATTATTTTGTTTTTTTTTTTGTTAGTAAATGATTGCATTTTAATGTATTTAAAAATAATAATTTTGAGTCTTTATACTTTTTAATTCTATATGGATGCCTGTTTGGAGTTTTTTTTTTTTCCTTTATACTCCGACCTCTGTTAGCTTAAAATCCTGGGACCATTCCTATCGGTAATGGCATGAATGCCACATTATAAGTGGGAGTAGGTTACCACTATGCACTCTTAGCACGATGGTCACTCAACAAGTATAAGTGCTTGTGAAATGTGGGGGGTAAGGGTTGGGGTTCAAGTTTCAGGAAGGAAATTTCACACATATATACCCTTAAATTATACTAGAGTAAAATCTCTATCTTGTATAAAAATAAATAAAAAAAGTGGGGGTAGGTTTAATGAACTTCTAGGAATTTTACTATTTCTGGTATTTTAACTAAAACAGGTTTCAAGAAAGTGATGATTATTAAACTACAATAAAAAAATTTGTAATGTGCAATGTAAGAAAAAATTTAACAGAGTATGATTTTTGTCTCTATTGTTTTTTGTCTAAGTATGTAGTTTGATGATTATGGTAGTTAATTACTAATAGTCTTATTTTTATCTAAATAGGAATTTTAACAATTATAGTTGTTATTAATAGGTAATTATGGTATTTATTAATAATATTTTGTTTTAATTGTAACAAGATTCTAATGGACATTTAAATATAGAATAAATTAAAACAAATTAATAATATATGTGTGTGTAGAATAATGATATATGAAATTGTGAGGCTTCAACAATTTATATGATAAAATATTATGAAGTTAACTATAAATGTCAAACGAGAAAGTTTAATAATGAAAAAATTCTTTTATTTAATTTTTTACTAAATATGAAATTTGATCATTCTTGATAAGCATGTATTATATGATTGTATCTTGTGAGATATCCAATACCTCTTTTTTAGATAAAAGATCTCCAAAACTACTTATGTGAAACAATATAAGAGATCAATCAAAAATCAAACTTCTTTAATTAATATATATATATATATATAAAATAGATTCTAGATAATGAGACTTTGAGGTGTATTGAAAATATTATATTTAATGTGATAAATGCCTCCACTTAAAAGAGTTTGGTTCTACCAAGAGTTTTATAGCTCAATCGGTATTTCTTGGTGTTTCCAACAGAGACATCCAAAATTCAAACCTCCTCACCCCCAACTATAGATGTATCCAAAGAAAAATTTATACTGAGTTGAAAGCTATTCATCGTCAAGATACAACAAATTCACCAAACTGCATAGAATGATTCCAATATCTATTAAAGATAATTTCTTAAGAAATTGTATTTTTTTTATAGAGGTGGGTTCAAGTTACACCTGGTATAACTTGGCAAGAGTTACACCATTTGTAAACCGTAGATTTGTAATTGATCTAATGGTTAAAAAAATAGTATTAAATGCTAATTGACTTACACCTCATTCACTTAATTAATAGCAAGTTTATTTCTCTCTCCTTATTTAGTATTTAAAACCTTTTACATATATTCTTTTTTTGCTAATGACTTTACAAATATATTTGCAATACTTTTTTTTTTATTTTTAGTTCGTACTACCCTTTTTTTCTTCTTTGTCATACTCTTATAGTCTTATCACACAAATGGTATACAAACAAGTGAGAACAAATATGATGACCATTAATTGCCATTTGTGGGCCTTCAATGATTTTAATTTCTTCTTCCATACTTGTTTCTTAATTTTGTCATCCTCAAGAAAAATCCTATGATAATATTCTAACGGGTTTACTTTTATGAGGTTAGATAAAAACTTGGTGGCTAAGCAAGGATGATTCTTCGTGGATTAAGAAAGTTGGACATGTTAGGATGTCTTATTGGATTAAGAAAGTTGAATAATATAAAGATGATGCAAACACATATATCATGTGTTGGCGTGCTGCCAATTTTTAAAAGTTATGCATGGTAGACACGGCCAATGTTTCCTCCATTTGAGTTTTGAAAAGCCAAAATTAATTAATAAAAAGATTTCTTAGTGGATATGTATTTATAATTATATTACCCAACAATTTATTTATTTTAAGAAGGCAAAGAAAATATTCACAATTAATAGAGTATTACCGGCTTAAAGTTGAAAAGAAAATGACATGAGCATTACTGACTCAGGCACACCCAAAAAAGAAGAAGAGAGAATTGCAAATATAATTGTAAAGTCATGCAACCAAAAAAAAAAAGTATGTGTTAATTATTATTTAGAAACTTATTATTTAAAATCTCATTAAACAACACTTAGCCATTTATTTATTTTTAAGGAGACATGATATATATTCACAATTAATAAGACTATAAGAGTATGACCAGCTTAAAAGAAGAAAAAAGAAAAAAAGAGTAGTACGAACTCAACAAAAAAAAAAAAGAGTATTGCAAATATATTTGTAAAGCCATTGGCATAAAAAAGAATATATGTAAAAGGTTTTAAATAATAAATAAGGAGAGAGAAGAAAATTGCTATTAATTAAGTGAATGAAGTGTAAGTCAATTAACATTTAATACTATTTTTTTAATTATTAAATCAATTACAAATCTACGGTCCACAAATGGTGTAACTCTTGCCAAGTTATACCAGGTGTAACTTGAACTCGTCTCTTTTTTATAATTATAATTAACACCCTTAATTTATAGGCAAGGAAGAGTTATGACTTTTTGTTTGAATTGACACATTCTTTGAGTATTATTACCTTTTAGAATAATTCTTAACCTATTAGAAAATTTATTTAAAGACATGTTTAGCTATATGCCAAGTGTGTCACTCGTTGCACGCGTGTTGTGTGTTCTGAAAAAAAAAAAATTACTTTATTCGTTAGTAAATGTTACTTTATATATGATCTACAAGTTTTGTTCTAGTGCATTTCATCCTATTTTAACAAAAAAATTTATCATATAAACCATACACGTCATATGCAACATGTTTAGCTATATGCCAAGTGTGTCACTCGTTGCACGCGTGTTGTGTGTTCTAAAACCACGTCCATAAATTCTGTCAATTACTTTATTCGTTAGTATATATGTTACTTTATATATACATAAAAACTTAAAAATAAACTTTTAACATCCATCACAAGCAGAAAACATTAAAATAACTATATATTTTTAAAAAATTCAAAATTTTGGGGTCCCATGCCGCCAACCCCCACTACACATAGCTACGCCCCACAAGATAGTCATGTTTGGGCTGCAACAAGCTTTCAATTCTGATGTCTCTTTGCAATAGATATGGTTTCAGACTTGGTTATCATAGTCTTGCAACTTGGTTATCATATAGTTGACCAAAACCTGGATATAGAGTGCCTTGTTATTTAAGTTCTCTGACCAAGTCCTAGATCAGAATTCTCAGCTACGTACACATATATGAACAAGTACACAAAATGAAATAAACCACGATCATCAGCTGAGAAAAAATGGTCGTGTAAATTAATTGTGATCTATGTGAGGCCTGATACATATACCATATGATAAATAAATAAAAACCAATGTTAACGACTCCACATGCTAAGTGCGCGTTAATTAAACTTTTTTTTACTGTTAGTAACATAAGATAAAAACTATGTTAATCACAACACTACCCACCGAGTGTGGGCGTGTTTGATTGAACTTTTTTATTGTTAGTTTATTTATTTAAATCTTGAGATAAAAATTGGCTTAAATTTTTTTTTTTTAAGTAAACAACTTACTTACTTAAAATAATCAAGGTGAACCAATTGTTTTAGAAAAAAAAAAAAAACTTATATACCATACATTACAATAAGTAAATTCAGTTATTGTATTGGTTAATGTAGTACAAATAGTATTATTCTTTTCTAATAATAATTAAATTTAATTTAGTGGTTAATCATTGGTCAATGTAGTCACATTATCAAATTTTTAATAGAGGAATTTAAAATAAAGCTAAGGAACTATATAAATTTTGGAATAAAGTTTAGCTACAAAATTAGTTGCAGTTTAAGACTGCAACTACTCAATATCTTTTTATTAGATGTGAATTTTGACAAATCTACCATTGGATTACATTTTCTTCTTATATCTTCTATACTTGCAAAATTTCTAGAAAATTAAAGATCAATAGCTATGTCATTAATAAATTGTTTTAATTGCAAGTTTTTGTAGTTTAAAATTGTGTAAATATTAGCTTATAGATGATATAGTAAATAATATCTGATGGACACAAAATTTGACATGTGTATTAAGAGTATAAAGAACATACAATTCAACGGTTAGATTTTCAAAATATGTAACAATATTTATTTTATTGAATAAGGTTGTAACCTTAGACTCCAACAAATTTTGTAGTTAAACTTTGTCATAAGTTTTGTCATTTTTTCCTTTCTCAAATTTATAGATGTATAGCTACCTATGTCTGAACACAGAACTAACTTAACAAAAGCAAAACTAAAGACACAAGAAAACATGAATACAAATAAGTGTACATGAACATGAAGTTATCAACCTCAATCTAGATCGTTTCCAAAACTTTTTTTTTTATTATTATAGGGTTTCAATATATTTATATACAACGCTCTCTTATAATAATTGTACTCTTTATTATCAAATTATAATACCGATTGTTTTTTGTTGACTGTTGTAGACAGGGTCTGGGGATTGAATCCCAACCAAATATCTTATTTAACTATCAAAGACTTTACCAGTTGAACTAACTGGAATCCACCAAAAACATTAATACACTAGCATAAACAAATATGTTAGATATTTAAATTAATGTGTTGGCATTACCATATACCAGGAGGGTATTAGGGTTATTTTTGTTAAGAGGCTATTAATATATATATATATATATATATATATATATATATATAAATATATATATATTTTTTTTTTATATTTGCGTAGGATAATAAAATATTACTCATCTATTCTTCCAATACTCCTTCAGTCATATATTTATCACTTTTTCTTGACCATAAAGGAGGAGCTGAATATCATAAAACCAAATAATAAATTTAAAGGGATAGGTTATTTAGTTAATTCAATAAAGTTTCAAACTGCAATGTTGGAACTTGGAACATTCAGTGCACATCTGAACAGATGCCTAATTTTTTCAATCAACGTCAAAATTTTAATTTGGTACAATCTGGACTAGCTAGCAAATGAAAAAAAATATGTACAACTACCGTTTTCCATATTGGAAAATTTTACTTAAACAATTGGCATTAATTGGAAGAATTCAACTGGTACCTAGCCGTAGTTCAACTAATTTAAAACAGGAAATACATTGTTCCTAGACAGAGGCTGAAGCAACTGATTGTGAAATAAAAAAAATTTTAAAAAAATGAAAATTGAATATTTTTTTTGAGGAAAAAAGACCATGACTATTTAATTCTAGGTTAAATTGTATATTTAGTCGTGTCACCAATCTTTTAACATATGTTTCAAAATGTCTTCATATTTTAAATGGTTTTAATTTAATATTAGTATTAAAAATTCTAACGTGACAACTGAAATTTATATCACGTCATATATATACCGTACATTATTAAAATAATCTCGATTTTATGAGATTTTATTTGTCTTACAAAGATGGGTAAGACTTAACTTCAGTGCATTAGAGCCAACACAATATGGCTCTTGTGCAATAGAGCACTGGAGCCGGATTGTGTCTTACAACAATAATCAAGTGATTTGATGCCACCAGACTATCTCATAAAGGAAACATAATCATTTCATTACTGCATTAGCTTTTGTTCTAATTTAGTCTGCAAATTAAAATGGATTCGTTTCTTCAACTTGAGGCCAAGAGAAAAATTATTGTGAATTAACGTAAGGTGTTTAATTTGTTATGGGCCTTTTGGCCATAGGGGGACAACTCTATGATAATCTCTATGATTATGTGGAAATGGAATGATTGTTAATGGATATTTGCTATGCCGTCTGTCTAAGCAATATATCTCACTAATAATATGATTTAATCTCATTACAGGTGATAGGGTATAATCTATTTTATAAATTTAGTAGAATGATCATTTATTTATCAAATCCATTAAAATTCATTCAATTATAAAAGTGAAAATCCTTTGCATTTAATTTACATGAAATAACAAAGCCAAATTGACTACTAATTTCGGCTATATTTTGATGGGGAGAAGATCCGCTCTAACCAATTTAGGTCAAAGATGATCACTCAAGGTCTAGACAACCTTAAGGGTCCGTTTGGTAGAAGGAGTAGAAAAGTGGGAGGGTGGAAAATTAGTGGGAGGATGGAAAAGTGTAAGGATAGAAAAGATTTGATTTTCTTTCATGTGTGTTTGGTTGAAGGGATGGAAAAATGGGAGGGTGAAAAACTTTTTTGTTTGGTTGGAGAGAAAAAGAGAATGATAGAAAATGAAATTTATATAAATTGACTATTATGTCCTTATTATATAATAGTGAGAAAGTGAGAGGGGTAGGTGAGTGTAATAAAGTGGAATATTTTTGTAAAATGCATTTCTCATCACTTTTCCCTCCTTATTTTCCACCCAATTTAGGAGGATAAAAAAAGTGGGCCCAGGAGGGAAAACTTTCTCTCCTATTTTCTGTCTCTCCTATTTTCCTTCCTCAACCAAATAGTGAAAATAGTATTTTCCACCCTATTTTTCTCTCCCTATTTCCATCCTCCATGTTTTCACCCTAACCAAACAAACCCTAAAGGATAACAACCCAACAATTTAGAGGTTCATTGAACAAAGTGACGACTGATGAGACCGCACATGAAGCTTAGGCAAACTGCACAAAACATATAACTCTTGAGGTGAGACTAACCAAGGAACCCAATAATGGAAGCATCTAGGAATGAAACTTGATGAATCAGAAATTTATGATCATCATTAACCAAGAGAAGACGTTACGTATTTATTACGCTCATTGATGACAAAGTGTAACGGACAGAGTAACAGTCACAGAGTGAGCTATGAACTTCAGACAAAGATTTTGTAACATACTAGCCCTTAAGCATAAATACAACAATTTATTGCCCATTAATGAGGCACGCAACTATAAAAATAGAAGGCAATAGAAGTCAAAGGTACACACAAAAATACTCTACGAAAATCACTCTCCAGTCAATTCTCTTTAAAATCCTTCTCCCTTATTGACTTAAGCATCGGAGGCAGTTTGGCTAACACCACACCTGTATGTTACTCTTCCACAAAGTTCATTTTGTAGGTTTTCCTCCAACAGAGACGACCCCGCTCACAGCTTCATCCATCCACTACGTTGAGAAGCTTAATTGCTAATTTTTTGCATCATCAAACCAAAAATATGTATTTGAAAAGGGAGAGGCGGATTATAGTATTGATATAATAATCATAATTAATAAAAATATTGAAAACAAAACTATCAATTTTGATATGTCATCATATTTTTAAACTTTACCGAACATAATAAAATTGTCTTATTTATTATAGGCAAAAACAAAAATATCTGAAAATGAACTTTTCACATCTAAATTATGCTCGATGACATTCTTTCATAGAATAAAATTTATTTATTGTTGTAGGTTCCAGTTAGTTCAACTAGTAAAGTATCTAATGGTTGAAAAAGAAATCTGGAGTTTAATTCCCGTTTACACCAAGAGCAAACACCATAAGTTGAAACTCTCTAAAAAAATTGTCTATTATCGCTTCCCTAGTAAATTCTTTGCAATTTCCTCACCTTTTTAGAGTGGTTTCAGCGTGAACGTATTTTTTTTATTAATGAGATTAGGTTGTAAGTTTTTTGTTTACATGTGCCCACATGGCATCATAGACCGTATGATCGCCCATTTATCATCATATTTGAATATGATCTAATATTATAATATAATAATAACAATAACAACAACAAGAATATAAGTTTCACTTTACATTGTTACTCTCTTTATCTGCTGCTAGAGATAGAATTTGTATTACTTTCTATTCCCCCTACTTATGTAGAATTTATTTTAAATTTGGAAAATGCTGTTTTGTATGCCGACAAGCTAAGGGGTGTTTGAATTTTGTATTTTCTATCACTCATCATCCAAAATTAGTAGGTCTCACACATTCTGCACTTGTTTTGATGAGTTTTTATTTTTTGTTTTCATCACTCAAAACTCACTCAGTTGAGTTATGAGTGAATGAGAATGAAAAAAAAAATGGTGTTTTTGAGTTTTGAAAATAAAGTTATGGTGGCACTTTTGTAATTTCACTCAACTAATGGGCCTCATGTTTTGTGTGTTGTCAAATCCAAGCCCACTTGACTCCCTGGCTCTCTCCTCTCTCATTTTGCCAGACTTCTCTTTTTTTGCTTTGTTCCTTGGTTTCTCTATACTCTTCTTCTTCTTTTTCCTCTTTTCTTTCCATTGCACATTGGGTTTTTGGGTTTGGTTTTTTTTTTTTTTTTTTTCTTCTCTCTCTCTCTCTCTCTTTCCCTTCATTTTCACTAGGTTCCTGGGCTTGGGTTCTCTTCTTTTTCTTTTTCTTTTTCTTTTTTTCTTCTTTTTCTTTCTTTCTTCACTTATCACAATCTCTTCTCTTCTCTTTTTTCCCTCTTTTCGTTCTTTCTAAGCTTCATAGGGTAATTTGTTGTGGTGTTGAAGGTGGTGTAAATGGTCATATCTGCTATGATGGATTGGTTTGATGTTTTGTGATTTGCACGATGGTGGATGGAAAACTATGGTGGGTTGAATTTTTTGGGGTTGTGATTGGTGTATCTGTAGGTTGTTGGTGGTGGTAGGAGGCGGGGTGGCTGGGTTTTTTAAGTTGGGTGCTGAGTTTGAGTGGATAAGGATGAAGCCGATTCAAGCTCCATAGT
The DNA here is from genome assembly GCA_032878915.1 of Castanopsis chinensis. Classification (NCBI taxonomy): domain Eukaryota; kingdom Viridiplantae; phylum Streptophyta; class Magnoliopsida; order Fagales; family Fagaceae; genus Castanopsis; species Castanopsis chinensis. Next base: position 23,779,200 of record JAVQMG010000114.1, read on the forward strand.
TCAGTGAGTTTGGGTATTGGGGGCTGAAGGAAAAAAACAGTAATGACAAAGTAAAGAGAACTGAAGGGGACTCATACATCTCAAAAAAATTGCTTTGATATACTTTGGGACTTTGAGTAATTTCTTGGACGATGGTAAATATATTCATTTAATGTCACAAATATATTTTTTGGACTTCCTAACAAGTAACAATATATAGCCTATTGTATTTCTTCACCTCAATTTATATGCTTTACAAAATAATTATTTTCAGCGACACAAATATATATATATATATATATATATATTTATATTTATATATATATCATTATTTTCCGACATGAGATTAATCGATTGCTCAGGACTAAATTCCATTTAATGAGCATATGTCACATATATACTCAAAGTCAAGTTTTATATAATTTTAGAAAGATATACATATATATATATATATGTGTGACATATGCTTAGAAATAATTCCATTTTATTAAGTTTATAAGCCCCATTATCACTCAATAATTATGTTTAAAATTTTGACTTTATTTGTAGGAAAGCAACAATGTCACGAGTGGCTGTCATGTATTACATCAATCATAGTGATGATTCAATTTATAATTTAAACATGGGAGTCACATTGATTTGAAATAATTATCAATAAAATATAATTATCAAGTATAGTGTAAAAAGATTGTACTTCCAGACTAATATGATTGTTCCAACGGGCTAATAGATCCCTGGATTCATGACAATTATAGTTTGAGGCCATAAGCACCAATGACGTCTCGTCAAATCGCACCATTTATACTAGGCCCAAAGATTTGGGTATATGATGAAATCTAGCGACCTCAAATTGCTTTTTTTACCTTTTTATTTTAATTAATCACCATCTCCCTCATAGCAGGTATATACACCATCTCTCCTATAGCTAGTGAGACTAACATGCTGTCCCACCCGCTGTGACCTATGAGAAAAGAGAGTATATACACCCAAAATAAGATATGATTTTTCAAATCAAAGAGGGCAATACTCTAAAAAAATTAATAATTTTCTCATATATCCAACATGTCCAACAATTTTCTCATAATATATTAGTGTTATTATAAGGTCTATGTGTTGTAAGAGATATAATGTTTGTGTAGATGCAAGACATATATATCCATACAAGACAAACATTTATGCTTATTTTGTCTGAGATGAACATTTGCATCAAACAATGCAAAATAGAAAAATATATCAATTTTACATATTTAAGCTCCAAAATCACTTACATCAGTCAAGCTAAGAATGTGTAAATTTGATATAGTAATTATGTAAATTTACACTATCACTATTCATTTTGTATTTAATTTTTTTATTCTTTTTTTAAGTAATTTGAGGATGAAGAAAAATAGTAGGTGATAGTTATTATGTGTAAAGAAAGAAAAAAAAATTTTTAAAATCAAGAAAATTGATATTTTAATGAAATGTAGTGTAAAATAGATAATATAACGCAAGATGTTTTAAAAAATGAGTATATAAAATATAAAAAGTAGGTTTTACTAAAATAAACAGAAATTTTTGCACGAGTTGATGTGAATGGTAGTGTATATGCTTATTAGCTTATGTACAATTATTTTTAGATATAATTGTAATAAATAACATAAAATAAACTATATCAAACTTATTTTACATGATTTATTTTGCTTAAAAAAATCAAACCAGACCAAAATACAATTGTCCAGGAAAGAAAGAAGTTGTATATAAACAAATAAATTAAATAAAAAATTAAACAGGCTCATAGTATTTTATTCTAATGATGAATTTTATAATATGTTATGTGGTCATAGATGTAAGTTTTTTAAATACTGATTGATCCATTAGTTTCTTTTTTTTAGAGCATTAGCATCTAGGATGATAAAAAGTTCTATTTTACACCCTAAAAACCTACTTTATCTATTTTATCATCTCATTTTACAACTCACACAACATCTCAGTTTCAATTTTAAATACAACTTATTAGAATAATATAAACTACTCTATCAAATGATAATATAATATACACATAGCTAGTAATCACCACCACCAACAACAACTTCACCAACACCATCAACCACCTACCAGTTACCACTGAAACTCAACCCAACCATCAAAGGCCTGCCATCACCACCACCAACACCGAACCACAACCCATAAATCACCAACCACCACCACCAACATAGCATTGCTGCACCACAAACCTAAGAATATCAACAAAATTTCTACACCCACCGAACCATAACCAACCATCGAGATCTATACCCACCACCGAATCACCAACCACCACTGCCAATCAAACACCACCATCTCTCTCTTCTCTCTCTTCCTCCATCAAACCCACATAGCTAAACCCACCATCCATAGTCTCTGCCCGACACCACAGAAACCACTGGAATGACCACCACTACCAATCAAACACCACCATCTCTCTCTTCCGTTTCTTCCTCCATCAAACCCATATAGCTAAACCCACCACCCATAGTCGCTGCACAACACTACAGAAACCACTAGAATGACCACCAGCTAAACCAACCCAACAACCACCAAAGCCCATCATCGAAGCCAAGCCAGCCACCATCGAATCCAATTCAACCACAACCGACTCAATTGATTCAACCAATTCACTCACAACCCATTCAAGCTAAAAGCTCAAATTTATAGTAAAACCCAAGAGCTTGTTCAAAACCCCAATTAAAAAAATTACGGCTAAATTGTTTTTACTTTAATTTAGACTAAGTACAGAACAAGAGTAAATAAATGTAATGAACTGATAACACTAACCTAAGTCATATTCATTTATCATCAATAATAAAACGAAAGCTTTAAGAGTAGGGAAGAGGGATGCAAATACAAGATAATACCGAGATGTGTTATCAAAGAGGAAACCAAAAAACTCGACGAAAAACCTCTCCATGACCCTTCAAGTCGAAATCAATCCACTAGAGAATAAAGTTGGAGTACACAAATAAAAAAAAAGACCCTTCAAGCCTAGTCTACCCTATGAACTTGAGCCTAGTCTACCCTATGAACTTGAGCCTAGTCTACCCTATGAACTTGAGCCCTCCAAGTTCATGCTACCAACGAACTTCTCAGAGTCTTGTCTTCTCTAGGTTTTTGGATCCCGTAATTCAGCCTAATTGGATTTGCCAATAAATGGCTCCTTCCAATACTTCCCAATAGCCCCAAAATCTTACTTACACTCAGAATGAGTGTAGTAAGTGTTTGGGCTAGCAACCTCTCAAAAATCTAGAGATGGAGAGGTAGGAGTCATGGGAAATCACAAGAAAATGTGTAGATGATTGTGAGTATAACAATCTCCAACTCTCAAGTGCATTTTTTAGGTTTTTCTCTCTGAAACTCATTACAATTTGTAGGCAATGAGGGTATATATAGTGTAGGTAAAGACTTGGTAAAGTAAAACACAACTTTTTGCCAAATAGAAACTTTCACGGGTCCTTCACAGGTTGGCCCTTCTTGCGAGATAGTCGAAAAAATGATTGTCTGGCATCACTCTTCATCTTCCAGTCATGTGCTCCACACGTGGCCTTTTCATAGGTCACTTCTTATGAGTTACTCGCGAGCCAATCGTGAAATCCACTAATACAAGTTTTGAAGCTTAATTCTTCACCGATCTCTCACACTCATCCCTTACAGATAAACCAACATACATACAGAGAAAAATAATTGAAGAAATTACAATCCAATTTGGCACGAAATTAAAGCCAACACAACATAGTTGGAAATCACAACTTTACACAAGTGATTCAACCCAACCCAACAAGCACCAATTCAACCCACGGCCACCCATGGCTACCCACAACCCCACAACTACCTAAGCCCCTACCTAATTGTTTTTTTTTTCTCTTTTTTCATAAAAACTATCCTAAAATGATTCACTTAACATTTCCCTTAAAAACCTTCTCAAAAAAAAATTTCCCTTAAAATAATTAATTAAGCATTAGATGTAGCATTTTTGTTAAAATTTAGGAGAACCATGAATGATATTTCACATAATTTTTTTATTTCTAATAAAAAAACATTCGAAGGGATTCTTAAAAAACAGTGGTGGGACTTAGGAGATTTTCAAAGTCCAAGTGAACATGGGCCCATTATTGCCGCCCTGGTCCCCATCACTCTATCCCCATGCAGGCACAAGTATGAACAAGACATGTATATTTTTCTATGGACATCACAAATTGGGCAAAGGAAAACCCGGTCAATTTTTAAGGTCAAAGAAAAAGCTCAATGTAAGCTGAATTATGTGTATATGAATATGTGGTGGTGCATCGATCTACGTCAATTAGGGTCACTCAGAAAAGTCCAAAAAGTGTGATAAATTTGGTAAGAACGAATCCCCACATAATTGATATAAACAGAATAATTCTAATACCATACACCTTCACACATATTTTATCGTAATCATCTTTATTGACGGACTACATGTGAGTAGTGAAAAAAAATTGTTAGTCTATGTAATAACAATTAACAATCATGTTGCTTTATGACATAGGCTCCAAATCTTTGCTTTATCACCTCTTGGATCACATTTGGTGTTTTTCTGCTGAAAAATAATGATGTCTTGGCCCGGTTTAACTATTGTCCTAAAGCTTGCTCATAAGCTTGCAAAATTCTTTGAAGAACATCACAATCTGCCAAAGAAGTCTTACAAAAAATCAGGCTGTCGTCTGCAAAGAAGAGGTGTGATAGTGTTGGGCCACCACGGCAAACCGCAATTCCCTCCATCTCCCTATTTGCCACTGCTGCTTTTATCATTGATGAGAGTCCCTCTGCACATAGAATAAACAGATAAGGAGATAAAGGGTCTCCTTGACGGATTCCCCTGGATGGTATGATATTACCTCTAGGACTCCCATTAATCTTTATAGAGTATGTGACAGTAGTGACACATTGCATAATAAGATTCCTCCACTTTACATCAAAGCCCAATTTATCCTTAATTTTATCTAAGCACCTCCATTCCACCCTATCATATGCCTTACTCATATCAAGTTTCAGAGCCATCTCCCCAACCTTACCCCCTTTTTTCTGACTAATATGGTGCATAGTCTCAAAAGCAATCAAAACATTATCAGTAATTAATCTACCATGCACAAAGGCACTTTGGGTATCACTTATAATGGAGGGTAGAATTTTCTTTAGCCTATTTGCAATGGCTTTGGAAGCAATCTTATACACTACATTGCATAAACTAATAGGCCCATAATCAATAACCTTCTTTGGATTCTTAACTTTAGGAATTAAGACAATATATGTTTTATTGAAATCAGGAGGGCAAATACCATGATTAAGGAAATTCAATACCGTTACTATGACCACCTCACCACATGTTGGCCAAAAATGCTGGAAGAATAAAGGAGGCATGCAATCCGGATCTGGCGCCTTCAAAGGGTACATTTGCTTCAAAGCTACTTTGACCTCTGCTGCACTGAAATCTCTGGTAAGTAACTGGTTCATGGAAGTAGTCACCTTTGGCTGGACTATTTGGATCATCTCGGAGAACTCTGTTGGTTGACTCGTAGTGAACAAGTCCTTATAATATTCCACTATCACTTCCTCCACCTTACCATCATCTTCATGCCACACCTCATCCACATCCATGATACCCTCAATGGAGTTCTTCTTATGCCTGGCAGAGGCTTTTGCAAGAAAAAAGCCTGTGTTTCTATCCCCTGATTGAAGCCAATTAAGTATTGACCGTTGTCGCCACATGTCAGCCTCTTTTTCTAACCAGCAGTTTAGTTCGACTCGGGTTCTTTTTAGCTCTTGGTTGATCTCTGGTGTTGAAGGTTGGAGTTCAATCCACTCAAGGCGTTTTTGCAACTCAGCTACCCTCTTCCCAACATGCCCAAACTCCATCTTATTCCATGCTTCCAATCTGGAACGACATTTTTCTAAGCAGCTCCTAAGCATACTCCCTAAGCTAGTCAGCTTTCCTTCCTCCCATGCATTCTATACCACCTCTTCACACCTTTGGTCTCTCAACCACATTGCTTCAAATCTGAAAATTTTTCGAGCTCTCTTATTCCTCAACGTGAAAAATATTTGGGGTTGCCTTCATTGGTGGGGAGGAAAAAAAGAAACACTTTCAATGAGATTAAGGAGAAGCTTAGTAAAAAGTTAACAGGTTGGAAGGAAAAGATGTTGTCCAAAGCGGGTAAGGAGGTGCTCATCAAGGCGGTATTTCAAGCTATACCTACTTACACCATGAGTTGTTTCAAATTGCTGGATGCACTATGTGATGATTTGACAAGTATGATAAGGAAGTTCTGGTAGGGCCAAAAGGAGGAAGACAAGAAAATAGCATGGCTTAGTTGGGAGAAATGTGTGAGCCAAAAAGTAACGGAGGGATGGGTTTTAGGTAACTTAAACAATTTAATTTGGCTCTTCTAGCTAAGCAGGGGTGGAGGCTTCAAACAAAACAAGATTCTTTGGTCTATAGGGTTCTCAAGGCAAAATATTTTCTAAGGTGTGAGTTCGTCGAGGCATCCCTTGGCAACAACCCATCTTTTTCTTGGCGTAGTATCATGGCTGCCCAAAATTTGGTAAGGGAAGGTACACAATGGAGAGTTGGTAATGGTACCAATATACGTATTTGGAGTGATAAATGGCTACCCTCACCGTCCACATACCAAGTTGCCTCACCTAGACAATTTTTGCACCAAGATACAAGAGTTGGTGAGCTGATTGATCATGCCACGACAAACTGGAGGGTAGACATTGTTAATGCTTTATTTTTACCCCATAAAGCTAATGTTATAAAAGGTATCCCGCTTGGCGCTTGTCTTCCTGCAAATAAGTTGATATGGGCCAAGGAACCTAATGGAAAGTTTAGTGTAAAGAGTGCATATAGGGTGGCAATGCGGTTGTCCAAATCTTCTGACCATGGAACAAATTCAGATAGGAGGTTTTTACGTTTATTTTGGAAGAGAATAAGGGATTTATCCTTGCCACACAAAGTACGCCACTTTGCATGGAGGGCATGCAGAGATATTCTTCCTACAAAGGTCAATCTCATGCGCCGTAATGTGGTAAAAGATCAAGTTTGTGATGAGTGCAAGATGGAGGTTGAGACACCTGGTCATTTGTTTTAGGCTTGCCCAAGAGCCCGAGAGGTATGGTCTTTTTCAAAAATAGTGATGAAACCGTGCCATGAAGGAATGCATTCTTTCCAAGACTTGTTGTGGGACATGGTAGTTGGGGAATGTTATGATGAGGACGTGGTAGCAAAGGTGGTTTGCATGGCTTGGGCTATATGGCATAATAGGAATGAAGTCCGAAACGGTGGGAAGCGAAGGAATGGCAAGAAGATAGTGAATTGGGTTTCTCATTATATGGAGGAATATAAGGCAGCCAATGAATGCATGGGGACCACAATAATACGGGATGAGGTCAGAGCGTCATGGGTTCCACCTCCTGTACATGGCTTCAAAGTGAATGTTGATGGGGCGGTTTTCAAGGATCAAAGAACAGCAGGTGTGGGAGTGATTATCCGCGATGACAAGGGTCGACTGGAGGCTGCACTGAGCAAAAAGATACGAGCACCATTGGGTGCTGTTGAGGTAGAGGCTATGGCCTTTGAAGCGGGGTTAATGTTTGCAAAGGACGTAGGCATTCAAGATGTTATTGTTGAAGGTGACTCACTTGTTATTTACCAAGCCTTATGTGGCGCATCTACCCGCCTTCCTCTGTTGCTGCAGTAGTACAAGGGATATAGGACTTATGTAGGGAATTTCGTGGTGTCGAGTTTTCTCATGTTAGGAGACAGGGAAATAGACCTGCTCACCTATTAGCTAAATATGCCTCTAGTGTTGCTGATTTCACTGCTTGGATTGAAGAGAATCTTTGCTTTCTAGAGCAAGCTCTTATCCATAATGTAACAAATTCTTTATCCTCTTAATATCAGTTTTAATCTTCCTATCAAAAAAAAAAAAACAATTAACAATCGATCACAATTTACCACATAAAACAAAAATTTGTGGCAAAATATGTATAAAAGTGTGTAGTATGCAAATACTAAAATTATTCGTATATAATTATAACTCACTTGTGTTGAGACCGACCTAAGAAATTTGGATGCAAACGTGAGTCAGTCAATAGATTCGATACTCAAAAGTGTGTTGTGAATTATGATTATATTTGTTTTTTTCTAACAGTGAATTATGATTATATGTTATAAAATAATAATACAAATGCTATTGTTGGTCCCAAACTTTAGGTCCGTTTGGATAGAGCTTATTACTGAAAACTGAAAACACTATAGCAAAATAATTTTTAAATATGTGAATAGTACTACGGGACCCATTTTTAATAAAAAATTCTTAAAAAGTACATGAACAATATGTGCATAGTGCACGCACAATGCATTTGTCCCCCTGCAGTAGAAATGAAAAAAAAAAAAAAAAGGGTGAAACGCGTTTGCGTCCAGACGTGGACGCAAAACACAGTACCCAAACGGGTACTATATCCAATCCTGGGCCGTTAATTACAACCATCTAACATGTTACCTACACCAGGTCTCACCTTTTCTCTTCAGCCTCCTTAAATCAAACACTCTCTCAATATTTACATCACTAATGACGATATAGGATAACACATTAAAATGATCCCCATTTTACACAAATTTATACTACATTAAAAAATAATTACAATTAGTCACAAAAAATATATTTATTTGGCCATCAAAAATGGCTATCAAAATCTATCGTATATTCATATCTATAAATATATAAATAAATCTGTGCGTACCCAAGATGTAGTTAATGGGCTTGAACTATATTTTGGGCTTCACAATTTATTTATATGGTGGGCTTTTGAGTTTCCTGCAATGGGTGGTCCTATGCTCGGCAACCCAAATGTGTATCTTTCCAAAGCTGCTCTCAACGTTTTCTCCTGAGTGATCAACTTCTTTCTCCCTCTTTTTTCTCCTCTGCCCCCCAAAAAACCAACCCCCTGTATTGAGTTTTCCTCTCCTATTTATAGATGAGGTTAGTGGGAAGGCCATGATTATCTTCCTGATGAGTGGAAGGAGAGGTCCAATATCGTTTCCTCTAAGTGGATGTTCAGTTGTGAGTGTGGGAAGGTGGAAGTAGCTTTGGAATTAGGTCCACTGTTAGATGGATTGCCCGACAGCAGCACTCCCAAGGTAATGGAAGAAAGGTCCAATGCCGTTACTCTTAAGTGGATGTTTAGTTGTGAGTGTGAGGCGGCGAGGGTGATATTGGATCTGATTCCACCGCTGGATGGACTGCTCGGAAGCGATACTCCCTAGGCTCCACTGGGCTCACGGGGGCCCATCTCCTCGGAGAGCCACATTCCCCGAATAAGCAAAATCTTACCTTCGTAGTTAATGCCATAATTAGCTTCGCGGCGTTTTCCAAATTTGAATTGAGTGTCGAGGCCTCCACGGATTATGTCCGTGGATCCGATAGAGTATGTGTCACATAGGACACTTTAGGACTCTAGACCCAAACGGGTTTTGGGCCTGTGCAGAGCTTCATTGTGATGGGTTTTGAGGGTATTGGGCCTACAGGGGAATAGTGCTCCGTACAAAACCAATCAAGTTTGGTTTCATAATAAGAGAAGAAGAGAATAAGGGGGTTTAACTAAAACATTCATTTTTGTTGACATATTTTGTAAACTAACGTGTGTAGATTTGTACAAATGCTAAAGTGTTGCAAAATATATTATTTATAATAGAAAAGAATTGGAACAAGTAACACAAAAGAAATATATAAATAAATAAATCTATCATATCTAAAAAAAAAGTATTTTAAAAGTAAAGACAATCAAGTGTGATTTCATAATTAGAGAAAAAAGGAAGGGAGTTTAACTAAAATCAAGGATGGATTCAAGATTCAAGCTAGAGGGGGTCAGAGTATAAGAAAAAAAAAATTCAAATAGACATCCATACAATATTAACAAATTATAAATACACAAAATTATTGTTTCTTAATATATTAAAATGCAATTATCTACTAACAAAAAAAAATTAATACTAGACTAGCAAGGATTTTTATTTAATTTTTTAATGTTAGAGCATTCTAAGTAGTAGTGCTAAAAAATTTCACTTTTATCACCTCAAAAGGCTGATTTATCAATTTTACCACCTCATTTTACAATACACCCAATATAAAATGCTCTATTTTTTTACCACTTTTTTAAAAATAATATGAACAACTCATTAAAATAATAAAGGAAGAGAGAGAATTTGAGTTTTTTTAATTGAAGGTAGAGAGATAATCTTAATAAAATATTTTATTTTATTTTTAACAATTTGCTATAGTCATCTAATATTTATACAAAGTTACTGTAATTACAAAAAAAAAATAGTTTCTCTAATAATATATAGTTTTTTGGTTCTTTAGTGGTAAAATAGTTTTTTCTTTCTTCATTTTATAAAATACAATCACTATTGTGAATATCTTTATTGTTTTTGTTAAGTTTTTGGATTGGATAGTTGCTAGTTAAAGGAAGGACTAAGGATTTGGACTACCACCTAAGTCCATCCCTGACTAAAACATTTATTTTTGTTGACATATTTTGTAAACTAACGTATGTAGATTTGAACAAATGCTAAAGTGATGCAATATATATTATTTATTATAGAATATAATTTTGTTTGAGAGTCTTATTTTAGAATAGAATTGGAACAAGTAACACAAAAGATATTGAGAAGACCAAGTGAGGAATATGAACTTTAAAGAATGATATATGTTATAATCTATCACTATATAACCAGATACGTATATCTTTTTTTGTGTTGTTTTTTTTTTTTCTACAATCTTCTGTCATCTATCTACTTAAGATATTGCCGAAGAAAAATGGCCATTTTAGGTTGAAACTTCATTTTTTTTGCTGAATAATTTAAGGTTGCAACTTGAAAGGTGTTTAGTTCTTCTAGATCATTCAAAACTAAAAAAAAAAAGGGCTATTTCTACACCCTCTCTTTCTCTTTCACATTATCGGATTTCCACATCATAAATGTGCCTTTCGCCTTCTCTTTAAAAGAGGTAAAGCAAGTCTCTTTGGTATTAAAATAGCATTAGCCATTCGAAATTACTAACAACATATAGCTTCATCATTGTTAGAGGATTCACGTAAGTTCTTGTATAGTACAAAAGATGTAGAATTTACATAGTTTTACCTAAAAATGACCAACATTAATCCGTGTATAATTGTATAAATTTAGAAATTTGCTACAGTAATCATATAAATTTACAATAACACTATTTATTTTGCATTTAATTGTTTGTTCTTTTTTTACATATCTCAAGAATGAAGGAAGAGAGTGGATGATGGTTGTTGTGTGTGAAGAAAGTGAACCAATTAAAAAAATCAAGAGAAAATGATATTTTAATGAAATGTAGTGTACAAAATAAATAATCTAATGTGAGGTGTTTTGAAAAGTGAGTATGTAAAATAGTAATAAAAAAATAGGTTCTTATACTAAGATAAACAGAATTTTTTATACAAGCAAATGCATTCGTTTTTAAACATGTAAATTTATAGCAAAACAATACTTTCAAGTATCTCTTTAAAATTTCTCACCATGTGAGATAGGAGTTTAGAAACTAATCATTTTGACATAGCTTCACCTTTGCGAAACTTCAGAGAAAAATGATAAACTATTATGTGTCTTTTGAAAATTCTAATTAAACACTTGCAAGAGAGGACCAGTAAGTAACACTCGTAGGGTCCGTTTGGTTAGAGGGATAGAAAAATGGGATGATAGAAAGTGGTGGGAGGATAGAAAAGATTTTAATTTCTCTCCTTTTTGTTTGGTTGAGAGTGAAAAAATAGAGGGATAGAAAAAGTGAGTTTGTATAAATTTACTCATACACCCTTGTTAAACAATGATAACCAATTAAAACAAAAAGTGACAAACAATTAGAAATAAATAAAACAATCACCCAATTTATTAAAAAATAAAAATCATGTTCCAAAAAAAAAATCATGTCTAGTTAAACAAAAAAGAAGAAGAAAAACAAAACAACTATCACACAAAAAAAAAAAAAAGCAACATCTAGGAAAAAAAAAGAAAAAAAAAAAAAAAAGGAAAAAAAATTGGTAATGTGCACAGCCCCAGCCCCAACCCCAGTCGCAGCAAATCAAAAAATTAATAACAAAAAAAAAAAGGCAACGTCCAGTTGTCCAGGAAAAAAAAAAAGAGGCAACATGCCTAGCAAAAAAAAAAACAAGGAAAAAGAAAAAGAAAGGAAGTGGGCAAGGGCATTTTTGTCCATTAAGCAGCTTTATTTTCTTCCTTTAGTTTTCTCTTCATTTTGGAGAGAAAACTTTTTGATAGATTTAGAGAGAAAACATGTGAACCCTACCATTTATTTTCCTTCCTCTCCACCTAACCAAACACACTCAAAAAAAAAATTCCTTCTCATTTTCGCTCCAAACTTTTCCATCTACTTTATTTCACCTCCAAACAAACACACCCTTAGTATGGAAGATAGCTCCACTTAAGTACTGTGAAGTTTCCAACAATAACATCACCACTTTTGAATAATAGTACCAAAGCTTTCGCACGCACTTTGTTACAATTGTCCTACGTGACAAACTAATTGTCCTACGTGACAAACTGTAAGTAGTAGAGAAAAATTAGTAGGTTCATCTGATGTTATTAGACAACCAAGTGTAAAAATGTATAATACTAACGTTTATTGACCACTTTTTTGTCAGGTATTATTGTATCTATAATGGATGCCTGCATGGACCCCCAAATTAGTAATTATTGAAGGCGATGGATGGTCATGAATTGATCATTAGAAGTAACATGAAAGGTTTAAGTATCCAGATATTCCAAAAGATGACTGACTTCAGCTATTTCAGATCAAATTCTTCGGCGCCTCCCAAGTCAAGAACAGATATCTCAACAAGTTGTTGTTGTCTTCCTTTTCTGGTAAGCCCCTTTATCTCACAATCTCTGCAACCTATTTCTTGTAATTGACTAACTTCTATTTCCATTAGTCCACACTTTGAAGGGAAGGGCTTATGAGTGTGTATGAGAATGAGATTTTAAATTTGTACTCCCTGTCCCAGGTGTTTTGGTACCTAGGTAGATTCGCGGGTTGGTAAAAAAAATTTTCATATACGTCAACATGCAAGATTTCTCATAGTTGGTAGAGACTACACACTAGTAAACTCCACATGTTAGAGATTGATTGTGTGCAATCATTACATAAAATGTTAGGTTTTAGATGTTGGCATATTCTATGCAACAAAATCAAGGGTTAAATTTCAATGTATTTGAGACATGGGTTAGCATAAAAGTCCATGTGATGCTAATTGAAGAAGAAATTTAAGCTAAGGAGTGAAATGCGTGTCACTCAAGTGAATCAAAATTTGATTATGTGTTTGGTTCCAAATTAAAAAAGTCAGTTTATTTTACAATTCAACTTATTTTTGCTACTATTCATGGATTTCACTGCACTTTTTGGTACTATTTATGAGTCTCATTGTACTATTTCAACTAATTTTTACCTTTATCTATAGTACTTTCAACAAAAAATTTTCAGTTTCAATAAAATAAACAAATTCCAAACAGTACAGCAAAAAGTTTTGAATACTGCTTATTTTGCTAAAACTACGTAGAGATTGCATTACTACAAAGATTTTTTTTTTTTAATATATAAAAATACTGAAATTGTTTTATTGAGCATAAACTGTTGTAATAATTTATTTATGGTGGATTTTTCAACAAGATTAGGTCCCCAATATGCTTTCTCCATTAAGGAGGTTGTTCATTCATTTTTCATTTCACTACAAAATTTGAGACATAAAGACCAATTGTACTGGTTACCTTCAAGTACCACAAGATATGATTAAAGAGAGACTTTGAGCTAGCTAGCTGGATATGTTTGTTATATAGTAAAGTCTTGCAGTTTAGCAAGTAAGGGAATTATCATATTAAGTAATGTATTTATCAGGTTTTAGTCTGCGACCACCTTAACTAGATTTCTAAGCCCCATGCAGACTTTTCCCTATTCTCATAAGCTATCTTTTGCAATGCTGAAGCATTAGCGGCGCACCAAAACGTCTACAGGGATTGAAAGTTGAGGCAATCCTGTGAGTCTGTGACTTACATGCATTGTTATAATGTTTATAGTGTGATGTATATTTGAAAGCATGCATGCAATGTAGGATTTGAATGTATATCATTACATAGATGCATATGCCATTGGCTTGCTTCAATGCTATAGCACTGCCAATAATAGAGAATTAATATTGTATGTATGTATGTGCATGTACGTATACTGGTGCTATTGATCTTGGCCGCCATACAAAAGAGCTAGGGTGAACCTGTTGATATTGATTTGTGATATGGAAACGAGAAAAAGTCTATATTTATATAGTGAAAAAGAGAGATCCTTAGTATGTTCAAGAGCCAACTTTTTATTTGTCTTAATGAAGAAGTCACCGCCTCATTGCTTCAAGAATTAATACTTGAAGCAATGAGGCGGTGACTTCTTCATTAAGACAAATACAAAGCTGGCTCTTGATTTATTATCACACATTATATTAAAGGTTGCAACTGCATTTTATTTACCTTGAGGTCAAAGTAATGACAAAAATAAACTAATTTTAAATTTATAGTTGCCTGGGCAATGATTGATCGTATACATTTTAATTTTGGAGGTTACCATAAAGAGTGTATTTAGATACCGTTTATTGTTGAAAATTGAAAACACTGTAACAAAATAATTTTTAAATGTATGAATTGTGCCGTGAGACCCAGTTTTAAAAAAAATGTTGCTGAATAAAGTACTTGTGAGTCCCGTGAACATTGTATAGGACTCACACAAAAAGGCAACCGCCAGCCGTGGGAACACAGAAACTATCCAAAAGAGTCCTAAATTTTTAAAACAGTAACCTCATTTTTAAAGGCCAAAACCAATTTGTACTTTTTTTCCAATGACCCTCTAAGAGAAAATATAATTCTGCCCCACTTTCTCTTCTTCTTTTTTTTTAAATTTTATCACCCAAACAATAGTTCAATACACAAAGCAAGACAAACAAAAAAAGTAGAAGTTGCGAACACTTGACACTAGCAAGAAGCTACAAACACTTGATCACATTTAACTATGTTGCTTTAAGAACAGATTAAGGAAATCTAAAAAGAACTACAAAAACAGCCAGTTGAGGATGTATTCTTCACATTATAAAATGAGCTACTGGAAATGGTTGGGCCTATAGCAAGGCTAGAATAGGACTTTAGACCATCCATAGAGCCTTTGGGCCTATTGGCCAGGCACATCTTATTGGATTTTCCCTGGCAAATCCAATAAGGTACACTAATTTGAAGCAAGTTTTAGCTCAATCTCCATAAAGACCCTAATCTCCCCAATAAATGTTTGACTACTAAGCATCTGGGTCTTCCTTGGTAATCAATCCAAGGGATTTTGAGGGTTAACTTGTCTTGAGATAACATAATTACCTTTTTGAAGGTATCTTTTTTTGAACTAATCAAAAAATCCCTTGCAATTCTAGAAGGCATTTTGGCATCCATCCCTTCAACCAAACAAAGGTAACATTTACTTGATAGGACAAAGGCCTGGTTTTAGGGAATAGTTCCCACCAAATCCATGTCTTACTTGTCCTAAAATACTCCAACACTCAACTAAGATAACTGGTTTTAGGTCTAGGTTAATTTGCAATCTTTTAGCTACTAGTAACTTACCATGTTAGAGAAATTGTATCAATGGGTGTAAAATACAAAAAGTGCAAAAATTTACACAATAGAGCATGAAATTGACACAAATCAGAGCTAGTAAAGGTTTGTAAATATACAAATTTGCTACAATAACCGTGCATATATGCAAGGTTATTGTAGCTGCGTATTTCATTTTTTTAATACTTTTTTCTCTCACTTCTCAAGTTACATTCTCTCTCTTCTCCACCTGACTCTCTTCCATCTCTAGCTCCTCCATACAAACTATCAAATCCAAACAAATTATCAAAATCATCAAAAAAATTATAGATTCAGATCTTAACTCATCAAACCCATGTAGTTTTCTTAAGGGTTTGTTTGGATATAACTGATTCATTAAAAACTGAAAATTTATTGCTGAAAATATTGTAACAAAATAAATTTTAAATATGTGAATAATACTGTAGGACCTAAATTTACCTAGAAATTAATGTTTTGTTGAGTTTGGTGGTCTTATAAACAGTGTCGGGGGACCCCAAAAAATGCAAAACCCAACACTGAAATAATTTCAGTGCTACACAAATGCACACTAAGGGTCCGTTTGGATACAGCTGAAACTAAAAACTAAAAACTGAAAAATACTGTAACAAAATAATTTTTTAATACGTAAAAAATATTGTTCACTCTTAAAATTACTATTCATGGCCTAAAATTACTGTATATGTCCAATAAACAGTACACAATGCTCGTCCCGTTAATGAAGGAAAAAAAAAAGGGAAGGGGCTGAAACGCCCCCCTCCCAAATCTAAATCTCAAACTCCTCAAACCCATTTACAAAGTCATATCATCAAACCCATATACAAATCTATGTGAATCATCAAAGAAGAAGAAGAAGCGGTCAAGACGAAGAAGAAGCAGCAGCGGCTATAGCAGTAGCATGAAAATAAAAAAACAATGACAGCATCAACGGAAGAATAAGCAGCGGCAACAACAGCAAAAGAAGAAGCAATGGCAGCAATAGATGAAGGAAATAGAGGTCCAGCCATGGAGGTTCGCCTTTGTGGTGGTCATGTGAGCTTCGACCATGACCATGGAGGTCCAGCCATGGAAATTTTGTGGTAGTCAGAACTCAAAAGAGAAGAGAGCTGAGAGATGACAGATGACAGATAAGAGATAACGTGTGAGAGATAAGGTGTGAGAAGAAACAAGGGTCAAATTAATAATAATAAATGAATAAAAATGATTATTTAAATAAAAAAATATATAATAGAGAATTTGATGCGAGTGTTTTGTTAAAGTAGATGTATAAAATAAAAAAAAGTAAGTTCTTGTACTAAAATAAAAGGAAAATTTTGCACATACTGATAATGCTCTTATACACTCAAATCCATTGTGTACACAATAGATTTGACTTCCATGGATTAACCCTTGTAGTGCTAAAAGTTTACTTTCTTAGCACATTATTGGGACACAACATCCTTACTATATGATTCTCTCTTTCTTGAATCAACCACCAACAACTATAACATGATTTATTACCGAAACAACACACAATTTTCACTCCACACCAAAAAAAAAAGTTTTCTGGTTTAATCAAAATCCATTTGAAGGCAAATTAGATAGCTAGGCGGCTCAGCCAAGTGAGGTTGAGAACATGGGAGAATCAATTGGAGATTGCGAAATGAATAGTGTTAAATTATCGATTGTCCCAAAAACTTAAAGTATTGAAATATGGTAAATTTAATTATTTAACCACATATTCCTAACATTCCCCCTCATGTGTGGATCAAAACTACCTTTTAAATGGAAGATAGAGTGGAGGAAATAAGGATCGAACTCAGAATCTCATGTTCCGATACCATGTTAAATTACGGATTATCCCAAAAGTTCAAGCTATTAGAATATAATCAATTTAATTATTTAACCACACATTTCTAACAAGTGGAGAAAAGAAAGCATGTATAATATAACTAGTACTTGTACAAATTTCTTGATATGTATTCTCTTTGTTCATTTCGTATAGCATTCCCTCTACCCACACTGATAAGTTGGAAAATATATATGATACAAAAGCTAAAAAAGAAAGCTAGATCAACATGATCTTATAATAAATGGTCGTGGTTGATTCATCTTAATCATCGAATTTGATGGACTAAGAAGACTATAGGCATCATGACCCTTGTTAATGCTAACAATGTTGGATCTACGAGCTGGACTAGGCAGAATTAAGGAATAACCTTTAGCAAAGCCGCAACCAGGACTAAAATCCTCGCCGCTTTCCATCTCTGCCAACACTTTGTAGAACAAATCAATATCACAAGGGAGCACAAGAGGGCCTTCACTATTGTACCCATATTCCAATTCAGCATCCTCTAGCAACATCATGAACAAAGGATGATTAACAAGCTTGGTCTTGATCACAAATCGTTGTTTTTGAGGTCCAACATAGACTGTGAAACAGCCTACCGGAGCTACTTGACGATTCTTGTTGCACTTTGTCAATGAACTGAAAGTGGTAGACGAAGATGAACAACATTTTTTGTTGCCAACTACTAGTGATAGACATCGTTTCCATGCCTTGAAAATCAAGGTATTCCTGCACTTAACTTTTACAATTTCCATTTCTAGTTCTACTATTGAAGAATGACAAGAAAATATGGAATATGGAAAGAAAAGAGATTAATCTAGCTTGCTATATATATGCCAAATGGCAAGCTAAACTTAATTCTTGACCTATTTGTATAGCTCAAAATCCATATTGAAGTAAGAGAGATATATAGAGAGGTTTTGTAATGGAAAAACACTTTTAATTGAAGATGTGAATCCAAAACCAGAAGAAAAATAGAGATGGAACTATATGGAAAAGTTAGAATATGCATATAGAAGAGCAAAAAGGCCAGTTATGAAATGAGAGGCTGCATTAGTACATGTTATATATAGAGGCCCATACTCCATTTTCCGACTAATAATTTGGTATTTTGTCAACGCAATTGAACGCAGCAAGATTTTGAAAGGCCACCAGCAATCTTCAACGCTCATATGGTGGAAAAGAATATTATAATCTCAATATATGCATATGCTCCACAAATAAATTGTTGAAATAAAAGACATCTTAGAGAAACCTGCTTGGAGATAATGGTCAAAGCAATGAGTAGAAGACTAGGAAGTTATAAAATAAGCCTTTATTGGTACTGGCATGGATGCCACATTATAAGTGGGAGTAGGTTTAATGAACTTCTTGGAATTTTACTATTTCTGATATTTTAACTAAAACAGGTTTAAAGAAAGTGATTATTAAACCATAATAAAACTTGTCATGTGCAAAAATTTTACAAAATATGGTTTTTTTTTTTGTCTCTATTGCTTTTTTTTTTCTAATTAAGTATGCAGTTTGATGATTATATATGGTAGTTAGAAATATTTTTATTTTTATCTAAATATTTTTATTAGAAAATTTCAATCTATGATGTCCGCTCTTGATGATAACTCTTTATTATCAGATCATCGGTTTCTGGTGTAGGTGGGGATTGAATCTAAAATTTCTTATTCAACCATTGGAAACTTTACCAGTTGAGCTAACTAAAACCTACTATTTTTATCTAAGTATGAATGTTAACAATTATAGTAGTTATTAATAGGTAATTAAGGTATTTTTCAATAATATTTTGTGTTAACTGTAACAAGATTCTAATCGACATATAAATATAGAATAAAATAAAACAAAATAATAATATGTATGTAGAATAATGACATATGAAATTGTAAGACTTCGAAAATTTATATGATAAAATACTATGAAGTTAACTATAAATGTCAAACAGGAAATGTTTACTAAAAAAATATATGTTTTTATTTTATTTTTGACTAATTAAATATGAAATTTGATAATAATTGATAATCATATATTATAATTGTATATTGTGAGCAATCCAATACTTTTTTTTTAACCAAAATCTTTTTTTTAGATTCCTAGAAGTTCATATTAAACCTACTCCCACTTATAATGTGGCATCCATGCCATTACCAATATAAAAATTCCTAGAAGTTCATTAAAACAGTAAAAGATTCCTAGAATTTCCTGGATTCCTAGATAAATGGACTGAAACCAAATCTTTTTTTCTTTTTTTTTTTGGAGATCTTTTATCTATAAATTTAATAAAAAATCAAAATTCTTATATATATATATAGAGAGAGAGAGAGAGAGAGAGAGAGAGAGAGATAATGAGATTTTGGGGTGTATTGGAAAACATTATATTTACCACTGCGTATTCTTGGTGCGGTGATCACTTCACAAGTATAAGTACTCGTAGGGTTTGGGGAGCAAGAGCCGGGGTTCAAATCTCTAGGAGAGAATTTTACACACATATATACTTAGATTAAGCTAGAGTAAAAATTTTATTTTGTATAAAAAAAATTTATATTTAATATTATAATTGCCTCGCTTAAAAAAGTTTGTTTTTACCAAGATCTTTATAACTCAATTAGTATTTCCTGGTATTTTCAACAAAAATATCTAGAATTTAAATTTTCACACACCTAACTATATATATATATATATATATATATATATATATATACATATATAAAAGAGTTTGTTGCTGAGTTCAAAGCCATCCATCTGCAAGATACAACAAATTCACCAAACTACAAAGAATAATTCCAATATCTATCAAAGTTAATTTCTTATGAAATTGTATATTTTATATAATAATTAACTCCCTTAATTTGTAGGCAAGGAAGATTTATGACTTTTTATTTGAATTGACACATTCTTTAATTGAGTATTATGACATTTTTAGAATAATTCATAACTTCTTAGAAAATAAAAAATAGCTTTTTATAATCCACAAGTTTTGATCTAGTGCATTTCATCCTATTTTAATTAAAAATAATAATTATCATCCAATTTACATATGTCATTGTAGTGCCCTTGGGCCCGAATTATACGCAAGGGGCCGGCCCACAAGCTCTCACAACGAAAGAGGCCCGACTTCACATCTAGAAATGGTCCGAGGACTCAATCCGTCCAAATCTACAAAGACACGTGATAAGAAGGGATGACGTGCATAATCAAATACCAAGGAATACCACGTCCGAGGACAGCATAGTCCTCGGCAAGTGTTGCCGAGGATGACGTAGTTGATTTAACAGTCCAACGGCTCCCCTCACAGAAGCCTGTGGTGCTGGAACTAAAGAGATAAAGATAAAGATTAAAGGGGAGGGATAGGGGAACATCCAGAAAAAAGCTGCTACCACCGCATTTAAAGCTCTACACCTGCTTCTCTGGCCGCATTAATGAAGAAGTGACACCTGAACGTTGGGTTTGAACCATATCTTCATCATCAGAGACCTGAGTAAAAAGGGATGATGGGACAAGTATCCAAAGGAGAAGAAGGTGAGGATTACACGTGGAAGAAAGGGAAAAGGAGAGAGGCCTATAAAGGGTGAAGGAAGAAGACGTAGTAAGAGGATGAAAAAAGAGAGAGAGAGAGAGAGAAAGAAGGAGAATTTGTAAGGAAACTAAAGCACTTGTCCTCGGCAATAATATACAAAATAACATTTCGTTCATGATTGACAAGTATATGCATAGGTCCTACGATCAAGCCAGACCTGGAAGTTATTTATCACCCAAATCCAAGGATTAAAATCCTGCTCTCTATAAATTCATTGTTTAGGGCTCAGAAACTGAATCCACTATCAAATTCGATCCATGCCCTTACAGTCATGTACAACATGTTCATGTGCCAAGTGTGTGCCACTAGATGTTATGTGTTCTAGAACTACATGTCCATAGATTCTCTCAGTTCTTCCATATCACAATCTATATTACATTTTTTTTAAAACAAACAATGTTTCATGTTCTTTTAGTTCTTTAAATGAGAAAATTTTTTTACTAAAATATTTATTTATATATTTTTGAAAATATACTTTAAAATTATATATGAAAAAACAGAATAATAGAAGAAAAAGTTGAATATCCCTTGCTCTCCTACTTTATGTTTATATATATATATATATATATATATATATATATAGATAGATAGATAGATAGATAGATAAATATAATTGTACTTCTAATTAATTTGGAATTTTTATTTTTATTATTTGTCTAAAAAAAACTAAGGTTTTAAAAAGTTATTGACAATTTTTTTTTTTTGTTGAGAATCAGTTATTGGTAAACTTGAGTGCATCATAGATTTTATAAATTAAATTAACTGGAACCCATCAAAATCATTAATACCGGCAGAAACAAATACGTTAAATACTTAAATGTGGTGGTACTACCATATACCAGGAAGATATAAGCCATAGGGTTATTTTTATTATATTAATGAAGAGGCTATCAATTTCCCTTCGTCTTACTGGTGTTAGAAAATTTATGATACAGTGTGTGTCTATATATATATATGCGTAGGATAATAATATATTGCTCATCTATGCTTCCAATATACATTCAGTCATATATTTATATTACTTTTTCTTGACCATAAAAGAGGAGCTTTTTTTTTTTTTTTTGACAATCAACCATAAAAGAGGATCTGAATATCATTAAACTAAACAATAATAAGTTTAAAGGACAGGTTATATAGTTTTTTTTTTTTTTTTTTTTTGAGGGGGACAGGTTATATAGTTAATTCAATAAAATTTCAAACTGCAATGTTGGAACTTGGAACATTTAGTGCACATGTGAACAACTCTAGAGGCCTAATTTTTTTATGGAAACATATACTTACGACGGCACGCCAACTCCAAAAAACAGCTAGCGAACTCTGGAGGTCTAATTTTTTTTAATCATCGTCAAATTTTATATTTGGTACAATCTGGACTAGCTATCAAATAAAAAAATTGAGTAGAACTATCATTTTCCATAATGAGACATTTTTACTTAAACAATTGGCATTAATTGGAGGAATTCAACTGGTAGCTAGCCGCAATTCAACTAATTTAAAACAGAAAATTCAGTGTTCCTAGACTGAGGCTGAGGTAACTAATTGTGAATAAAAAATAAAAATTAAAGACCACGACGGTTCATTTTCAGGTTAAATTATATATTTAGAGTCGGTTTGTGAAAAGCCTATTTAAGAGCATTCACTAATTCTCATTTATTTTATACGAAAAAATTTACTTTTTCTATTTTACACACTCATTTTTACAAAACGCTCACATCAGTTTATCTATTCTACACATTTATTCAATAAAATATTCATTCTTTTACAATATTTTATTATCCCCTCCCTCACTACCCCTCTCTCTCACAGACGCACAGTTCGTCACAATCAACGATCACTCCAGCCACTATCATCACCACCCAACCAACACCATCAAGGAAAAGCCACTTAATCTGAAACCCATAAATCACCCACCCAACCCAAAACCCAGTCAAACAAAATCATCACCCACCCAATTGGCAGCAAAATCATCAAAACCCACCAATGAACCAGAAAAGCCAAGCCGATCAAGATCAAAACCCACCGACCCATACCCACAATCAACCAAAAAACCAGAGAAAAAAAAATCCAACAACCAACGGATCGGAGCGTGATCGAGGCCTCCGGCCTGAGCAAGATCGACGCCTCGCACCACCGCCACCTCCTCGCGATGGCCACCGGCCTCAAGCTCAACCAAAAATGGATCAAATCCCATGAGATTCTAGGCGACGGACCCGTCGGAGAACTCCTTTCGTGTTGTAGGCGACGGGCTCGTCCAGAGGCTAGGCTTGCTCGATCTTGTTCTCATCAAGGGTGATGGCGATCAGCAGAAGCTAGAGGAAGAAAAAATGATGAGATAAGAGAAAGAGAGGGGTGTGCTGTGCGCCTGAGAGAGAAGGAGGTGAGAGTCAAGTAGAGAGGAGAGAGAAAAAACTATTAAGATATACAATACACATGCTACAGTACCCTTGTAAATTTACACGGGTATTGTAGCAACGTGTATTTTATAGATGAGTTTAGATGAGTTTACACCCACTTATATGGGTGCTTTTTTGATCAAAATGTGTAAAATTAGTGACTTTTTTCCATTTTTCATATTTATGCACATTTATGCATCCACTGATGTGGATACTCTAACTGAAATTAAAAACCTTTTGCTGAAAGTACGGTACCCACTAGTAGGCAACCTGCTATACTATGCTACCAAAACATCACATTTGATGGAACCATTGTCATATTGTATGTAATACTAACATCACATGTGACTATACTTTTGTCACATTCGGACAATTTTCTTTTTCTTTTTTCTCACATTTGATAATAGCATCCTCACATTATGTAGTACCAACATTACATGCGACTATAATTTTGTCATATTCTATGATTCCCTCATTTTTTCTCATATTTGATGGTACCATCTTTACATTGTATAGTACCAACATCACATGTGACTATACTTTTGTCACATTCGGTGGTTCCCATATTTTCTTCTCACATTTGACAATTCCATTGTCACATTAGGCAGTACCAACATCACATTTGATCGTACTTCTCTCACATTCGGTGGTACTTTAATTTTTCCTTACATTTGATAGTTCCATTGTCACATTGGGTAGTACTAATATCATATTTGACCGTACTTTTACCACATTCGGTTGTTCTCGTATTTGTTTCTCACATTTGATAATGTCATTCTCAATTTATGTAATACCAACATCACATGTAACTATACTTTTATCACATTCGGTGGTTCGCTTATTTTTTCTTTTCTTTTTTTGCATTTGATGATTTCATTATCACATTGAGCAGTACAAACATCTTGTTTGACTATACTATTCACACATTTAGTGATACTTTAATTTTTACTCATATTTGACAATTCCATTGTCACATTAGGATTTAGACAGTACCAACATCACATGTAACTACATTTTTGTCACATTCGATAGTTTCCTTTTTTCTCACATTTGATGGTCCATTATCACATTAAGTCGTACTAACATTGCATATGACAATACTTTTGCCACATTTGGTTATACTCGTATTTTTTTTCTAACATTTGATAGTACCATCTTCAAATTGAGTAGTACCAAAATCAAATGTGACTATACTTTTGTCACGTTTGGTGGTTCAATTTTTTTTCTCACAAATGATGGTTTTATTGTCACATTAAGTAGTACCAACATCACATTTTACTGTACTTTTCTCAAATTTAGTTGTACTTTAATTTTTTCTCACATTTGACGATGTCGTCCTCACATTATGCAGTACCAACATCACATGTGACTATACTTTTGTCACATTGGTGCTCCCCTTATTTCTTTATCACATTTGATGGTTCCATTGTCACATTAGGCAATACCAACATCACATTAGACCGTACATTTCTCACACTCGATGCTACTTTTGTCACATTTGATGATTCCTTTTTTTTTTCTCACCAATTACCATAATACCCCCGAAATCTAAAAAATGACCAAAATACCATTAAAACCTAAAACATGACAAAATCACCCTAAAACTCAAAAAAAAAATTACAAAATTACTATAAAACCCAAAAACAAACCGAAATAACCATGGAACTTAAAAAAGACCAAAATACCCTTACAAAAAAGACCAAATGACCCTAAAACTTATAAAAAAAAAAAAAAAAAATTTAAAAAGACCAAAACTACCTTAAAACCTCAAGAATGACTTAAATAACAATGAAAACTAAAAATGGCCAAAATAGCCCTAGGACCAAAAAAAAAAAAGACCACATGACCTTGAAACTTAGAAATTGACCAAATTGACCTTGAAACAAAAAATGACTAAATGACCCTTAGGACCTAAAAAATGACTTAAATATTTATAATCCACTTAATAATATAAAATTTACAAATGAAAAAGAAAAGAAAAGAAAAAACAAATTTTACTCAGCACTTGATTTCTTAAAAGTAAAGTACCATACAAAAAGAAAAAGGAAAAAACAAGATAAAGATAAATCACTTCACAGTCCACACTCTAAATACTAATTATAATCGTAGATATTTATACTTTATGTAATAATATAAAATTTACAAATGAAAAAAATAATTTACCTAGTACTTGATTTATTGAAAGTAAAGTACAATACAAAAAGAAAAAGAAAAAAATAAAGATAAATCACTCCACAGTCCACACTCTAAATACTAATTACAATCTTAAAATATTTATAATCCATTTAATAATATAAAATTTACAAAAGAAAAAAACGTGACAAAAAAATTTACCTAGTACTTGATTTATTGACAATAAAGTACCAAACAAAACGAAAAAGGAAAAAAAAAAAAAAAGACAAATCACTCAACAGTCCACAATCTAAATATTAATTACTATCTTAAATATATATGATCCACTTAATAATATAAAATTTACAAAAACAAAAACGGAAAACAATTACCCAGTACTTGATTTCTAGAAAATAAAGTATCACATAAAAAGAAAAAAAATTGCTACGTAGTCCACACTCTAAATACTTATTACAATTGTAAATAATTATAATCCATTTAATAATATAAAATTTACAAAAAAAATTACCTATTACTTGATTTCTTAAAAGTAAAGTATCATACAAAAAGAAATAAATAAATAAATAAATCACTTTATAGTACACAATCTAAATATTAATAACTATCTTAAATACTTATAATCCACTTAATAATATAGAATTCACAAAAAAATTTTAAAAAAATTTACTAACACGTGATTTCTTGAAAGAAAAGTACCAGACAAAAAAAAAAAAGATAAATCACTCTACAATCCACACTCTAAATACAAATTACTATCTTAAATATTTATAATTCATTTAATAATATAAAATTTACAAATGAAAAAAAAATTACCCAATACTTGATTTCTTGAAAGTAAAGTACAGCAAAAAAAGAAAAATAAAAAAAATATATAAAGATAAATCACTCCACAGTCCACACTCTAAATACTAATTACTATCTTAAATATTTATAATCAACTTAAGAATATAGAATTTAAAAAAAAATGAAAAAGATTATCCAATACTTGATTTCTTGAAAATAAAGTACTATACAAAAAGAAAAAAAAAAAATCACTACGCAACCCATACTCTAAATATTAATTACAGACTTATATATTTACAATCCACTTAATAATATAAAATTTACAAAAAAAAAAAAAAAAAAAACTTTAGCCAATTCTTGATTTCTTGAAAATAAAGTACAATACAAAAGAAAGAAAAAAAAAAAGTAAACAAAAACCACTCCACATTCCACACTCTAAATACTAATTACTATCTTAAATATTTACAATCTACTTAATAATATAAAATTTACACACAAAAAAAAATGAAACAAAAATTACCTAGCACTTAATTTCTTGAAAGTAGGTACCATACAAAAAGAAAGAAAAATATAAACTACTCTACAATCCACAATCTAAATACTTATTATAAACTTAAATATTTATAATCTAATCAATAATATAAAATTTACAAAAAAAAAAATTACCTAGTATTTGATTTCTTGAAAGTAAAGTACCATACAAAAAACAAAGATAAAGATAAATCACTCCATAGTCTACAATCAAAATACTATTTGCTATATTAAATATTTATAATCTACTTAATAATATAAAATTTGCAAAAGAAAAAAAAAAGTGAAAAACAAAATACCCAATACTTCATTTCTAGAAAGTAAAATACTATACAAAAAAAAAAGATTAAAAAAAAGATAAAGAAAAACTACTCTACATTCAATACTCTAAATACTAATTACTATATTAAATATTTATAATCCACTTAATAATATAAAATTTACAAAAATAAAAATTTACCTAGTATTTGGTTTCTTAAAAGTAAAGCACCATAAAAAACAAAAAACAAAAAAAGATAAAGATAAATCACTTCTCTGTCCACAGTCTAAATACTAATTATTATCTTAAATATTTATAATCCACTTAATAATATAAAATTTACAAAAGAAAAAAAAAGCGAAAAAAAAAAATTTACCCAGTACTTGATTTCTTGAAAATAAAGTCCTATGCAAAAATAAAACGAAAAAAATAAATAAATCACTTTACAGTCCACAATCTAAATATTAATTACTGTCTTAAATATATATAATCCACTTAATAATATAAAATTTACAAAAAAAAAACAAGGTGAAAAAAAAATTACCTAGTACTTGATTTCATAAAAGTAAACTACCGTAAAAAAAGAAAAAGATAAGATAAATTACTCTACAATCCATAATCTAAAAACTAATTACTATCTTAAATATTTATAATTTACTTAATAATATAAAATTTACAAAAGTAAAGAAAAGCGAAAAAATAAAGTATCATGCAAAAAATAAATAGGTAAATAAATCACTTCAAAGTCCACAATCTAAATACTAATTAATATCTTAAATATTTATAATTTACTTAATAATATAAAATTTACAAATGATAAAAGAATTACCGAGTACTTGATTTCTGAAAGTAAAGTACTACACAAATGAAAAAGAAAAAGAAAAGATAAATCACTTCGTAGTCTAGACTTTAAATACTAATTACTATTTTAAATATTTACAATCCACTTAATAATATAAAATTTACAAAAAAAATAATAATTACCTACTACTTGATTTTTTAAAAGTTAGTACCATGCAAAAAGATAAAGAAAAAAAAAAGATAAATCACTCAAAAATCCACAATTTAAATACTACTTACTATTTTAAATATTTATAATCCACTTAATAGTATAAAATTTACAAGAAAAAAATGAAAAAAAAAAAATTACCTAGTACTTGAGTTCATGAAAGTAAAGTAAAGTATCATACAAAAAAAAATGATAAAGATAAATCACTCAATTGTCCACAATCTAAATATAAATTACTATCTTAAATATTTATAATCTATTTAATAAGATAAAATTTACAAAAAAAAAAAAAGTAAAAAACAATTACTCTGTACTTGATTTCTCGAAAGTAAAGTACCGTACAAAAAAAAAAGTAAAATCACTCCACAAATCACACTCTAAATACTAATTACTATCTTAAATATTTATAATCCACTTAATAATATAAAATTAACAAAAGAAAAAAAAAGTAAAAAAAAAAAGAAATTTATTTAGTATTTGATTTCTTAAAAATAAAGTACCATACAAAAAAAAAAGATAAAGATAAAGATAAATTACTTCACAGTTCACAATCTAAATACTAATTACTATCTTAAATATTTATAATCCACATAATAATATAAAAAAAATTACCCAGTATTTGATTTCTTGAAAATAAAGTCCTATACAAAAAGAAAAATATAAAAAAAGATTTATCACTCCACGGTTCACAATCTAAATACTAATTACTATCTTAAATATTTATAATCCACATAATAATATAAAAAAATTACCCAGTATTTGATTTCTTGAAAATAAAGTCCTATACAAAAAGAAAAATATAAAAAAAGATTTATCACTCCACGGTTCACAATCTAAATACTAATTACTATCTTAAATATTTATAATCCACTTAATATTATAAAATTTACAAAAGAAAAAAGTGAAAAAAAAATTATCTAGTACTTGATTTCATGAAAGTAAAGTACCAAACAAAAAAAAAAATTAAAAAAGATAAATCACTCCGCAATCCACACTGTAAATACTAATTACTATTTTAAATATTTATAATCTACTTAATAATATAAAATTTACAAAAGAAAAAAAAATTAAAATAAAAATTTACTTGGTACTTGATTTCTTGAAAAAAATTATCAAACAAATAGAAAAAAAATAAAGATAAATCAC
Source organism: Castanopsis chinensis (assembly GCA_032878915.1). Classification (NCBI taxonomy): domain Eukaryota; kingdom Viridiplantae; phylum Streptophyta; class Magnoliopsida; order Fagales; family Fagaceae; genus Castanopsis; species Castanopsis chinensis. The sequence continues at coordinate 23,808,577 of JAVQMG010000114.1, forward strand.
TTCATAGTCCACATAATTATATAAAATTTACAAAAAAAAAATGAAAAAAAAATTATCCAGTACATGATTTTTTGAAAGTAAGGTACTATACATAAAGATAAAAATATCACTTCACATTCCACGCTCTAAATACTAATTATTATTTTAAGTATTTATAATTCACTTAATAATATAAAATTTACAAAAAAAATAAAATAAAAACAAAATTTATCCGGTACTTAGTTTCTTCAAAATAAAGTACCATACAAAAAAATAATTAAATAAATCACTCCACAGTTCACAATCTAAATACTAATTACTATCTTAAATATGAGTAATTCTACTGTACATTCCATTTTTTGAGCGGGTACGATACCCATTAGTAGGCAATCTGTTATGCCAGATTACCAAAACATCACGTTTGACGGTTTCATCCTCACATTGTACAGCTCCAATATCACATGTGACAGTTATTTGATCACATTTAATGGTTCTCTTATTTTTTTCCTCACATTTGACAATTTCATCCTCACATTGTGCAGTTTCAACATCACATGTGACAGTTCTTTTGTCATATTTGAATCACATATAACAGTTCTTTTGTCATATTTGGTAGTTTCCTTATTTTTTTACTCATATTTGATGGTTTCATCCTCTTGTTGTGCAATTCCAACATCACATGTGACAATTTTTTTATCAAATTTGGTGGTTCCCTTATTTTTTCTCACATTTGACAGCTTCATCCTCACGTTTTGCAGTTTTAACATCACATGTGACAGTTCTCTAATCACATTTGATGGTTCCCTTATTTTTTCTCGCATTTGACAATTCTATCATCACGTTGTGTAGTTCCAACATCATATGTGACAGTTCTTTTGTCACATTTGATGATTCCCGTATTTTTTCTTGTATTTGACGGTTTCATTCTCACATTGTGTAGTTCCAACCTTATTTTTTCTCCAATTTGACGATTTCATCCTTATATTGTGCAGTAACAACATCACATGTAACAGTTTTTTTGTCATGTTTGTTGGTTCCTTTATTTTTTTTCCTCATATTTCACAATGTCATCCTCACATTGTGCAATTCAAACATCACATGTGACAATTCTTTTGTCACATTTGGTGATTCACTTATTTTTTCTCCCATTTGACGGTTTCATCTTCACTTTGTGTAATTCCAACATCACATGTGAGAGATCATTTGTCACATTTGATAGTTCCTTTATTTTTTCTCACATTTGACGTTTTCATCTTCACAATGTGCTGTTCCAATATCACATGTGACAATTCTTTAGTCACATTTGATGGTTCCCTTATTTTTTCTTACATTTGACGAGCTCATCATCATATTGTGCTATTCCAACATCGCATGTAACAATTTTTTGTCACATTTGGTGATTTCCTTATTTTTTCTTACATTTGATTGTTTCATTCTCATATTGTGCACTTTCAACATCACATATGATAGTTTTTTGTCACATTTGTTAGTTCTTTTTTTTTTTTTCTCACATTTGACATTTTCATCATCACATTGTGTAATTCCAACATCACATATGACAGTTTTTTTATCACATTTAGTTATGACATATATGGAAATTGTTATGTACATATGTCATTTAGAATTGGCTAATCATTTGAAAAAACGCATTTTACTTGTATTTGGGTAGATCTAGGATAGTTTAAATCTTCAAGCATCTTTGTGTTCAATTTAAGAGGTTTTTTTTTATTTTTATTTTTTTATACAAGATAGAATTCTACTCTAGCCTAATCTAAGTGTATATGTGTGTGAAGCTCCTTCCTGGAGACTTGAACCCCGGCCCTTTCCTCCCATACCCCACAAATACTTATACTTGTGGAATGACTATTACACCAAGGGGTGTGCGGTGGTTGTTCAATTTAAAAATTAAAACCATGCAAATCTGTTCAAGAAATAAGTAAAGAATTATTGTATTCTAATGCTCGACAGATTAAATCTATCGAGGTTTAAAAGAAGCTTTTTCCTAGAAAAATTGTCACTACATTACAAGTCTAATTGTGTATTTGGGGTAAGGGTTCAACTGTAGGTTGATATAAGGCACTGAGATTCCTTTACTTGTAACCATTTGTTTTGATAATAGTAGATTCTCAGGAATAGTGACCTTAAATTCACCCAGTGGAGTTTTGCTTTTGTGGTTTTCCCTATTCGTGAACAAATCACCTGTGTCAAAATTAATTTCCGCAGCATTTAGTTATTTGGTGATTTATTTGTGCTACCACGCTTATTGCATATTAAATTGACTTAATTAATTTACTTAACTAATTAATTTGTTAATTTACCCATGGGATCAATACATTCTTGGCCTATCACATTTTATGGTTCCTTTATTTTTTTCTCATATTTGACGGCTTCATCCTCACATTGTATAGTTTTAACATCACATGCAACTGTTCTTTTGTTACATTCAGTGGTTCCCTTATTCATTTTCTTACATTTGACTGTACTTTTATCACATTTGACTTAAATGGCCCCGTAACCTAAAAAATTTCTGAAATTCACTTTGAACCTAGAAGATGACCGTAATGCCCCCTGAAACCAGAAAATAACTAACATACCCCTGACACGTAATAAAAGACCAAAGGACTCTTGAAATCTAAAATTGACCAAAATACCCCTTAAAACCTCTATTTGCAAGACCAAAATGACAATAAAAATGTTATACAACTACTCTATTTGCTTGATTTGAAACTTATTAATTTTAAGATTAATAGATTTTAAAAGCTTGATTTGAAATAAATGGATTTAAAAAGCCATTGATTTTTAAATTCCTTGTTTGAATCTTTTTATACAATGAAGGATTTGAAATTCCATTACTTAGATACCTAAATTTGGATTTGGATTTAGATTTAGATTTAAGATAAATAAAATAATTTTCCAATTATTACTTTTCTTAAACTTTCTACATTTTAATTTTAGTATCAGTTTTTTAATAAATACATGAGGTGATGAAAAAGCCATTGATAATCTAATTAATAAGATAGTGGCTAAAATCTATTATCTCAGCCAACTAAATTTTTTATTTTGCCAACTATTGACCACTACAATGTTCTATATCAACATAAAGAGAGAACCCAAATGCATGATTTTTTTTCACAACATTTAAAACTCAAACTAAATTTTTTTTTCAAAGTTCTTAACAGCTAAAAAATTCTATATCAAGAGAGACAATAAAGTATCCAAAATATGTGTTTTTTACACAAAATTCAAAACAAAGAGGCCATTGATACACTAATTGACAAGATAATGACTAAATATCATCCATCATAGCCAACTAAAAAAATGTCTTGCCAACTCTTTCCAACTAAAATATTTTAGAGAGAGTACCCAAAATAAATGGGTTTTTTTTTTTTTTTTTTTTTTAACAACATTCAAAATCTCAAGCTAAAAAATTGTTTTGAAGCATATCTTTTCTACCATTTTTTCTTTGGCAAGGCTCAATTGCATAATTTATTGATACCAAATGTTGACGTGTTGTTATGCAATAGGAAAATTCATCACTTTTCTCATTCTTCAATCATAATTTCAACTGCATTGTCCATATATTTTGCACTAACACCAGTAGCTCTATCCCTCCCACACAAGATCTCAATGTCCTCCAATTGGAGCAAGACTGACAACTGCTTTCGTCAAAATGGCTTTCAAAGAGAAAATGTGAGCCATTGCTTTATGATGGCATAAAGGTACTAGAGATTTTTTGTAAAATGTGTGATGGGCAATAATCAACAGCCATGTAGTGTTTACCAAATGCCAACCCTTACCAAGCTCATCTGGCCCTCACATATACTTCTTTTAACTTATACAAACTCATATAGACATTTTCATGCAGTACTTCAACCAAACAGAAATTTTCCTTTGACAAACAAAACAAATTGATTAGCAGGAGTTTCAATAAGACCAAACATACCACATCATACATGTCGCAGTGAAGCTTAGTGACAGAGTCTTCATGGCCAAGCTATACACAATATAAGTCTTGGGACCCATATCTGATTTTTTGGGTAACTGAAGAGCAATGTTTAAAATACCCTTGTGTAGACGTGTATATTCCTTAAACGGCAAGCAACAGATAAACTCATCACCGTGACGTGGCAAGTGTTCAAATAAAGTAGATGGAGGCCAATCTTTTAGCTTCAGTATCAAAGGCCATGAACAACAATCAAATAGACCTTTTATATACTCAGTAAAAAACTAGTGGATGTTGATATTAGTCTGCAATTTATCACAATAATTAGTATCACAAAGCAAAATTATTAAGGACTATTTGCATATCATTTTATTATGCCTGAGTAGACAGGTGGAAAGTAAAAACACTTTAAACAAGAAGGGAAAAGTAAAAGGAAAAACAATGACAATAATTCCAAAAAAGAGAATTGGTCTTAACAATTACTAGCGTGGATGAAGAACCACTTGAAAGTGGTAGTCCTCCAATTTTTCCATGGGGCTTTTTATTTTATATTAATTTGAGACAGAAAGGCAAGGGATTTGAAGACAGTCATCTCCTTTTAAAATTGATTGGAAGGAGTACATGCAGCCACTAATTCTCAAGTAAAGAGTATTTGAAACACTTATTTTTTGTAAATGACCCGGAACACTAATAAACAAGTTGCAAGACAGCATCTCCCTTTTTCCCGTACTTGGATTGAGTAAGATAATCATACTAAAACTCTATTCCTATTTCTTCCAGATTGAATAACTATTATCAGTGATCATCAAAGGTTGGGAATTGAATTACTATGTTCAGAACTAAAAGGAACCTTCCTGAGAATAAAATAAATTGAAAATTCCTAGAAAGAAAACCTTTTTTTTTCAAGAATTTTCAAACATTCTCACTAAAAACTAATAAAGCACAATAGATCAAACACAAACTTCACGCTTCATAAATATTTTCTGAACTTGAATCTAATCACATTTTTCATCCAATTTTATAATTTTTATAAAAAAAATTAGTTTGAAATATAAATCATTTTCATTATCTTTAAAAGTCAAAATCAAAAAATAATAAAACCCAGATGAAATATTCTTGACTTGGAGACCAAAAACATCCTAAAGATTAGACAGGAACCAGTTTAAAATGAAAAAAAAAAAAAAAAAAAAAAAAAAAAAAAAAAGATAGGGTTCACTATCTCTTTCAAGGTCTATATTACTTGAATGAAATCTAAAAATGCTATACCACACAATGACCACAGAGTTTTTACTTTTCAAGAAAATAAAAATAGAGCATGCTAATTACAAGTATACATGTTTAGTTATTCTCTCAAACACCTAGCATGCATGCCCACTAAAACATTGCAACTTAAATAACAGAAAGTTATAAACTTTATAGTGTGTATGAATAAATAACACAGTCTGATCAACAACAAAAAAACACAATAATACATACAAGTTGGATTAAAAGAAATACAAATTAAATGGAAGATATTTGACCCAAAAAAAGCACCTACTAAATTTAAGACTTTATTCTCAATAGTTTACAAACCCGTCAGGGGTTTGCAAAAATAAGAAAGAACAACAACCAAAGTGATACTGACCTCTTTATGCACCCAAACAAAAAAAAAAAAAACTACTTCTGCTCATTAGGAACTACCTTAACCAAATCTATGCATAGAAATTAGCATTATAAAACAACAATAGAAATTACTTATGAAACCACAAATGATATTTGATATTTACAAATCATAGTAATAAAAGTAACATGTTATAGGGTGCCTTAATAAAGTAAAAGTGAATTCCAAGTGAGTGAAAAGCAAAAGGGAAAATAAAGGCATGTGAACAAAGAGAGATCCTCCTGTGTGAAAGGTTCAAAGGATTTCTCCAAGAACCACAAAGAAGAAGATGAAGAATTAACAACTAGAAGAATATAAGCCATATTATGCCACTTAGCAAACAATAGATCAAGGAAGAGTAAAAATAAAACCTGAAAATTAAATTAAAATGATTAAGTAAAATAAAAAGTATCTAACCATTCTTCAAGACTCGACGAAGGTCATTTAGGTGTAGGATTTGATCTTTCCAGGGTTTTCTAGTGACTTCAATTAATAAATAGGAAAAGGATTAAAAATCAAAATCATGATTTGAATACCAAACACAAAACTCAATGAGCCAGAACCATGAAGGCTTGGGAGAGGCGGCTAGAGGGAAGAACCCATTAATTAGAGATCTCTCTCAAGCGCTTGACAAAAGAAGAACCTGTATGTTTTGTTTTTCTATGCATAGAAATTAGCATTATAAAACAACAATAGAAATTACTTATGAAACCACAAATGATATTTGATATTTACAAATCATAGTAATAAAAGTAACATGTTATAGGGTGCCTCAATAAAGTAAAAGTGAATTCAAAGTGAGTGAAAAGCAAAAGGTAAAAAAAGACATGTGAACAAAGAGAGATCCTCCTTTGTGAAAGGTTCAATGGATTTCTCCAAGAACCAAAAAGAAGAAGACGAAGAATTAACAACTAGAAGAATATAAACCATATTATGCCACTTAGCAAACAACAAATCAGGGAAGAGTAAAAATAAAACCAGAAAATTAAATTAAAATGATTAAGTAAAAGAAAAAGTATCTAACCATTCTTCAAGACTCGACGAAGGTCATTTAGGTGTAGGATTTGATCTTTCTAGGGTTTTTTAGTGACTTCAATCAATAAATAGGAAAAGGATTAAAAATCAAAATCACGATTTGAATACCAAACACAAAACTCAATGAGGCGGAACCATGAAGGTTTGGGAGAGGTGGCTAGAGGGAAGAACCCATTAATTAGAGATCTCTCTCAAGCTCTTGACAAAAGAAGAACCTGTATGTTTTGTTTTTCTATGCATAGAAATTAACATTATAAAACAACAATAGAAATTACTTATGAAACCACAAATAATATTTGATATTTACAAATCATAGTAATAAAAGTAACATATTATAGGGTGCCTCAATAAAGTAAAAGTGAATTCAAAGTGAGTGAAAAGCAAAAGAGAAAAAAAAAGAGAGATCCTCCTGTGTGAAAGGTTCAATGGATTTCTCCAAGAACCAAAAAGAAGAAGATGAAGAATTAACAACTAGAAGAATATAAACCATATTATGCCACTTAGCAAACAACAGATTAGGGAAGAGCAAAAATAAAACCTGAAAATTAAATTAAAATGATTAAGTAAAAGAAAAAGTATATAACCATTCTTCAAGACTCGATGAAGGTCATTTAGGTGTAGGATTTGATCTTTCTAGGGCTTTTTAGTAACTTCAATCAATAAATAGGAAAAGGATTAAAAATCAAAATCACGATTTGAATACCAAACACAAAACTATGAAGGTTTGGGAGAGGCGGCTAGAAGGAAGAACCCATTAATTAGAGATCTCTCTCATGCGCTTGACAAAAGAAGAACCCGTATGTTTTGTCTTTTTGGGTTTTATAGGAAACCTAGATGACTACTGGTAGCAAGTATCTTATTAAAATTATATAGTCGGGCTAGATTAAAACAAGTGAAATCTATAACTAAGATTTAAGTGGGTACCGTACCCCCCAAAAAATATAGGGTACTGTAGCATGACCCTTTGAATAGTATCAAAAAGTGTAATGAGACTCATAATTAGAAGTAAAAGTAAACTAAATAATAGCAAAAATAAGTTAAATAGTAAAATAAACTGACTTTAAACTCATTTTCCAAATGCAAAATTAGTCATGTGATCCTTTTGACATACATTTCAAGTTCTTCTTTATATTTTAAATGGTTCTAACTTCTACCGTGAATTCATGTCACATCATATATTGTACATCATTAAAATAATCTCGATTTAATGAAATTTTTTATTTGTTTTATGACAATGGGTAAGACTTAGGCCTTGTTTGGATTTTTTTTTTCCTCACTCGTCACTCCTTACTCAATTTTTATCACTCATCACCCATCACTTAAAATACCCCAACTCCCTACACGAAATTTGTTTGGTACCATCACTAAAAATTTTCAACTATTTGTGGGCCCCATACTTGTAACTTGGTGCAGCTTTTACTTCTTCTTTTTCTTTTTCTTTTTCTTTTTTCCTTCAACCCCCAGTAGGCTAGTACCCAAACTCACTGAACCCATTGAAAAAAAAAAAAAAAAAAAAAAAAAAACCCAGAAACCCAAACCCAATGAAAGAAGAAGAAGAAAAAAAAAACCAAAAACCCAAACCCAATGAAGGAAGATCCTAGAAACCCAAACCAGGTGAAAGAAGAAGAAAAAAAAAAAACTTAATGAAGAAGACCAAGACCCAGCGTGAAAGAGAAAAGAAAAAAACAAAGAAGAAGAAGCCACCGGGTGTGAAAAAAAAAAAAAAAAAAAAGATGAAGAAACCAAACTCACCGAACCCAGTGAAAAAAAAAAGGGTCAAAAATTGCGGCTAACTCTGACCATGGGATCCAGTATGTAGTTTTAATTACGGAAATGCCATTGAAAACAGAGTTATGGAAATTGAAAACACCTAAAATGTGTTTTCAGTTTCCATAACTTATCACTAAAAAATCATAGAATTGAGTGATGAAAACAAAAACTGGAAATAAAATCCAAACGGACTTCTCAACCATGAATCCCACTATTTTTGAGTTATAAGTTATGGAAACAGAGTTATGAACGATGGAAACAAAAAATCTAAACAACCCCTTAGTTTCATTAGAGCATTGAAGCCGACACACTATGGCTATTATGTTTTACAACAATAATCAGGTGATTTGATGCCGACTATCTCATAATGGAAACATAATCATTTCATTACTGTATTAGCTTTTGCTATAGTTGAGTCTGCAAATTAAAATGGATTCGTTTCTTCAACCTGAGGCCAAGAGACTAATTATTGTGAATTAACGTAAGGTGTTTAATTTGTTATGGGCCTTTGGCCATAGGGGGACAACTCTATGATTATGTGGAAATGGAATGATTGTTAATGGACCTTTGTGATGCACTTGCACTCTTTCTAAGCAATATATCTCACTAATAATATGATTTAGTCTCATTACAAGTGATTGGGTATAATCTATTTTATATATTTAGTAGAATGATCAATTATTTATCAAATCCATTAAAATTCATTCAAAAATTATAAAAGTGAAAATCCTTTGCGTTTTGCATGAAATAGCAAAGCCAAAATGACTACTAATTTCAGCTATATTTTAATGGGGGAGAAGATCCTCTCTAACCAATTCAGGTCAGAGATGATCACTCAAGGTCTGAACAAACTCTTGCAGGATCATGACCCAAAAACTATGAGGTTTATTGAACAAAGTGACAACTGATGAGTCCGCACATGAAACATAGACAAAATACACAGTACACATTACACATAGCTCCCGGGGCGAGACCGCCCAAGGACGAGAAGCTTCCACCCAATAATGGATGCGTCCAGGGACAAAACCAAAAATTTGTATTTGGAAGGGGAGAGGTGGATTAAAATATTGATATAATAATCGTGATTGAAAAATATATTGAATACAAAATTATTAATTTTGATATATCATCATATTTTTCACTTTAATGAACATATAAAAATTGTCTTATTTATTATAGACAATACAAAAATATATAAAAAAGAAGATTTCAAATCAAAATTCTGCTCAATGACTTCATAGAATAAAATTTGTTTATTGTCGCCTTGCTAGTGAAATTCTTTGTAATTTACTAATTTCCTCACACTATTTTAGAGGGTTTCAGCGTGGACATATTTTTTTATTAATGAGATTTTTTTTTCAGTCATTTGTTTACATGTGCCCAATTGACACGGACATTAGACTGTATGAACACCAGTTTATCATCATATTTGAATGTGATCTAATACATAATAATAACATTAACAACAACACCAAGAAGATAAGTTTCACTTTAAATTTTTACCCTCTTTATTTGTTGCTAGGAATAGAATTTGTATTATTTTATATTCCTCCTACTTATGTAGAATTTCTTTTAAATTTGAAAAATGCTGTTTTGTATGCCGACAAGAAGCTAACAGTTGTCCCAGTCTATTACTGCGGTTTAGTGAATGGACTCGTCCTTTTATGCCAAAAAATTTGTTTTTATCTGGTATTGGTTTCTAAAAAGTTAAAACATTCATTGGCTTTGATTTACTTTGATTAATTACTTGGACAATGGCAAATATATTCATCTAGGCTTGTTTAGTACGTGTGTTTAAATTATAATTTTTAAGTTTAAAATATTTTTTTAAAAATATGTATAATTTTGTTTAAAAACTAAAAATTGTTATTTAAAATTATGTACCAAACACCCTCTAATGTCACAAATTTATTTTTGAACTTGTTAATAACAATAGCATATTGTATTTCTTTACATTTGTTAGTTTTGAATATACATCACTACTAGTTTTTTTAAATTTTTGTTTTTTTTCTATGTGTGTGTTAAAATACTTAGTATTCTAAAAAAAAAAATAGTATTTCTTCACTTCAATTTATATACTTTATAAATTAATTATTTTCATTTATATATATATATATATATATAGATATATTCGACCTCCTCTAATCACTATGTTCTCTAAAAAATAAAAAATAAAACCCAATCTAAACATATTGGTCTCTATGTTTTTCTCCAATATATATATATATATATATATATATATATATGCTCTATGCAGTTCCTGGAATCAGAGTCAGCAGACCAATCTTAACACATCTTGCTCGTTTGCCTGTTCACTATTCTGAAGATGGCGGGCTTTTGACGTGAAATTAATCAATTGACTAAATCAAGCTTTTGTCCCTTCGATTGCTAACACAAATAATTAAAATAAAGTCTACTACCAACAGTAATAACACAGTTTATGGGTTCAAGGCCCTACATAGTCAAAGAAGTATATCTTCCTAAAATTATTTAAAACTTGACCTTTGGGTATATATGTGACATATGATCAGGCCTAAATTCCGTTTTATTAAGCTCATAAACTCCATCAACAATTCTGTTTAAAATTTTGACTTTATTTCTAAGAAAGCAACAATGTCTGGGAGTGGTTGTCATGTATTACATCAATGATCAATCATAGTGATATATTAATTTAGAATCTAAACATGCGAGTCACATTGATTTGAAATATACCATTCAATATAATTTTCAATTACAGTGTAATGTGATTGCTCAAATGGGCTGATAGATCCCCGGATTCATGGCAATGATAATTTGAGACCATTAGCACCAATGGTGTCTCGTCAAATTGCGCCATTTATTCTAAGCCTAAAGATTTGGGCATAAGATGAAACCTACCTCAAGTTGTTTTTGACCTATTTATATTAATTAATCACTTTTAATTTAGTGGATAGGGTGAATCAAAGAAGGCAATACTCTAAAAAATTAATAATTTTCCCATTATCCAATATGTGCATTATTTTTCTCATTATATATTAGTGTTCTTGTAAGGTCTATGTGTTGCAAGAGAGATAATGTTTGTATAGATGCACGAGATATATATTTATACGAAACAAACGTGTATGCTTATGGTTACCAATAAAAAACATTTATGCTTATTTTGTTTGACTTAGAGCATTTGAACCAAACAATGTAAAATAGAAAAATATATCAATATTATATATTTAAATCCCAAAATCACTTACATCTTTGTGAAGTTGCTACCATAACCGTATAAATTTACATTACCACTATTCATTTTATATATTTTTTTTTCTTTCTTTACTTATTCCAATAACGAAAGAAGAGAGTGAATAGTAGTTATTATATGTAAAAAAAAACAATTAAAAAAAAGAAAATTAATATTTTAATGAAATGTAGTGTAAAATAGATAATACGATATGAGGAAAATTCTTAGGTATTTCCAGAGTATAGATAAATAATATTTCCTCTTCTCAAATTTATGATAAACCCAACTATAAATTTAATAAGTAAATCCCACCAAGAGATAAAGCACTATTCTCTGTATTTTTATGAGTACTAAGAATTATTTTATGTTGTCAAGTATTTAAAAAATAAGTATGTCAAATATAAAAAATAAGTTTTTATACTACAATATATAAAAATTTTGCACGAACAAATGTAAATACCCTTATTTAGCCTATATGTTTATGCACACTTTTTTTTAGATCGTAATAAATAACATAAATATAAGCTATATCAAACTTATTTAAAATGATTTACTTTGCTTAAAAAATTGAACCAAACCCAAATACAGATGTACAAGAAAGGAATAAGTTGTACACAAACAAATAAATTAAGCAGACTCATAATATTTTATTCACGATGAATTTTATAATATGTCATGTGGTCAAGGACGTAACGTTTTTTAAAATTAAAATACTGATTGATCCATCAGTTTCTTTCTTTAGCTTTCAAGATATGGGGCATGCGTATCCAAAAAAAAAAAAGATATGGGGCATGACTTTACGACCTTTTGTGACCTAAACTTGCGGTGTCATGGTGTCAAATCATAGGATTTGACGTTGCATATTGCATCCCCCACAATCGCACTCCATTGGACAGCACATTTTTCATTAGGCTATGACAGGATATCTTCAGATGGAACAAATCAACAAAATATGAAAAAACCCATTCATCAAAAAAAATATGAAAATACCCAAAGCCTTTCCTTTTATTATTTGTGAGGTATTATTAAATCTTATTGCTTTCGTATTAAATCTTAGTGCTGTGTAGTAACGCTGTTTTAGTAATATTGTTTAAATATTGTGAAAATACATATGAGTAAAAAAGTGTTATGATGATATGTATTGTGTTATTTAAACAATGAAAACTATTATTTAAACAACACGACTAAATAAACCTTTAGTTGCTTTGTGAGGTATTATTAAATCTTATTTGAGAGGTATTATAAATTTTTTTTTTTTTTGAGAGAGAGGTATTATAAACTTATTCATATTTATCAAATCACATCACTCATTAGATTATTTTAAATTGTCACTTTAATTCAGATGCGTCATGAGACTAAGGTAGCGTTTGGATTACGTTTTGACCACAGCGTTTTGCCCTTTTAAAAAAAAAAAAAAAAAGATTGTCATGTGAATTCAAATGTGTCATGAGACTAAGGTAGCATTTGGATTACATTTTGACCACAGCATTTTGCCTTTTTTTTTTTTTTTTATACTAGCGCCTCTTGCACTGTTCATGAGATATGAACAGTGCATTAAGGCAAATGAATAGAATTTTCATTTCTGAACAGTAACTGGAAATTATTTTTTTATTACTTTCAGTAAAATCATGAACAGTGCATTAAGGCAAATGAATAGTATTTTCATTTATGAACAGTAACCGGAAATTATTTTTTTTATTACTTTCAGCAAAATAAGCGGTATTCAAACGGACCCTAAAAGTAGATGTTGATGATGTTTTAAATTTTAATCACCACGTAATAGGTTATAGGAATTTTTCTCCAAATTAGTTTTGAGACAAACTCTTTCCATGTGATTTAATGCAAATGAAAAACTAAATTTGTAAAGAGTAAAACTAAAGAAGACGAACACAATATTTTTTGCAATTGTTAATATTTATTAATTGTGATTTGAATAATATCTAGTGATTTCCCATCATTTGAAAGATATATCGAAAATGAAGGCAAACTAAATAATAAGATGAATAATGTAGAAGAACCCAACATTGCTAAATGATTCCCATTAAAAAAAATGTGTCACATAAACCAAAACTATAAATTCATTTATTTATAGAAGCTTTAAATTGAATTGGATAAGAGTGAGAAAATTATACAAATAATTTAGAAGTGGTTGTTGTAGGGTCAATGAGCTCAGGAATATGTATTGGGTTGGCTCAGGAATGTTTGTTGGGCTGGAGGACCAATCCAAGGACATTGAATAGTCCGAGGATGTGAGAATATCAACCCACAAGGTAATATTAATAGGCCAAGAAATGATATCTGATCAAGTTTATCTAAGAAGGTGATCCAAGGAAGAGTATGTTCTCGGCTATGAAAAGCCAAGGTAGGAAAGGGTTGTCTAACGTCCAAAGACAATATTCTAGAAGATCTTACAGGTAAGGGTAGAAATGATGGATGTACAAGATAAGAAGAGGAGCTATGAAATATCTAAGATAAAGCTGTTACCACCGCATTGAATACTTTGCAACTACTTCTCTAGCCATATTAATGGGGAAGTGATGTCTGAGCATCAGAGTTCAGCCTTACAACTGCCCCCAAAGATTTCAGAGATAGGTGGATGAGACAAGTATCTAAAATGAGGAATTTGATCCATACGTGGAGGATGAGAAGAAGAAGGAGAATGATATAAAAGGCAAAGGAAGATGTTCATGGAGAAAAAAAGCAGAAAAAGAGAAACCATTATAGATGGTAGGATCTAGATTTATAATCTGTTTTTGATAGAGTGATAGATAATATAAAATCTTCCTCAGGTTAAGTCCGAGGACAATTTATGTTGCATAAACAATCCATTGTGTGTGATAATGCAATCTAGCCCATCATTTTTGTTATTTAACAGCACTAAAACCTATATTATAAGCCCACTCTTTACAAATTTCATTGTATCAGACTTTTTGGGCCTATCCCATTCTTACTTTTGGGTTGGATGTGAATTGTGACCTTACAGTTGTTATTCATTATAATTTAAATTCAGCAATGAGTTATTATAAACTCGTCTATTTCACATTAGATTAAACATAATCCCAAAATATTTCTAATAAGTATTAATTAGGGATAATAGAACCATGTTTAGTATATATCTACTTGCATTTTCTTTTTCTTTTTCTTTTTTTATAAAATTGTAACTATAGATAATTGTTTGGCGTAAACATAAGGCTTTATAAAAGAAGTTTTTATAGACTTGATAAGTGCATTATATGTATAAAATCAAATGACAATGTTGAAAATTTTGTATTTTAAGCGTTATGAATTAAAAATAATATATTGGGTGGTGTAATATTTCATGTGTAACTTTAAGTAACGTTACACCCATAAATTTTTAATTGGATGCAAATATATATATATATATATATATATTTTATATGGATACAAAATAAAAATTATTCTCTAATCTAATCTAAGTGTATATGTGTGAAGCTTCCTCTTGGAGATTTAAACCCCAGCCCAGGTCCTTGTCCCCCCACCCCATAAGAATTTTGTACTTGTGGAGCGACCATCATGCTAAAGGTGTGTGTTGGTTAGATGCAAATCTTGATAAATCTATTATTGAATTATATTATCTTCATATATTATCCATATTTGCAAAATTTCAAGAGTATCAAATATCAATAATCATATCACCAATCAATTGTTTAAATTCAAGTTTATGTAGTTTAAAATAGTGCATAAACGATGAGTTCATGGATTGAATAAAAATAATATCTAATTGTCATGAAAATTGGCATATATATTAAGAACATATAAAACATATAATTCAGTGGTGAAATTTTAAAAAATGAATTTAATAACAAGTTATTGGTGGTGTCACATTACTTATAGTTTCATCAAGTATAACTTGAACCCAATTCATAAAGAGATAACTATAAAAATGAGATAAAGTGATAAACACGAAACATTATCCCTTCGTTTAACAATATTCTATCTGGCTTACATAAATTTACCATTGTTAATAAAAATTTAATAGTAAAAAAAACCATTATTAAAAGTAATACACATGGCAATTAGGTAGGACATCCTCTTGGCATAATCACAACTTCTAGGACCAAACTTCTATTATATAGTATATGATTTTTATCATGCACAATTTATAACAAGTCACATTAGTAATTGTGAAAAAATATTATGTACATAAACTTATTAGAGTAACATTATTATCTGAAGTAATATAACTTCCACACGTGTCTAATACCAATACCAATATTATTTTATACCAATCACAATATACCAACACTTATGAAGTTCGTGTGACAGAAAATTAAGAGTTCGTGAAAATGCATAAATTAAGTACAATTACTTAGATTTAGTATATTAGATTCTTCAAATAAATTCAAACACATGGTTGCTTGAATCAATAAAACATATTCAGACCACTACACACCCTTAGTGTAATGGTCATTCTACAAGTATAAGTGTTTGTGGGGTGTGAGGGGTAAGAACCGAGGTTCAAGTCTCTAAGAGGGAGTTTCATATAAATATACACTTAGATTTATGATAGAGTATAATTTATATCTTGTATCAAAAAATAAAATAAAACATATTCAATAATATATTTTACAAAGACAATTAAATGCAATACAATATGTCGTTAAATTCAATTGTGGAACCTAGTGTATTGTACCTACAAAATTATAATTAAATTTTATCTCAATTGAAAAAATAAAACTAAAGTACACTATTGGCCGTTAGACTTTGAGATTTTTTTCATTTTACCCGTTTGTTTTCGATTTTGTTTTATGTTACTAATCTAATGACATCCAACATTATATAAGTGTCATGTCTTCATAAACGACACTTACCAATCGAATTACTAATAAAAATTGACTTTATATTGATGAAGCATCTTGATGGACGACGCATAATAGGCTAGATTATTAACATAAACGAAGGACATGAAATCATGGATCAATCAAAACATCAATGATGAAATTGAAAACAACCCAAACTTTTATATACAAGAAAAGGATAAATTCAAATTACACTCCTAAGGTTTGTGAGTAGTTAGATTTTACATCTTCAGAATTTGAATTATATCTTATAACGTTTGGAATGTTTGAATTTTGCACTCTGATATTTCAGAATTTAAATTTTACCCCTTATATATTTTAGAGGTGTTTGAATTTTATTTCTTAAAGTTTTAGAATATTTTGATTTTACACTCTAAAGTTTTATATTTTGAGGGTATAAAATTCAACTTTAGACGATAAAATTTAAATTTTAAAATGTTAGTGTAAAATCTAAATTTTAAAATTTTAAAACATAAAATTTAATTATTTCAAATTTTAAAGGTCCAATTTATAATTTACTCAAAAAAATATTATACGATGACAAACTTTGGCCCAACAAAAAAAAGTTGTGTTCCCGTAACCGCCATTGAAAATAAAAAAGGAGAGAGAATGAGAACATAAGAGATAAGACGGCAAAAGTAGCGTGCGCGTGGGAATTGAACTCATCGTCAACAGAACCATCTGAACACGCATCTACAAACTTCTCAGATAGAAGTACTTCACTGGGACCCACTGACACACTTCCCCACAATTCCACTGCATATCCCTACGCGCGAAAAACCGCGCGTTGCACCCTCCACATCAACAACCCACCCGATTTGATCCAGCTCGATCTGACGGTCAAAAAATTACAAAACAGAAAGGTTTTATTTCAAGTAAAACGTAAATTGCACTCCTAAAATTTAAAAGAGATTATATTTTCCATACTGAAATTTCCGAATTTCACCTGCTGAAATTTTGAGTGTTTGGATTTTACGCTTAACGCTTCAGAATTTTGATTTTACTTCTTAAAATTTGCGAGTTTTTGAATTTTATAATCTTTAATTATGAAATTTTAAGGTCTAAAATCTAAACACCTAAAGATTTTAAACAACAAAATCTAAACAACCCAAAATATAAGAGTTAAAATCTGGATCCTGAGTCTTTGTTTGGTGCACCTACTCAAACTCGTGATTTTAACTTTTAGATAATATTATACGTAATTTTACGTACTTTTTTTAGTACGCATAATTACACACATTTTTTTAAATAAATATTTTTAATTTTTAAGTATATGTGTCAGCATATAAATTTTAAACACTTCCAAATATTAGTGGTAAAATCTAAATTCTGATACTTAGTCTAAATCAATCGCCTCAAAAACAAGAAATTTTTTTTTTTGGTCGTGAAACTATGAATCTCGCATCAAATAGCAAAGTCTGTTTTGGTTTGTTCATATTTTGATACTCTCTCTCTCTCTCTAAATTCTCTCTCTCTCTCTCTCTCTCTCTCTTTCTCTATGGATGGGATTGTGAAGAAAGAGATTATAGAAGCAGCGACGAGGGCTTTAAAGAGTAGTGGAGGAATTGGAAACGCACCGTTTTTGGGAGGAGCTTTTGACTCGGTGATCGAACTCAGTAGTAGTAGTAGTAGCAGCAGCAGCAGCAGCAGTAGTGAATCGTCCGACTCGGACGGCGGCGATGATCACGGTGGTAATGGTAGGAATGGGAGTGGCAGCGGCGTCGTTTTGGGGAAGAGAGTGAGGGTTTCGAATGGAGGAGGGGTGGCGATGATGACGACGACGACGACGAAGAAGAAGAAGAAGAAGAGAGTTGACGACTTAGGAGGCGTGATCGTCCCTGCCGGTTTTCTCCAACAGCTTCCTCCTCCGGCGACGGCGACCGCGGATAGGGCGGCGGAGGAGGTTCCGGTAGCGCAGTCGATTCCGAAATGCTCGTCTAAGCAGTTTTGGAAAGCTGGTGACTATGAGGGAGCTCCGTGTTCCGAATGGGAATCATCTACTCGTAATCTCTCTCTATGTGTGTGTGTTTTGTTTGGTTGATGAGAAAATTTGAAGGAAAAGAGAGGAAAGATATGATTTTTATGTTGAATTGGATGTGAAAATTGTGAATGGTGTTGTTTTTTTATAGTGGTGAAGTAGGCTTAGTTTGGTAATTATTGTTGACTTATTTGGCTGCATTGATTTCTTTTTGTTTTTATTGGACTAATGCATGCAAAATGTTGAACTCTAAATGTTTTGATATGGTAGGTTACAGCAAATTTGTAGTGTTTCCGAGCTATTTTCTCCAATTGGGAGTGAACATTAGTGGAATTCAAATAATGTGGGATTTTAAGATACATTGAACATGGATTCAAAAATTTAAAAAAAAAAAAATTTTTTTTTTTTTTGATAGGGGGTTTGAAGTTTATTGTGGGTAGTCTTCTAAATCGGAAGATGGGGATTGTGGATTGGTGTTGCATGTGCATTAATAAATGTGTGTGTGCAATAGCTATGGAGTTGGAGGGGCAATAATTCTGTGTAGAGATAATTAAGTTTGGTTTTGTCTGCACTTTACTCTCTTATGTGTCACTAGATGGTTGTAGAGCCCGTAATATTTATGACCTTGTAGGTTTTTTAATACTATAGTGTTTGATTTGTAGGGGCAGTTGAGTATAATTGTTTTACATTTTCTTTCTATGAATACAGTTACTGTTTACCACGATAAGTAAAAGCAGAGCAAAGTTAGTGAAAGCAGTAGGTGTTATACTTGGCAAAGCAACAACTAACTGATATTTCTTTTGAAATCTTCAGTTGGCATAGATCATGTCAGGGTTCATCCTAAATTTCTACATTCCAATGCAACCAGTCATAAGTGGGCTCTTGGAGGTAAAGCCTTTGAACCAGTTTTGCAAATGTGATTATGTTATTCCTTAAAATGTGGGACATTGTGAGATTTTTTTTTTTTAGTTCACTAAGAGTTACTAGTTCTTTATTGCTCATTGAAATTCTATCTGCAGCTTTTGCAGAGCTTCTGGACAATTCTTTGGATGAGGTATTCTACACATTATATATATTTTTAATCATCAACGGCAACACATGCATACATTTCTCACTTGTGGTAACTTCTTCATTTTGATGTCAGGTCTGCAATGGTGCTACATATGTTAACATAGATATGCTTGTAAGTAAGAAAGATGGGAGCAGAATGTTGGTAATCGAAGGTATTATTTTTTCTGTTTTCTTTGTGTGATTTTTTTCCCTGCAGGACTTAGGACTCTCTCTCTCTCTCTCTCTCTCTCGCATGCATATGGGGAGATCTGGCATCAGATTTTGTGTGCAATCAGTTTTCTTTGTTGGATTTTGACTGAGAGGTTTACCGTTTAATTGATAATCATAATTGGTGACAATTCGAGGTGAACTTGAGGAAGAAAAAGTATGATAGCTGGTATAATTAGGTTTTAGAGTGTGCCTTAATTTTGTGTGTTCTGTACCCAAACGAGTAAAGAAGAAGACTTGTTTGTGTTTTGAATTAAGCATGGTTGTTTGGTTTTTATGGAATTCTGAGGGCATGGCCCTGTAGAAAACTATTACGAGAGTACCACATGAGGTAGTCTGTTTATTAAGTGGTTAGACTTTTGTATCATGAGTATTACAATTTGTATTTTACTATTTGATTCTCCCCTTCCCCTCCCATTGGGTCAAAACTCACTCATAAAAAAACTTCATGTTTGACATGACCGATCTGAGATTATGTTTCTGATATGCCTTTGAATAGGTAATTCTTATTCTAGCTTACCTTCTGTGACCGTACTTGTGAATGCTGAAATCATTAGAAGTAGTCCCCCAGTCGACCATTTTTTTTTTTGCTGAATAACCCCAGTCTACCATTTGATGATGCTTTTTTTACATGGTACTTTGCTTTTACTAGTAAAAGTGTTGCTGCTTTGAATTCTTGTTCAATATGTGTGTTACAAGTAAGGGTGTGCACAGTTTGGTCTGGTTTTAGGAGAGGTTTTTGGGCCACACCGTGGGGAATGGTATTCTTAAAATTCAAACTGTTGCCACACCACTGGGTCAAAATCTCAACTACATCAGTGGCCTTTTCCGTTGATGTGGTAGTTGCTTCTGACGACTGGTAAGAAAAAGAGGGGAAAACCCACAACCATGAGAGTGAGAGAGTTCAAAAGTTCCAAATCCCACAAAAATCTGAGAGTAAATCTGGAGCCAATCTAAAACTAAAGGTTCCATAACCCATAAGTCACAACACGGTTTCAAAACCCACAAATAAAAAATCCACAGCATTTAGAATCTCAGAAATCAGATTCAAGAAATGAAAAAGTTTACCCTTTAGAGCAGATCTGGAACCCCTTTTCTTTTTCTCTGTTCTTGATAGACCAAAGCCAATCTCTTTGATTTGAAGTTTGGAAGGTTTGCTTTCTTTGAGTTTAAATGCTGGGTGGTGATCAGAGTTTGAGGAAGGCGGAGGTGGCTAGTGGCGGCTGGAGTTGAGGAAAGAGGTGAGGGAGGCGAGAAGGGCAAGTAGGTGAGAAGAAAAATCTGGGGGCTGAATGTGAGAGTGAGAGTAAGGCTGAAGATTTTTTTATATTTTATTTTATTTTTAATTTTAAGTAGATATATACACATACACGCGCGACCATTGCGGTGTGGTATTTGTCAGAATTTTTGAGAGGGTACCAACAACCACACTGGCCAATCATTGGTACTTCTAAAAAATTCCAGCCACCAGACTGCGCTGTCGGCAGCAGCCTCCAGCAGTGTGGCTGGGTCGGCACCAGTTCAGTTTTTTATTCTGGTCGGTGGCTGTAAGTTACAAGGAATGTTAAGTTGTACCCTTCAAGTTGTTGTGAATTTCGATTGTTGAATTTACTGATTAATTACGTTCAGCCTTTATCATGCTCAGGGCTACTGCTGCTTGTTCCCTCAAGTTAATGAGTAGGTCTATGTGGGATGATTCAGATGTTTAGTTTAGGTTTGCTTTATTCTTTTCATAAATGTGAGATGATGTTTCTGTACATTAATTTTCCCTGTAATGCTATAATGACATCATTGAGATGTTTATTTTAGAGTCTCACTTCATTTCAATCCTATTGCAGATAATGGTGGTGGGATGGATCCGGATAAAATGCGACAGTGCATGTCATTGGGGTATTCTGCAAAAAGCAAATTGGCAAATACTATTGGACAATGTAAATCACTAGTTCTGGAAGTGGTGACAAATTTGTGTTATTCTACTGTAAAGAAAGCATGGTAATTTCCTTTGTGTTTGTTTATCAGATGGAAATGGTTTTAAGACGAGTACCATGAGACTTGGAGCAGATGTAATTGTGTTCTCGCGATGTTGTGGAAAAGATGGAAAAAGGTTTGTGCTTGTTTTATTGTGTCTTATTGTTCCTTTTTTTAGGCTTTTCCAGTTGTGGATAGAAAGTAATGCTTCTTTTGCTTATTTAGAAAACAAAGCCGATTTAGTTTATTGGTAGATGACACAATTTTGGTTGCCTTTGTCATTTTATTCTTCTCATGTAACTAATTGAGTCATTTTTGCATTTTTCAGCCCTACACAGAGCATCGGGTTACTGTCCTATACATTTTTGAGGAGCACCAAGAAGGAAGATATTGTAGTTCCCATGGTAATTAATCCCACACCCCCCCCCCCCGGGCGGCCACTAACACTGATGTCCAGAGCTATTCGAGCATCTGACAGCCCCGGGATGCTGGCTAGGATCTCATGAGTACTTGGGAACTACTAGCCAATCTCTTGGGGTATATACATATCTAGTCATATAACCGTGGTTCACATTATATCAACAAAATGTACTATATATCATTATGTAATATGTTAGTACGGTCACTGTAGCACTTATGGTACCTCTGCACTTCTGATCATAATTGTTTTGTGGGTGAAATTTCAAGCTTGACTATGAAGGCAAGGAACAAGAATGGAACAAGATTATTAGGTCTTCTCCTGGTGATTGGAGTAAAAATTTTGAAACAATAGTTCAATGGTCCCCATTCTCCAGTGAAGCAGACCTTCTTCGTCAGGTGACTCTTTATACTTATGTAGGAATGGAAATGCTTTGCATTATTATTGGTATTTTCTTCTCCATGTATCATTTTCCCTTGTTATATATAGAATCTCTTTTTAGACAAAATCTAGGGAATTCAATGTAATGTTGAAAGCTGATTCTTGGGCCCCAATTAAAAAATACGTTGCAGATCGTTGTTGATCCTGAAGCAATTTCCAGCGTTTCTAGTCATCTAAGAAGCCTCCATGAGCAAGGCAAAACATGTGTCACTGCTGACATTCCTCAACCACTTGTTGGGACATGAAATGTGCCTTTTAACTTATTTAGCTTAATAAAGCAGATTGGTACATGCATCAACTTGGTTAACTTATGTTGCCAACGATCTTTAGGACAAATGGCATTCCCTAGTGTTTCCAACGGAGACATCTTGGGTTTGAATCTCCGATCCCCTCTTAAAATGTATATAAGAGGGGGAAAAAAGCTTGGTTACCTAATGTTATTTTAAGTTGTTTTAGTTGTGGGCCAGCATCAGCTTGGTAATTTTCTTGTACTAAGAGTGGGTAATTCTGTATTTATTTTCATTCATGGTTTTGAAAAAAAAAGAAGGGGGGGGGGGTTTGGAGGTTCTGGTATTTTATTGTTTTCGATAGAATGCTAGTTTGCCATCATCAAAGTTATCATGATTTAGCTTCAGTCAATGCAGAATGTCATCTAGTGTTTCTGTTTTATTTTAATATGCTCTGCCAAGTTTCTTTTATTGAAATTTTAAATTACAATTACTCTGCAGGCTGTTATTTATTCATCTATTTATCTGTGATTGATTGTAATTTTTCTTAATAGTTTAACCTGATGAGAGCTCATGGCACGCGGATAATTATCTACAATCTTTGGGAGGATGACCAAGGACAGTTGGAACTTGATTTTGATGCCGATCCTCACGTATGTATCCAATGTCCTGCATCTATTCGTGGATTTTTTCTCCTTTATTTGTTGATTGTGTTGTTTGAGCATAATTCTCTTTCTAAGATTCTTATTATTTTTATGTTACGTGATTTGGCAGGACATTCAAATCAGAGGCGTTAACCGAGAAGAGAAAAATATACAAATGGCAAAAGAGTATCCCAACTCTAAGCATTTCCTAACTTATCGACATTCATTAAGAGTAATGTTTGACTTTCTAATGAAATCATCATGTTGTTTTTCTAATTGATGTTTGAATTTTATGATTTTTTAGCCTCTAGGATGATATAATGCAGCTATTCACATTTTTTTTTTTACTGTTCTCTTATTGCATTTGTAAGATATCTGGTCTACTTTCCTCTTAGGCCAGTGGCATTTTTATCTTTACAAAATTGTCACATGTGGTGCTTTACGTATCAAAAGAAAAACGATATTGTTTAAAGAGATTGGAAGATGCCGAGGGACATGGAGAGGTGAGAGGGAATATTATGGATAAGTCCTACGTCTCACAGAAAAGGGAATTCTTTGTTTATGTATTTTCCCCCCATTTTGCTGTAATTAGTGGAACGCCTTATTAATGGATCATTCATGGGGGAAAGGGAAAAAGATATATATATATATATATATATATATTTAATTATTGGAGTTTGTCTCCCCTGAGCACACAACACCCTGAAAAATTATTCAACGGATTTGTTAACAAATGCAATACCTCCTAATGAGATACATGCTGACATGCAGGAGAAAGCAATAAAAAAGCAGATCAATAGAGGAATTTTACAGAAATTTGAACTTCTCGAAATTAGGATAAGGTCAATTGGGGCATGAATGTCATACTTATCCTTAGATGACAATTTGAAACAAAACGGAAGAATGAAAAATGCAAAAAAAAGTGGAAGATATCATGTAGCTTGATTGAGTTTTTTCCTTCTCCCAATCGTTTATTCTTTCTTGTTGAATTTTCTGTTTTTAATTATAATATTCCATTTCACTTTCCAGAGTTATGCATCGATTCTCTATCTAAGGCTTCCTCCTAGCTTTCGAATAATTCTCCGTGGGAAAGATGTGGAGCATCACAATATAGTGAATGACATGATGATGTCTCAGGAGGTTACATACCGACCACAACCTAGTGGTGATGGGGTCCCAAAGGATACAAATGTAACACACACACAATAATAATTTTGATTTGATATTCTTGTCTGCTGTAGTACATTAATTCTGATTGTATGCAATTATTGTCATCAGATGATTGCTGTTGTAACTATCGGATTTGTTAAGGATGCGAAATATCATATTGATGTTCAAGGATTCAATGTTTATCACAAGAATCGGCTTATTAAGGTATGATTTTCTATAATTACAATATGGAATTATATTGTTTTTTGACAACCCACTTCCCCCCCCCCCCCCCCCCCCCCCCCCCCCCTCCTCCCTTTTTTTTCGTTCTCTTTCTTTAATTTCTTTAAGATTTGACATCCTCACACAAACTGGATCCTTGCATTTGGTATAATGTCTTCCAAACCAAGTCTGTTTTAGCAAACAGAGCCTTGTTCCTGTTCTTAAGGTTTCATCAAGTTTTCTACTTCGTTTTGGTTTTTCTTTTGGCTTCTGTATTCTTGGAGTTTCTCCATCTTACATGAGTCTGTTTGAGGCATGATAGTTGTTTCATTGTCTGAAATTCTAAATGAGGTTCTTCTTGAAATCGTTGTTAAATAAGGTTTGTTTTTTGCCAGCCATTCTGGAGGCTTTGGAATGCTGCAGGAAGTGATGGTCGTGGAGTTATAGGTATTGTTTTTGCTTTTAAGTTTTAGGTTGTTGACTCAAGCTCACTTCAAATGCACTTCATTTGTGCTTTGCAGGTGTATTGGAAGCTAATTTTGTTGAACCGGCTCATGATAAGCAGGGATTTGAGCGTACAACTGTTCTTGCAAGACTTGAGTCACGGTTAATACAAATGCAAAAGAATTACTGGTTTGTTTTTCTTGCCTCTCACTTGACCATTACTAGTTTTACTTGCAAAGCTGATATCCTCGTCATTACTAATGGCTATATTTCTTTTAGGGGCACTAACTGTCATAGAATTGGCTATGCTGCACGGCGTAATAAAAAATTTCTAGCTTCGGCAGATAGTGGTAATTTTATGAATTTCCAGCTTATTAATTTTTTTTTTCATTAATTTAAGAACCAAATATGGTGCTTGCTTTACTTATCTGGTGGTGAAATATTTCTAGAATGACACCTTTTCCATCTCTTAAAACTGTCTGGCTTTGCAGAAACTTCTCTCGATTCCCTTCCCCCCCCATCTCAGTCAAAAAAGAAGAATACTGCCTCAAGCAGCAAGACCCCGTTTTCAAATTTAGAAAAATACTCATCACGGCTAAATCAGAGGTACGGACGAAAAGAATCAGAGAATTTCCAGGGATATGGGGATGGTCATTTGTCAAGTAAAGGGAAAAATAGAGTGAACACTCCTACAAAATCTGGAAAAAGACACGATTTTTCTGAACCATCATCACCTTCTGCAGAAATTGAAAGTGACAATGACGTGCATATAGATCTACCTGAGAAACAATCAAATGGTAGTGGTCATAAGGCATTCCCTGGTATAAAAACTTTTGGGAAAAGTGCCTTGCATACTAATAGAGCATCTTCAATCATGGATGATACTGAATCTCAGCAAGATTGTGCATCAGGTGGAATAACTGTTCGCCCCTCCATGCAATCCCATTCAAAGGTAATTTTCCAGTCATTCTTTTGAACTTATTTTGTGTCAAATTAGATGATAATAGAAAGTATGCTAATGCAGACCATTGCTTAATTGTTTCATATCTGGAGATTCTTCCAATGCAGAAGATACCTTTGTTTATCATTGCTAACTTCCATTATGTTCATATTTTTTATAAGATTATATTAATATTTGATTTCCAAGTGAAGTGAGGTGTCCTTGAAGAGATGTTTAATGCACCAACCACTTTAAAGGGAGGGTAGGGAGTTGTTACCCTTGCTTCATGTTGAAAAACGTTTTCCCCTGCACTTATAATATAAAATCTATTGAAGCTTTGTTGCATCTTAATATAATTGGTGGGCCATCATTGGTTCTATTTGATGGATCTTTGGGTTTGAGTCATCCAATTGGTCGTCTTCTATATAGGTCAGTTAATAGAATCTGCAACTCTTAAAAATGTCTTACTGTATTAGGTAAACTAATTTTACAGACAGTCTCTTTATGGTTAAAGTTCAGCATTGGTCTTATAGTTGATTAAGTCTTTGTTGTGCTAAATTGCTCATTATTATGAATCAATCACTGATGTTCAGCATTGGTGCTCAAATGATTCTAAGGTTTGTCCAGATGAGCATTACTAATGCCTCTGTTGAACTGGCAGGTAGGTGATGTTAATTGTAGTGCACCTTCACCTTCAGACTCTGATTTACGCACTGTGGAACAATTGAAAGAAGAGAATCAAGAGTTGAGGAAAAGGTACTCATTCTGTCATTTATCAAACATGAGTTATAAATGTTCGATGTAGTAACTACAGCATCATTATGCTCAAACTTAGCTTCCAAACCCCCCCCCCCCCCCCCCGACCCCCCTTTTATTATTATTATTTTTTTATTTATTCATGTGGTGTAGATTTGAGAAAAGGGAGGGAGAAGTTTTAGGTGAATTGCTGCACGATTTGCTGTCTGAAAGAGACAAGTGTAAATCTCTTGAAGCTCAGGTATGTGCCTTCTATCTTGGTAACTATGCTGGAAGACAGAATAATTTTCAAGCAGAAATGGCTCTGTTTTGTTCGGATGATGATATAATTTCCTTTTACAAAATTTTTCAACTTGGATCCGTGCCTACCATTTATGCATCCAAAGGGAATTTTATTTGTTTTAAAATTTAGTTGGGGCAATTCCTGTAGGAGGTTTTTTTTTTTTTTTTTTTTTTTGAATCCTGTAGCAGGTATCATTTGACCTGGCATTTTTTTGGTTGGGGCTTGATCGAGTTTAGTAGCCTTCTGAATGACCATTTAATCTCACTTCATAATTACACTTGGGTTGGACTTGATTATGACATATTTGGCAAGTGCCTTGTAGTTCAACTGGTTGGTACCTCATGGTGTTTCTAGGGTTTTAATCCCCCTCCCCTAATTATTGGATTATCAAAAAGGAATGAACACCCCCCCCCCCCCCTCACCCTCAAAAAGAAAACTAAAAGGGACTGTGTACCAGAGTACCACTGTGGGATCTTTAGTATACAACATCAGTTAATTTCTCAAAGCTTGCAATGTAATTATTTGGTTATCTTTTAATTTAAAAAAGTCCTTATGCTCTTTGATCAGCTCCAAGCGGCGCAGCAAAAGATTGATGACTTGACCAAGGAACAAGAAAGTTTGATTGACATATTTGCAGAGGAGAGGGATCGAAGGGAGAATGAGGAGCTAAGATTGAAGAAGAGGCTACAGGTTCAATTTCCAACCAAAAACAAAAAGTTTGGAATTGCATATTTGTATTTTTGTTTTGCAATAGTCCCTTTTATTGCTTGTGAGGATTATTCATGTGTAGAGCAACGTTGTTTGTGTAGGATGCAAATTCTACCATCGAAGTGTTGCGTGACAAGATAAGGCAGCTAGAAAAAATGCATTCTTCTGTCAGCAAACATTGAAGAAGTTGTGTGTGATGTATGAATAGATAGTTAGATACTATGCCCCCTCTGCATCTTTTGGCTCGGTAGGCACAAGGGTTTTGTGATGACTCGGCTAAACATAACTTAAGCTTCCTAACTTAGATATACAGTCATTCATTTTGTAAAGTTTGTTGACACTAGCCTTTGGTAGCTTGATCACCCCCAATTGTTTTCTCGTAGGCTAATTGGTTAGTGTACAAAGGCAAAGAAAACAGAGACATGAGCCCTTGGGTTGTTATCCTGAGTTGCAAATGCTGAAGTTGGTGCTAAATTTTGATTCCAAAACGCATGATAGTGCACTTATGTATTTAATATGTGAATGTAATTATTGGTAATTACACAAAGAAAATGAAAAGAGTAGTTTATGAAAGTTTCCATCACTGTAACAAGTATCAAAAGTATATCTAACCATCACATCAATTTCTTTGGAGCATAAATACTGATGAATGGCATTCCAATTTATTAATTGGCATGGAAAGGTAAATTTTTAATTTTTATTTTTATTTTTTGAGAGAGGTAAATTGATTATATGAGAGTGAGAGTGTGAGATTACTCAACAAGTTTGACATCGAATCATCATTGGGTCAAAATAGGGAAATTAACTATTATAAAATGGTTTGCAACTCAAAGAAATCTGTTCTTGTAGTACTTAACTGTGCACCCATTTCCATCACGTAATAAAAGCTTTCGCTTTCAGTCAAACAGAGCAATCCAGATGTAGTTGCTAGCTAGTGTTTGAACTTTGAACTAGTAAAATATGAACGGAACATTTTATTTTTATTTTTTCATGACTTTTAAAAATATGGTTTGGTGTGATTAGGGTATGATAAAAGTGGCGTCAATGATGAAACAGAATATGCCAGTGGTTGTGAACAACATTATATTTTCAATATTACTCATTAATGCTATCAATTCTGTTAGGAATGCTATAAGCATATGAATAATAATTGTTATATTGAAATTTAGTTAGTTAATTACAATTCCAAGCATGTTAATTAAATTTAACACATTTTGAAATTAGTAATACACACAGGGAATAACAGAACCAATAGGATGAGGCCATGTGGGCCAATGAGATTAGAGCTAGTCTTTTATAAATACATTATTGTAATCCAATATGAGATATCAATTGAAGAATAAAGCAATTTCTTAGTACATTAGTGCATCTCTCTCTCTCTCTCTCTCTCTCTCTCTCTCTCTCTCTCTCTTAATCTCTCTCTTTCTCTTGGAATGTGACTACCTCAAATTAAGACAATTTCCCAACAATTCATACCCATCAACCCCCCTACAATTCATACCTATCTCCATCAGGAACCTCTAGGTTCCTAACAAATTCTACATTAGATAACCAACATTTTGTCTATTGGAACGAGAATGTAGGAATAAGATTGTTCAAGTATTTGGGGGTGGAGGGGGAAATTTTGGTGGGATCAAGGGCAATCGCCCAGGACTTTTCCCTTACACCTTAGTCCAAATAGGGTTATAAATGAGTAGAGTTGAGTCAAGTATTTGTCATTTAATTATATTTTCGAACAAGAGTTGAGCTCAAACCTATCATCGAGCTCAAATTAAGATGACATGTTTAAAGTTAATTTATTATTTGTTGAATAAGTTCGAGCTTTATTCATGATTTTTTTGATTAGTTTATTCTTTAATTTCTATTTTACCTATCAAAAGAAATTAATTTATTTTTACCCTATATAAATAGTAAAATGGCATAAGTAAAATTTATTATCGCTTCACAATTAGTAATTAAATTATAGTTTAATTATGATAATAGTTATGCTTTATATATATATATATATATATTATGTTGTTAACTAATCCATGCATACAACAAATGTTGTTAAATCTACAATAACTTCATATTCCCACACAAGTTGAAAACAAATGTATTGTAAAATAGTACAATCAAACATAATAGAATTTTTATTGGCTAAAAATATAAAATAAAAGGATTTATTAATTCAAACATTCAATAGAAAACATTGGGATATATTTTTGAGATTTTAATCTAATACAATTTTTTGTTATTGTTAAATAATTTTAGTCTAATATATTCTTTATATTTTTTTTCTATCACTTATTCTTTAATCAAGTTCATCTCAGACAAGAGATATAGAAATTGCTTTTGGCTGCGGGGTTTTGTGAACAAATCTGCTAATTGATGCCTTGTGTGCACATGAAAAGTCTTGATTACTCCATAATCTATTTTTTCCCTTATAAAGTGACAATCAATTTCAATATGTTTGGTTCTTTCATAAAACACAGGGTTAATAGCAATGTACAATATAGCTTTACTATCACAGTATAGAGAAATTGGATGTTTGTGTGTGCAACCAAAGGTTTTGAGTAAAGCAATTAACTATACTATCTCACTAGTCAGCCCCTATATTCAGATTCTACAGAAGATCTTGAAACCATCTGCTGCTTCTTGCACTTCCAGGGTATTAAGGAGTCTCCCAAGAACACATAGAATCTAGAAATGGACCTTCTAGTATCCATACAAGCAGCCCAATTTGCATCAGAATAGCTCTTCAGCTGTAGCTCAGATTGTGCAAACAAGAATAATCCTTGTCCAAGGTGTTTTATTTAAGTATTTGAGAACCTTATAAAATGCTTGAAGATTAGGCATCTGGAACATGAGAACAGCATCTGGAACATCATCTCCATTTGCACTACTCAATTTGATAGATTGATCCATTTGATACATGAGAACTTTCACTACTCAATTTGATAGGTTGATCCATTTGGTACATGAGAACATTTCTTTTCAAGTGAGGGTTGTCAAAACATAAAACATTTTCCAAATTTGTTTTTCCCCAAAACCGCCCATTCCAACACTTCTTAAAAAAATGACTTTCTCCACTTTCTAACCAAAATCTTGGTTCCTCATCGTGCTGTACGTAAGTGACATGATGTCTTGTACCACTTGAAAACTCCAATGTCGGTTGGGGCAATTGAGAGATGCAGGTTTAGGGGTTATCCAATGTGTTTAATTTTGGAGTTTATGCCCTTAGAGGCGGTCATGGTCGTTCATGGAAGAGGGGACAAGGTAAAGATGGGAAGGGAAAAAAATGATAAAAAAGAGAAATTTTTTTATGAGAGAAACTATAGAAAAAAGTAATAATTAAATTGAATAAAGAGAAAAAAAAATTTTTGAGCCTATCTTAACATTAAAGTTGTGAATCATGCTATGGTCATAATTTTTTTACCACCTAATTCACAAGTTTTTTAATACCACTGCACACCCTTTGTGTGACGATCACTCAACAGGTACAAGTACTTGTGGGGTGTGTATGGGTCGGGTTGGGTCGAATTTTGGGAGATTTTTTAACCCAACCCACCATGGTGGGTCAAAAAAAATTCAACCCAACCCACATGGGTTGGGTTAAACCTATGGATTGGACAAATTTTATTATTATTATTATTATTATTATTATTAAATTGAGTAGAAAAAATATAAATATAAATATATTTGAAAAGCTCTAAGATTAGTATCAATGTAATTTCTTAAAGGCAAACAACACTAATGACTAAACAACAATAATAATTTACTAGGGTTTGTGTGAATTAATTGGCTTTTATATAGGATAAGAAGATTTAGTTATTTTAAAAATTTTATTAATTGTATAATATATTTTAAATATATTGGTGGGTCGGGTTGGGTTTGGTGTTGCTATCAAAAACAATTTTGTAACTCAACCCACCAAGCCTTAAAAACCGACCCAACCTTGTAGGTTGGGTTAAGTTGGGTCGGTTTTGGTGGGTTGACAACATATCCATAGGTGGGGAGAGCAAGGGTCGGAGTTCAAGTCTCCAGAAGGAAGTTTCATACATGTATATACTTAAATTATATTAAAATAAAATTTTCATCTTGTATAAAAAAAACTTATAAAAGAAACAAGTATCGTTTTTTTTGAGATAAAAGAAACGAAATTCAAGTTAGATTAGAATATAATTTCTAATTTGTATCAAAAAAAATTTGTAAAAAAACAAGTATTATTTTTACTTCTTTGAGATAAAAGAAAAGAGTTTCATGGTCAAATCTTTTACTTTACAATAAATAATTTTATTAATTGAACCAACCAACAACAAGAACCAACAACAATAATAATAATAATAATAATTACAGTTGAAGCAAGCGTTGAAAAACTCCTCACCTCTGAACTTGCCCCATTAAACCAACATATTCAAATTTGGTTCCTTGATACTGACCACCCAATGCCAAACTCTTTCAAGTTGACCCATCTTTGAGAACCACATTTTTTCCCCCTTGGGACCACACTTTGTTGCGTGGGCAATCGATGTTGCATTCATTCAATACCCTGAAAGGGAATGAATCCCATCTGTACACAAATACCTCGAAAGAGAAAAAGGTTGTGGGCCTGTGTTATAATAATCATTCTGTAGTGACATTCTACGAATATCAACTATAATGCACTCAAACAAAAAATTCTTGTTTCTCCAATCATTACCCATGTATCAAAAATGTATTTATCACATCTATTAATCAATATATAAATCATTACTCTTATGATATTCGAGTTTTATAAATCCAGACATTATGAGAAGAAAGATGCATGTAATAATTGATTTTAGTTTGAGTCTTAGTCTAGGAGCTGTAAAATCTTTTGCAATTTTGCATCAGACAATACAACACTGGCGGCTCTACTTATATGTGAGGGAGATCACCCTCACTTGTCCAAAAAAAAATTATATTAAATTAATATGTTTTGGGACTATCCTGACTTAAAAAATATTGTATATATATACTTTAAAAAAATATATTATTTACTAAATTAACCTATTTTGACCGTCCTAATAAAAATGTTGAATACTTTTACTTGAGATTCATAAGAATTTGAGTTCAATAAATATAAGAGTAATGTTACATCCAAAATATTTTCACAATAAATCTTATGTGGTAAGCGATTATTAATTCTAATTTGGGTTCAATATTGACATATTTTACCCACCAATAATAGGCTAACAACTTGTTGCATAAGATTTGTTATGAAATTATTGTGATCATTTTATTATTCTCATATCAGTATTTTCAATTTGCACTTTATCTTTTATTAGTCTATTTTTATTTCCTATTCTCTTTGTTAATAAAAAAAATTTGTAATATTTTATGTATTTGTGTGTTTTTTTTGGTGACGTTAATATATTCAAATTGTTTCTTTATTAAAATTTTTTGGTGACCACTCTAAAAAAAATTTCTAGAGCCGCCACTGCAATACAAAATAGAAAAGTGGCTCAATTTTATACATTCAAACTTCAAAATCACTTACATCAGTCAACTTTGTAGATTTAAATTGACAATATTTATTTTGTATTTAATTTTGTATTATTTTTTTCATATATTTCGAGGATAAAAGTGAATGGTTGTTGTTGTATGTGAAGAAAGAAACAATTAGTATTGTGTAATGTGATAAAAGTATTTTTGAAAAATAATTGTATAATATATAAAAAATAGATTTTTGTTGGAAATAAAGGAGAGATAATATCTGAATTTTCCTTCAAAATTACACAATTTGATTTTACTAAAAGAGGTGACGGAGATGAGGCATGAACTAAGTCACTGCCTTAAGACAAATTGTGCCATCTACGGTATATTTGATATAGTTAGACAAATAGTTTCTGCACGTTATCCCCCAAGATACAACAGTCCAGCCGCCTTTGCTGATTATCCTTGCGAGCCTACACTATGCGTGGCCCAAACACGTGCTCTGATGTTTCTGTCCCCACAATTGATTTCCTCAATTCACATCAATGAGTATTAAAATAAATATGATATTTTTTATAAAAATATCCAACAATTTTTATATTAAAATAATCATGATTTTTTTTTTTTTTTTTACTTGTACTTTTTAAGTTATTGGATACATTCTTTTTAAAAAAAAAGTTATTGGGTATATTTCCAATTCTGTTACTTCTATATACCTTGTGGGCCTATATTGATGACCAAATCCGTACATGTACTATTTTTCTTTCTTGTTGCATCATAGTGTAGACGTGTGCTCTTATGTCACGTGCCAATTAAACAAAGAAATGAATTGCATTATTCTTTTTTCTTTTTTTTTTATGAATTTCAGTTTAACATACAAGTGGTAAAGAAAATTTGAAGTTACTGTTTATGCACCTTGTCGTAGATGTGGAATATATCAAATTTTGGGTTTATACAAAAATGTCTATTCTGACCCAGAAAAGAATTTTGTGGTCAATCAAGGACTTGGCATAGAAGAAGGCAATAGATATTGGAAATGAGTGCAAAATTGAAAAGACGTACATGTGAGGTGAAGAAATTATTGAAACATTAAAGATGTCGTAGGTTTGTAGCATCCTAAATATGTACAAGATAGAGGGCAAGTTTTTTTTTTTTTTTTAAGGGGAAAACACGTCAATGTATTTTATTCAGAAAAATCTAATAAATCGGTTTAGAATACAGAATAAAGCTGTGATAGAACATCTTCCATTCAAATTATAAAATCTGGAATGCTTATTGCAAATTTAGCTAGACTATGCGCTAAATTGTTGCCTTCCCTCTTTGTTCAAATTGTTGAGAAAAAAACCTTGCATCCTCCAATAATAGTCCGTATGGCGACAACACATTCTCATCCTCCCTTAAACCTGTAATAACTTCCATGGAGTCTCCCTCTAACACAACCCTCTTCACACTCACGTCTGATGCGAAATTTAATGCCCACGCCGCAGCCATAGCTTTGATATCAGAACAGCCTAGCATCTGGTGCACCACCTTCGAACACGATGCAATTACTAGACCTCTGTTATCTTTAATGACTACACCAATGCCAGATTTCTTCTCCTTTGGGAAAGTTGCCCCATTGAAATTAATTTATAAAATAATCTGATGGGGAAGGCTTTCACCTACATCTCGTTGGTTGAGTGTGAATTGGTATTGAAACTTGGCTGACTTGTCTTGGTTGGAATTCAGCTAACCAAGTTTTGGAGAGATGAGTAATCAAATGAATGGCATCTGCTGGTTGATTAAGCCGAGCTTGGTTTCGCTGGTTCCAGATGGACCACATCGTAACTGCAAATAATTCCAGCTACTGAGTATGCTTGATTATCCAAGATATGAGTTCCTTGAAACTTACGAACTGCACTTCTCCACGGAAACTCCACAGCTTCGGTTTTGCCCACACCACGTCCAGCTCAGAGCACGACCACAACGCATGTAGGGAATCTTTTGTGGCAGCTCGACATCTCACGCATAAATCTTCCTTTGTAATTTTTCACCGAAACAGAGCATATTTTGTTGGCATGGCTTCTCGGCAAGCCCTCCATAGCAACGTCTTCACCTTTTGTGGTACACTCATGGACCAAATTTGCTTCCAGACTTGTGTATCTCCATTAATCACCGATGCATGAGTTCTGTCCATCATCTCTTCCTCCATTTTTAAGTATTTATATCCTGACTTGCAGTTGTACATTCCGTTACTTGAGTAGGGCCAAAACAAAGTATCTTCTGCAGCAGCTCAGCTTAGTGG
This sequence comes from Castanopsis chinensis, assembly GCA_032878915.1. Taxonomy (NCBI): domain Eukaryota; kingdom Viridiplantae; phylum Streptophyta; class Magnoliopsida; order Fagales; family Fagaceae; genus Castanopsis; species Castanopsis chinensis. The sequence goes on from JAVQMG010000114.1 coordinate 23,844,147, forward strand.
GATTTCCTTGATTAGTTCTGCCTCTTTCGATAGAGGGCATGTTTGTTACACTAAATATGAATTTTATTACAACAATGATAAGTTTTATTATTGGTAATAAAACGTATTGTAATAGAATATCTAAACATATTTATAAGTTTGATTGCAAATTGTAACATAAGATAAAACTTAATATCTATTTTAAGAAATATCATAAGTTTTTTTTTTTTTTTTTTTTGTGAGAAAGAAAAATATTTCATAAGTTTGACTGCCGATTGTAACATGAGATAAAATTTAATATCTATTTTAGGAAATATTATTTTTTTAAAAATAATATTTCATAAATTTGAGAGAGAGATGTGTTAATTTTTTATGATTTTTTATTTTCATAATTATTATTGTGTATGAAAGTTTGTTTATTTTGAAATATATTAATTTTACAAATTATTACATTTTTTATTTATTTATAAGATAGAAATCTACTCTAACCTAATATAAATGTATATGTGTGTGAAACTCTCTTCTGAAGACTTGAACCCTGACCCTTACTCCTCATATCTCACAAGCACTTAGGGTATGTTTGGTAGACTGTAATAGACACTGTAATGTAATTGATATTCCTATAACATAACTATTTAATTGATTGGTTATGTTTTTATTACAATGAATAATTATTCCTTATAAATAGCTATTCTTCAAAATGAAGAATAACTATTCCTTATCAAAAGTACTGAATATCTATTCATTTACCTTATATAATAACTTTTTAAAAAATTTTCCTAAAAAGCCATTAGTTGCCACATCTTCAAAAGGAAAGAAAATAAATTTTCCTTTTTATTAATTATTAGCTCTATTTTGAACACCCTAAAATAAGAAATTTGACTTAAAAATAATTTAATTACACTTTTTTTTAATACTTTACTAATTTGTAGATACATATTCAAGAGCTTATTCCTAAATAGTAACCAAACTAATAAATAGTAATACTTATTACATTCTAACTCAATATATTCCTTGAAATACAAAACAACTATTTTCACATAAGTTGTATTTTCTTGTAATACTTAGTACCAATTGAACCAAACACCTCCTCCTAACAACCCCTTTTAACCCATAATCAACCCCCACGTAATGCAATGCCCTCTCTCTCTCTCTCTCTCTCTCACACACTCACTCATTGGGTCCCACATCCCCACCCTATAATGCGAGTCAGCCAATCATTACCCAAAAAACCCATCATTCCCACTTTAAACCCCAAACCCCACGTGCATCCTTAACCCTAGTTAACCCCTTAACCCAACCGCCCCAAACTCTTAAACACCGCCCAAAAACCCTCCTCACTATAAATACCCACACAAACCCACAAAATCACAGACTCACCTTTTTCCATTGCCCTCTCCAAACCCCAAATTCTCAAACCCAAAAAGGTTCTCTCTCTCTCTCTCTCTCATATTAATATGGATTTTCAGGCTGCTTTAACATTGTGTAGTACTGTATGTTTTGTCATTTATGGCTTAAGCACCACCACCATATCCCACTCTGCCATTTTTGTCTCTCTCTCTCTCTCTCTCTCTGTACCTTTTCTTAGCTCTCTCTCTCTCTCTCTCTCTTGTTCTGCTTTTGCATGCACAAACACACTCTAAAAAACCCACCTCGCTCTCTGCGCTCTCTGTAGCTGTTCGCTTTCTCTACTCTCTCTCTCTCTCTCTCTCACTCTCACTCTCTAAGTACTACCAATTTATATAGGGTTTTTCATTCTTAGTTTCTTTCTTAAATTTGTTTTTTCAGAAACACTTTTAAGAGTGTTTTTGCTTTCGCTTTGTAATGGGTTTTCAAATCGCCGTCGTTTTGAGCTACTTCTTCTAGTGTAAACAGTCTTTGTCAATAGACCTTCAAAAAGCCTAGTCCACCTCTACCACCTACCCGTGAGTTTTGGACATTGTTTTTTCGCTTTTTTGACTCTTTTAAAGATGTCAAATCTGAACCCTTCTTTTGCTCAGATCGACGGCTCTGCTCTTCTTCCTGTACTTGATTTCATTGATGTGATATATATGCATATTTCATCTCGGCTTTGTTGACCATATCACTTCGCTGTTGTTGTTGTTGTTTCAGAGAGCAATTTGGCCGACTTGTTGTCTGAGTCACAAGGAAAAGATGAAGAGAGAGTTGAAACTCGCTGTGGCTCTAGCTTCGTTGTTGTTGCTCTTAGCTGCTGCTTTTGTTGTTGTTTCTGGTTTGCTTCTATATTCCTCTTTGTTTTTGAATTTATGTTACTTTTTTTAGTATAACAATATTTTAATGTTTCAATAATCTCTGTGGGTTTGGTACTTATGGTTCCTCTTTCACAAACACAAAGGACCTCTGTGTTCTCTTCTAATATCAAATTCAATTCCTTCTTATTTTTGCAACCAAAAAAAAAAAAAAAAAAGAATTTAATCTCTAATTTTTGTTTTTGTTTTTTTAAGGTGTGGGGAGCTCAATAATCTTTCAAGGAAAAACCAATATCATCAAGCATCCACATCGTAAGCTTCTCGGTGAGATTCGAATTCCTAATTAATTTTTTTGGGTTTTTTTTTTTAATCAAAAAATAATATATGGGATATTTGTTTCGGTGTCAGATGTGCACGACTGAATTATTTAATGGTTTAGGGGGGTTAGGCAATAAACGTGTGCACAAGTTGTTTAATTAGAATTGGACCCCTCATGCCTAGGAATATTATTAGGGCTATTTAGCATACTGTTTGGAATATCTTCTTGACAAGATACCAAATATCCTTGACCTTTTTATACCCGTCTGTTCTTCTTCTTCTTCTTTTGGGTCTCTGTGTATGTGTGTGTCACTTTTTTCTTAGTTTTTTAGTAATTTTTTTGATTGGGATTGGTTTGATTGATTAGCTTATAGCTTATAATAGCCCATATAGAATCTAGGTTGGTGCTGTGCGCATTGTGCCTAGTGGAACTTGGCGCAAATTAGCAACCCATCTCTCTACTATATTTATGTGTGCTAGCTAGCTGTCACCTTGACAATGTTTCTTTGAATTGAATATTGATTTTGACTTCGTGAAGATTTGTTAACGAAGTTCTAGCAACGTTATTTATATTTTTTTAAAATATGTATGGATAGAAGTGTGTAAAAATATGTATAATAAATTATTATACTAAATGAAGTCTTAATTTTAGTACAAACTTTGCTATTATTATCACGTAAAATTTTTTTTATAATTTTTTGATTTTGGGGTACAATTATTGAGTTGAAAAAGTGTAATTATATCAATGAATATTTGTTAACAATTTTTTCAAAGACTTGGTTGAAATAAAGTTAGGATATGTGGAAAAGCAAAGTGGCAAAGTTGACCCTACCACATCTGCCTTTTGGGGTTCCTTTGTCTGTTACTCATTTAATTTACACACTATGCTTCCCGTGAATTCACCTCCACAAAAGTGTATTTTGTCTGTAGATGATGCAACCCAAACGAAAACAAAGTTTTGGTGGGTGTGTGTTCACATTTTTGATGCTTTATAGTTTATACTTTCGTTGTGTATCTTTAATAGTGTGTGTCTGTCATTAATATTATAAGCCGTGTCCTTTCACTATCCAGAATTTATTGCAAAGATCCCTTTTCTTATTTGCTCTTGCTTTACACAGCAATGGTGGAACCAAACCGAATATTTGGCGAAAAGTGTACCAAATCGGACATTGTGGTGAACCAAGGCCCCACTGCTCCACTGCCAAGCGGTATTCCCACCTACACAGTTGAGATATTGAATGTCTGCGCTACTAGTTGCAACATTGCTGCTATTCACTTGAGGTGTGGGTGGTTCAGCTCAGCCAAGCTCATCAACCCCAAAGTTTTTAGGAGGCTTGGATTTGATGATTGCCTTGTCAATGATGGCAAGTCTTTGGGTGTCGGTGAATCTCTTTCTTTTCAGTATGCCAATACTTTTTCTTACCCAATGTCTGTCTCTTCAGTAGCGTGTGTTTAGTATAAAGCTAAACACAAACTATAGTTTACATTATAGTTTTTGCTACCCCAACCCAAACTATACTAGTTTACAATCATATAATACAAAGCAGGACAAAGTATAGTTAAAAAAAAAAAAAAAAAAACTCAATACCCTTGTCTTGTTTTGGCTTTATATGTTTGTTGGGGTTTATTTCCATTTCTGGGGCATTCGTATACTGTAAAGGGGTCTGGTTTGGATTGAGGGATAGGAATTTGGTGGATAATGACTGATGTATTTGTTTTGGAGTGGATATACGTTTGTGATATAGAACACCAGGTAGTAGTATTACACGTATATGGAATTTTACAATGCGAGATTTGAAACTGTGATTAAAGGGAATATTTTGTTTGTCTTTTTTCATGATGAGGATGTGGTAAACAGCATATTACATATATATAGTCGAATTATGCTTGATTCTGACAGTTTCTTTTTTGCTGTCCATTGTTTTTGGACGTGTAACAACTCTATGTGCATGATGACAATTTGCTTGTGGTGGTGGCCTCATGTTTGTACTGTCTGTCTCTCAATTGTCCCCATTGTTTTTGTTTATTTGTTTTGGTAATCCCTACAACAATGATATTCAATGCCTGGCCCGTTAGGTAAAGTTGTGTCCATAATTTGCTATTAATTAATCTTATTAAAAAGTGAGGCTTAAAAAAAAAACATATATTTGCTATTGGGTTAGGTAAGACAATTAGATTGGAGGACTAATAATAGACTTTAAAAAGGATATTGAGGACAATCAATTGGTTGTTTGGCAAGTTTCTACTTGTCATGTATAGAAAGTTGAAAATGTATGGTGTGTCGACTATCCAATCATATGTATCCATACTAATTGTACTTTTGGGCGTACAAAAATGTTAAAAAGAAGGAAATTTGGGTCACACTCCAAGTCACAATTAGACCTGGTCATGTGCCAGGGTACAATCTCATGGATATTCAACAGCTCAATTTTGCCATCCTTTTCTAACTCTAAGGGTCCTGGTTGGGATGATGGAAAAATAGAAGAATAAAATATAGAAAAATGATGAAAAAATAAGAGGATAAAAAATATTTTAACTTCCCTCATTTGTGTTTGGTTGGGAGGGTGGAAAAAACTCAATACTATTGTCTTGTTTCGGGTTTGTATGTTTGTTGGGGTTTATTTTCATTTCTGGGGCTTTTGTATGCTGTAAAGGGGTCTGATTTGGATTGAGGGATAGGAATTTGGTGGATAATGACTGATGTATTTGTTTTGGAGTGGATATACATTGTGATATAGACCATATTTGTGATGTAGACCATATTTATGATGTAGACCACATGGTCATGGGTCAAATAGACCTGGTCATGTACCAGGGTACAATCTCATGGATTTTCAACAGCTCAATTTTGCCATCCTTTTCTAACTCTAACTTTTGCATTTATTTTCTTCTCCAAAAAAAAAAAAAAAAAAACTTTTGCACTTTTCTTTTTGGGAAAATATGCTTAGTTAAAGTTGGGGTTGCAATGGAGTGGGGCATGGTTAGATCATGGGTGTGAGAATGTTAAAATTTTAAATGATAAATAATAGGTGAGATGTGGATGAAAAAATATTATATAATATATATATATATATATATATATAAATACTTTAAATAACAAAATATAAAAACCTTTGGGGTGGAGTGGGTCAAGAAGGATGGGACTAGACTAGCAAAAACTATTCTTGCCTAAAATGGAGTCGGACAACGTGAATCATGAAGAATGTGGAATTTTTTACATCCCTGAAATAAAGTTCTTGAAAACTTTTAGAAGTTTGTCTTCGAACCCATATGTTTAATTTGAAAAGGGCTAGCTTGGCTTTGCTTTCTTCCATATATCGAAAATGGATTGTAGCCAGTTCGATGCAGCTGAATCCAAACCTGTACTAGGTCCTTTCCAATTTCTAACTGTGAAATCCATCATCCGGCCCAACCAAAATCCCATGCTTTTAAAAAAAAAAGAAAAAAAGAAAAAGAAAAAGCAAATGCTTTTGTTTTGACTAATGAGTAATAACACTATTGTCCCCCCCCCCCCCCCCACTTGGTGCGATGGTCATTTTATAAGTATAAGTGTTTGTTGGGTGTGAGGGATAAGGGCCGAGGTTTAAGTCTATAAGAGGAAACTTCACACATATACATTTAAATTATGTTAGAGTAGAAATTCTATTTTGTATATAAAAAAAAATAACACTATAGTCAAATTCAAAGTAATGCAAACATTAAGCTTATATTTAATAAAATAAAATAAAATAAATAGCCGAAATTTTTTACTTCCACAAGTTTGTGGCTCCAGTACTGTGTTTGAGTGAAGAAATTGGTAATTTTACATAAGTACTAAGTTAGCCATTCCTTAGTTTAGATATGAACTAAGAAATTAACAAATTAGACCCTAAAGCTCTAAAAAGTAACAAATTAAACAGAAGGTTTAAACCTCATTACCTTTTATAACTTCAGGGTTTAATTTGTGACATTTTTGACATATTAAGGTATAATTTGCTACTTTTCAAAACCTCAACCATGTTAGTGTCACAACATATTTCTACCTACAAACTTAACACGTTGTTGTCAAAACTAAATGCATTTACACTCCAAACCTAGGCTTCTTAAATCATCTAATTAATACAGGACAGTTACTTAATGTGGGGAAGCATTGAATGTCCATAAAGATCAGCTAGCTAGCTTCATTGGTGTTTTATATAATCAAATCAAGATTTTTTAGGGGCAAAATGTCATTGCCAATGTGATGCAGGCAGAGATCTGTTAGGTTGGCTAAATCAAATGATAAGATGAATAGTTTCGGGATGCCACTCAACTGGAAGTAGCAGATGCCACTCAACCGCTACTAATCGTGAATGTCACTCAACACTACGAAGTCACACACTTGATTGTTAAGAGGAATTGCTCAACTCCTAAGGAAAGACACTTGCAAATAATTTTCTGAATAAAAACTGTCTTCTAATTTCTCATTGATATTTATTGGTGAATACATTGCATGTGAAATGAATACTTACAATTAAATGCTTGACAACTTCCAACACAGATGACAACTCCCTAGATTGACTTCACATCATCCTATGATCAAATTTATTACGCTAAAAGTTTGGAACAACTACTAGCAAGACTCATGATTAATTTTAACTGAATAATAAAGCTAAATAAAAGACTATTGGACCTATAAATAAATGACACATGTCGCCTATGTGATTGCCACATAAGTTGTCACTATGCTCTATATCATAGTGATTATTTCAAAATTAAAGATTTGAAGAGAAAAATCATATCATGAAATCCTAAAATGAAACTTATGGAGGGAAAGCATTCAGAAAGAGGCTCAGGTAGGCTTAGTTGACTAGAGTTTCAATATCACTGACCTAAATACAAACCTACTTGGCATGCCATCCAGTGAAAGTAAAAACAATTTTATGATTTGTTCATCCATAACATTGTCAGCACACTAAATTCAAGGATTAGCAAACTAAATTCAAGGCTTATTTTTATTATTTACAATTTTTTTTTTCTGTTAATGGGTACTCAAAGATTAGCAAACTAAATTCAAGGCTTCAATTGTAACAGTTATTACAAATATTATTATTTAATAAGCATTCCATTGACACCATGAAAAGCAAGACCTCACACCTACAATCTTAGCCTCCGACCAATCCCCACTGAAGGCTTTAACAAGACTAGTGGCATTTTTTGGGTTTCTTGCTTATAATTATGGTTTTAGAAGCATTTACAAATTATCTTCTATATTTTAGGGCTTCCATGGCCCTTAAATAATATCCTTGACCTTGAGTCTTGACAATAACAGACCACAGTTTGCAAGTTGCAAGTCCCATAAAGGATATTCAGAAATATGTACTTGATCTCCTTAATATCATGCTACATTTCTCAATATTTTTGCATTCATGAGTCACCTACTCCAATAAACAATCTGCCATTCGGTATGATTTAATCTTGTCTCTTGTGATACAGTTTCTTCCTAGATACAAAAGAGTTCATGGAGAAAATTTTCATGAAGGAAAAGACCAGAGACACATAAATTCACATTTTGTGTGTTCGTACAATGATTGAGATTCTTACTGTATGAGTATTAAATGCATAGTATTTTGTTTTAGTAAATTCAAGCAGCATTGCTATTCTGATCTCTTCTCAAATGGCTCAGAAATTGTTGTACGAAGGGCGGTATCAAAGGATGCTCGATCTATGATCAGTCCAAAGAGAGAGAGAGAGGGAGAGGAGTCCGTACTTCATTTCAAAGAAACTTCATTAAAATAACTCGCTTTTTTTTTTTTTTTTGGGGGAGTAATGTTATAACTTATAATGTGGCAATTTTATTTATTTATTTGGATCCACTACTGATATCTTTTTTTTTTTTAATTATAATTTCCTAATAATTATTCACCACATCAGTTGTCTGTAAAAAAAATTTTTAAAATAGTTTGTAATTTTAGCATTTTTGTTAGAAATAGCCAAATTAGCCACGGCCACCTCAACTGTATTTAGTGAGAACTCGATTTTACAAACTTCTAGTTCTATTTCAAAATAGGGCTTTTCAAAATTAAAAATACTATGTTTACAATATTTTTACAACAAATTTTAAGTAGCAAGCTATTGTTGGTTGTAATTGGTTAGTAAAAAAATAATTTTAATAATGAGTCCAGATTAAAACCAAATAGATATTTGGAAAAAGAGTTGGTTTTTGATTTTATTATTCTATCACAATCAGACCGATCGAATTAGTGATGTAGCAAATAATTTTATTCTTGTCTTCCTTCCATTCCACTCTATAATATCAAATTCCCTAAAATCATGGTCAGAGAGTTACCCAATGAACCATCATTCATTCTCACTTAAAACTTAAAACTTAAAACAAAGAAAACCCTAACCCTACTTGCGCACCTCTTTGACCCTAGTTAACCTTAACCTTAACCTTAACCTAACCCCAAACTTGTCCTTAATGCCTTTGCTATAAATACATTTTATATATATTATATATATATATATATATATATATATAGATTTTCAGGTATTAGTGTTTTTTTTAGAGAGTTTCGAACTATAGTATCCGCTTCTGATAATAGCTCTTTTATCACTAGGCCAAGATACCAATTGGTTTTTGGCATAAGAGGAGATTGAAATCGCTCGTCACACACTATTGAGTGCTTGAGATCAATGGTTAGATTGTTCGATACCGAATGTGGATCATTAAAAGCACTTAACATGGTACGAATTTTGAAACACACGAAATCCTTGGCCAACATTTACATGAGTGGCGTTTCAAAGGTCTTAGTGGAGGAAGCTTTTGTGGCCGCTTGTAGTGGCCATTAGCCATAATCCTGGCCTATTGCATCATTCCATTCAAGGTTATATTCTTTAAGATTAAGAGTATCTTCTTGACAAGATGTGAAAATATTAGTATATGTTTAGCAACAATAGTTTTTGCTAGCCCATTTGAATTTTTATTTTATTTTATTTATTTATTGTGGTTATGATATGCTTGTTGGGTTTATTATATTTTCCGGGTTTTTTTTTTTTTTTTTTTTTTTTGGGTATAGTGTAAAGGGTCTGTTTTGGATTGAGGGTAGACAGAGAATTTGGTGGATAATGAATGATTTTGTTTTGGGGTTTGGTGATATAAGAAGACCATAAGGTGGTATTAATAAATCTAATTTTGTATATTTATTAATACCTATTTTTGTTAATAATCTTTATGATAACTCAAAATGTTATCAGATTGACACCCAAATTCCTACCTTTTAAATTGGTTTTCAAACCCGGACCGTTCATTGAACCGTAGAAAGGAGAGGTTCAAGGTTTTTGATGAAAAATGATGACGCATAATTAATTTAATAATTATTTTAAATATATATAAAAATATTAAATTAGTAAAAAAAATAAAAATGAACTAAAATAGACTAATTAAAACTATAAATCCATATTTTAACTATGTCTAATATATCTATATTCATCTCAAACCCAAATATAAAATATCTATCCAATAATAATAATAACTATTTTTTTATTAAAAAGATTAAAAGTATCAGATTGCCTTTCTAATAACAATTTATTACTTAAAATATATTGTGAAAATATTGTGGTAGTATTTCATAATTACTTAAAATATAGATATTGTGAAAATATTGTGGTAGTATTTCATAATTTCATAACTATTTTTTTATTAAAAAGACTAATAACAATTTATTACTTAAAATATATTGTGAAAATATTGTGGTAGTATTTCATAATTTCCATTTCTTAATATTAAATACCACAATTTGATTCTTAAAAAAAAAAAAAAAAAAAAAAAAAAAAAAAAAAAAAAAACCCACACGTATGAATCAAAACTTAAAACATTCCACCACACAATAATAATAAAACATAAAACTTAAAACATTCCACAACACAATAATAATAAAACATAAAACATAAAACTTAAAACCACACATTTAGTCATTTACCAGAGAGAGAGAGAGAGAGAGAGAGAGAGAGAGAGAGAGAGAGAGAGAGAGAGAGAGAGAGAGAGAGAGAGAGAGAGAGAGAGAGAGAGAGAGAGAGAGAGAGAGAGAGAATCGGTGGAATGAAGGTGCACCGGTGGAGATGAAGTTGCGCGCCGGTGGAGACGAGGTGCGCCGGTGGAGATCGGAGGCTGAAAGAGCAAAACTAGATCGAGGTCGAGCGCTGATCGGCGTTCCCCATGGGTCAGATCGGAGGAGATCGAGCGCTGATCGGCGTTCCCATGGGTCAGATCGGAGGAGATCGAGGCGCTGAACCACCGATTGGGTCAGAATCGTCAGATCGGGTTGTTGTTGTTGTTGTTCTTCTTCTTTTTTTTTTTTTTTTTTTCAATATTTGGTTGTTCTGATCCAAATTTATTGTAAGAACTGGTATTTGTTTTGTGTGATCTGATTTATATTATATTTGTTGTCTGATTTGATTTTTTTTTTACCATTTCGTTTGGATTTTGTTCACCCGCGAGAACCGCGACAACCGTTCACGGTTCACGGACCTGTGAGGTCCGACCGCGGTTCTCACGGGTCCCTGCATTTTACACGGTGAGAGGTTCTTGAGGCTTAAAGAACCGCAAAATGGAGCGGTTCGAGGTTTTTCCGGTCGGACCGTACGGTCCGGTCCGGGTTTCACAACTATGTTTAAATATCATTAAAATCGATGAAAATGGGCTTTTGCCCTTTTTTTTAAAAAAAAAAAAAAAAAAAACTTTATAGCAAAATGCCTCATGTCTGAAACTAATTAGGGAAATGCCCCTGTTTTGAAACTCAATTTTCTAAAAATTGAGTTTCAAATGTATAACTTGATTTTTGGAACATCGAGTTATAGCGAATGTGGACTTTGAAATTTTTTTTTTTTGGAACTCGAGTTCTGTGTGAAGTACTTGAGTTCATGGAACTTGAGTTCCACTTGAATTTTTTCAAGGCATGAACTCAAGTTTCATGTTTCATGAACTTGAGTTCCGTGTGAAGTACTCAAGTTCCAGAATTTTTTTTTTTTTTTTTTTTAATTTTCAGTTCACTATAACTTGATTGTCCAAAAATCAAGTTTCAAAATAAGGATATTTCTCTAAATAGTTTTAAAAATAGGACAATATGCTAGAGATATATATATATATATATATTTTTTTTTTTTTAAATGGGCAAAAGCCCATTTTCTCCTTAAAAATCTCATTTGTTGACTACTGGCATTTTTCTTTCTTATCTTATTTCATTTCTTCAAAAATATGTTAACTTCTATTTCTTTTAATGATTCTTGCATTAACTTGATTTTAACCAAATAAAATTGAGATTATAGCTATTTTCGCTCCGTCCCCTCTGTGGGGTGAAAGTGGGACAAGTCAGGAGTGGGCTGAGTCTGAGATATTTTGTCATTCCCAATTAGGTAATTTCCAAGTTGACTAGATAAAGATTGAAGACGAGGGAAAATATCTCCATGAGAATGTGAATCACAAAGGTTTTTTGCCATTCCCATTAATCAAGTTTGTTGCGACAAGTTTTAGACGTTTGGTTCCGAACCCATCATGTTTAATTTGAAAAGGGCTGAATTGGGTTGGTTCTTCCATCCACCACAAATGGATTGTTCCCAATTCAAAGCAGCCCAATCCAAACCTGAAATGGTCCATCCCCAAGTCCAACTGTCAACTTCAACATCTAGACCTTACAAATCTTATCAGGCCCAAACAAAATCTCTTGCTTTTGACTAATTAGTAATGACACTACTACCAAATTCCAAGTAGTAGAGAGCAGAGACATTGTGATTTCAAAAAATAGTCACTTCAAGGATACTTGGTTGGTGGACTCAATAAACTTAAAAGACATGTCGCATATTAAAAACTCCTAAATTTTATTTATCACATTATCAGTTCATGAGATTTTCGAAGTATCTTATGGGCAAAGAGTAGAATAAACAAACTTAAGGTTAGAATCTCATTTCCTTGAAATCAGTTCATATTTGTAACTGATTAAAGTAAAACACATTGCCTCCTATTATTGCAAACCCCATAAGAAATTTTTTGTTAAATAAAGCATTTAATGTATTATTATTACATTTATAATCCATTCATGGAGCAAAACAATCATAAAAGAATCCATCATTAACGAACATACATTTCTTATTGAAATTCCATTGCAGATTTTGTCTTTCAATAAAAAGATGTATACAGTTTTGCAGTACTGTAAGTATGACAAATCATTAAGGCTAACTTAGAAAATTCAAGAACGAAAAAGAAAGCACTTAATTCATAGTCGGAGAAATCAATTGGGTACTTGATGTTGTCAATTCTTCAACCTTTCTGGAGGATTGTTAAAAAAAGGTTTGAAGTTTGTCAGCCTTTCTGGAGGCTTTGGAATGCTGCAGGAAGTGATGGTTATGGAGTTATACGTATTGGTTTTGCATTCAAGCTCACTTCAAATGCACTTCATTTGTGAAGCTAATTTCGTTGAACCGTCTCATCATAAGCAAGAATATGAGCGTATAACTGCTCTTGCAAGAAACGCATTACTAGTTTGTTTTCCTTGCCTCTCAATTCAATATCACTAGTTTTACTTGAAAGCTGATATCCTCTAGTCATTACTAATGCCTATTTTTCTTTTAGGGCCATTAACTCTCATAGAATTGGTAATGCATAATAAGAAATATCTAGCTTCCACAAACAGTGGTAATTTTCTGAACTTTCGGTGTATTAGTTTTATTTTTCATTAATCTAAGAACCAAATATCATGAGGGGAACGCATGTACAAAAGGGTATGCCTCATAACTAAGTAACAAAATAAAATATCTACATTAGTACAACTCGATATAATTTATTTGGAATATTTTAGGAGTATTAGCATTGATTTATTGATTAGTACACTATATATACCCCAATCATATATGAAGAAGGTATTGACTACCTTAGTCCTAACTAAATAATAATTAATTAAAATATAAATAATATATTATAAGCTTACAAAAATTAGTAAAATTGGCAACCAAAAAAAAAATTAAGTAACTTTTAAAATGTAAATTTACAATTTTTATAAATCAAATAAAAATTATACTAATAAAATATGGGTTGTGTTAATGGGCACTAGAAGGTGCCCTTTAACAACAAACTTTAGGGTAATTTTTTAAGTAAGTTTTTCAACTTTTGGAAGTTTGTCAGTTTTTGACAATTTTTTTGATAACTTTTTTTTAAATGAAACACAAAAAAAAAAAAAAAAAAAAAAACGTTAACAAGCACTGCACAGTACTTGTTAACATTTCCCATAAAATATTAAGGTGTTAGATTAGTTAAAATTATATTTATACTAAACAATAGTAAAGAACAACGCCAAGACACATCCTTTTGGGTTTTTTTTATTTTATTTTTAAATTGGGTAATTAAATATGGAGGAAGGAGGGAGATGATGGAAATGGTGGCACCAGCGGGACCAATGTTTCAAGTTGTGACCTTGAGTGGAAACACATTGACAAATGACCTCAGGCACACACTCTTTAAAAAATTAGAGGAGCCAAGAAGTTAAATCACAGGTACTCTTGTTCAAGTTATATTTGATGTTGGGAAAAAGGCAGTGCATGCGATTTGTGGTGGGTATATAAGTGGAATGTTTGTGTTTATCTTCACAGAAGGGCCTCTTTACAACTTTTGGGATGCAAAGAAGAGTGACACTGCAAAGTTTGAAAGATTCTATAGTGGGATGCTGGAGCAAGGAATATAGTTTGCTCCTTCACATTTTGAGACTGCATTTGCAAGCTTGGCACATACTCTTGAAGAGTGAAGATATCCAAAAAAAAGCAATAGCAGCGGCTGAGCAGGTTTTAGTGCAGATTTAGGGTGGCAATTCTTGCGTCCATAGCCTTTGATTCTCTGTTGCCCCTCAAGCATAATTGTTGTTTTGTAGGTGAATTGAGAGTGTGTATCACTATTAAGTTTATAATCGATTTTATGGACCAAAACAATCATAAAAGAATCTCTCATTAACGGGCATTTCTCATTGAAATTTCATTGTAGATTGTCTTTACATAGAGAGAGATATATACATCAACATTGCGAGTCTCTGACAAATCATTCAGGCTAAACTTAAAAATAGGCAAGAAAGGAAAAGGAAGTACTTAATCCATAATTGTAGAAATCAATAAGGCATTTGATGTTGTCAATCTTCCTACCTTCTGATAGAACTCTTGACAGTCATCAAAACCACAGATTTTTTTATAAACACATAATCACCAATATGCACTTGTACAGATGAATGCTGGAACAGACACAGTATGCTTTTGTAGCTAAAGCTTGGAAACTGGGGCAAGCTATTCCCCAACTCTACACAATTGCTTTTACATTATAGAACACGAGCAGACAATTTTCCCAGGTGAATCATCAATCTTCTTTTCTGTTCGGACAAAGCACCACGCAGTATCAAACTAAGCAGCTTTCATCAATCACAAGCTTAAAAGAAATTGTTAGGGCTGGTGAATCATGGATGCCATAAAAATTGACTCAATCAATATCCACATGTGAGGCAAACACACTTGTCAACACTAACAAAAATGAGCATAAGATACCAATTACCAACAACTTTCAATATTCAATTAGATTAATAATAAAAAATTATGAGGCTAAAAGATAGGAAGGCATCCAATTAGATTTTTTTTTTATAGGTAAATATCCAATTAGATTAATAATGCATATTTAACACCAGGGAGAAAAATGAATATATAGTCACAAGTCTCCTATTACACGTCCCAAGCACATAAAATGAAACTTGCTTGCTGCACCCCTCAACAAACCTTATAAATTTTAGATTGGCAGCATGGATTGTTTAATGTGGGAAATCTATTTCAATTTGTAAGGGATTGGACCATAATTTCTTAGGTAAAAGAAAACCCTCAAAGAACATAAATAAAAAACTTATTTTGGGAAGAGAAAAATCTCCAGGGAAGAATGAGAAGAAAGAAGGAACATCATCCAAGGAAATCAAAGCTTGTCCTTGAGAAGTACATTGTAAAAAAGACTTCACATGCCCCGTATTAGTTGCCCAATCAAGTTCCACACAGAACTGGGTGACTCCTAAACTTGACATTATTGCTGCAATAAAAGACAGCAACATGCTAAGAATGATAGTAATTAATATAACCTCCATTCTTGGAACATTACTACAACATTTGCCATGAAGGACTTTGTGAGGCATTAATACTACTGTACAACATGAATTGCACGGAAAAAACTTATCACAAACTAATACAAAACTCTTATCTTTGATTCATTTCTTAATGTTTTAGCTGCAATAAACTGCCCAAGTCATGCCAAAGTCCACATTTAACACCAGAAGAACCGCAAATATCAATTAAGTAAATGACAAAGCCTAATATTTCAATCCTTTTGAATCTAATAACAGAATCCTACATAAAATTTCTTAACAATCACACCAAAGTTAGACTAATTCAAACCTAAAAGCCTACATCGAAATCAAATTCGGCAACTGAATCTTATACTAATAAAAAAGAAGAAGATATTGTTTCAAAGCACACACCTCCTTCAAAGTGAAGCAGAAGATATTGTTTCTTCTGCTGATAAAGGCAAACACTCGCATGGATAACCAACAGCAATATTGCGGAGAGCATAAGGCAGAAACGATCTACTTGTATGGAGGTACCAAATTCCCATGGTTTACAATCAGCAGCTTCCCTAAGAGAAAAATAAAATAACCTAACAGAACATAGGATTTGTCACAATATAAAGGCAAGAAAATGTCAAATATAGAACCCAACCTCTTGAGATTTCATGATTAGTCTTGATTTGCAATTGTCAAGGGCTGAGGCCAATTATGAATCAATGTGGTATATGTAATTTCCATCTAAAGATACTCCTCCTCCATTAAACATTTGATTGCACACTTCTATCTATCTTCCTTTCTTTGCAAAACCCATTTGTCAATGGCATTATATGTGACAACAGCATCAAGGAGAAGAATTCCCCTTTCTACCATATCATGTAAAAGCTTAGTTGCTTCTTTTGATTTGCCCAATTTACAATACCCATCCATCAATCATGACAGAGTATCAGGCACAACTATGTATCATAAAATCAAGCATACACAACAACATTTTTTCTAACCAAAATCAACCAAATCCACGAACCATAACACAAGCAGTTAACTTATAATAAAGAAAAAATCCACAAACGACCACATAAGACATAACCCATCAAAAATAATAAGCAAAATCCAACAATTAAACAAAACCCAGATGCCATAATCATCCAAACATCAATAAAAACCATATAAAACTTAAAAACAAGAAGTCAAAACAGATATGGGTTTTGTTGGTTGTTTCTTCAATAAGAACATTAAAAAAAAAAAACACCTAAAGTAGTAGTAGACTCCATTGATTGAATCAATCACACTCAGAACCTAAGCTTGGTGAAGAACCACCTATTCTTCCCAGTCTTGAAACGCTCCTCGAGCCTCTTCTTGGTCTCTTTCGCCGCAGTGACTTTCTTCTCCTTCGACTGAAGCGAGTCCACGGCGACCACGTCTTTCAAATCCACGTCCAAGGTGTAGCGCGTGGGCATCAGGTGCTGGAAGTTCACGAGCTTGATGAAGGCCTTGACGCGGGACTTCTTGGCCGTCTTCTTCGCCGAGTCCTTGCGGATCACTTTGCTCGGGTACTTCTTTATCCCCGCGACCAAACAGTGCCCGTATGGCCTGTCCCGAGTGCCTTCGTCGAAGGATCGAACGATCACTGCCTTGCGACCTGCGTACCGTCCCTGCAGGAGTATCACTGCTTTGTTTGGCTTCAAAAACTTCACCATTTCTCTCTCTCTCTCTCTCTCTCTGGATTTTTCTCTCTTTGAATGTACGCTCTTTCTTTTGGAGGCGGAGGAGGAAGATGAGAAAATGAGAGGAGGTGAGGGATTTATGGTGGGTTTTTTTCCATTGTTTCGGTGCCCTTTTTAGCCTTGGGCTCGACTCATTCTGGGGCTGTCTTTCTGGGCTTTTTTTTGTTTGTCTTAGAGCATTCGAATTTGGTATTGCTAAGAGGATTTTAGCATTAATATACCAAATAAGCCCAATATCCATACTTGCAAACACTAGTTGTATAAAAAATTTACAACAGTGCAATTTTATATAAAAAAAAAAAAAAACTAATATTTTATTCACTTTATCAATTCCTCTCTCTCTCTCGTCGAGTTTTGGGTTTTTGTTTTTATTTGGGTTTTGGGATATACTTCCTTTGTCCTGTTTGAAAAGTCAAATTTTTTAAGAGAATATCATCTATTGTCTTGTCTACCTTATAAAAATGTATAAGTTTACAAAACTACCCTTATATAAATTTATCAACTTTTTTTTTTAAAGAATTATTTTTAATGAGGCAACTAAAAAGGTGCCCTAATTACATTGATTTTTTAAAAATATTTATTAGTTTTCTCTTTAAATAATTTTGAAAATAAAGTAAGGGTATAATAGGAACGTTAGTAAACTAATAACTTTTATTTTTTGAAATATGACAATATTTTGGGACATCCCAAAATGGAATAGAGGACAAATAAACTGGGATGGAGAGAGTATTATTTTATTGTGTACAAATATTAATTTAATGTGTTGCATTGTAAAATAAAAGTTGGGATGCTGAGAGTATTATAAAATGGCATGGTATAATTGATAAAGTAGTTTTTTAGGATAGTAAAATAGGATGAGATAGAATTTTGGGATGTGAATGCTCTTACATATCTAATCTCGAAAAAAGCCTTTTGAATTTAGTAGAGATTTTGATAAATGGAAAATATGGAGAGAGAGAGAGAGAGAGAGAGAGAGAGAGAGAGAGAGAGAGAGAGAGAGAGAGAGAGAGAGAGAGAGAGAGAGAGAGACGGTGTGTGTGGCTTTGTGTGGAGGAAAGTAAAAGAAAAAGAAAATAAGAAGATGAGGAAGAAGTGAACGAGTGGACGAGACAAAAGTGAAAAAAAAAAAAAGAAGAAGAGTTTTTGGGTTTAGGTATGAGATTATTTCACAACTTCCTTTTTATAACTATGATGTTATAGAGTTTGTGGTAAAGAAAAAAAATTGTGGATACATGTATAATCCTAGAACAACTCATTTAAAAAATATAAGTGTTAATAAAATTTTATTTTACAAAGATTATTTTAAAATTAGTATTGTGAAAATATTGTGACATTTTATTATTTCTCTAAAATTTTTAAATTATTACTATTTTTCTTTAGAAAAAAAAATAGTATCATTGACAGAATATTTTTATAACAATTTCATAATAAAGTTTACATAGTGGTATTTTTTTTTTCCTACTATTAACAACTTGTCATATAAACTTTATTGTGAAACCTTTTGTGAAAATATTGTGTCCATAACTTGCATTAAAAGAGGTAATTAAAACAAAGAATTCTCTTTATATATACCTTGCCTTTTTTAGTAATTTATCTCTCAAACTGTCAAAAAACTCCAATTTCATACCGCATATTTTAAAACTCCAATTTTTTCCAAAAACACAATATAAAAAAACTGAACCAAACTCATGCTCATAACACATTTATTTATTTGTTTAGGTGTCAGATGTCCACGACTAAATTATTTTAGAGTCTTCTAGTGGCACAAGACTTATTCATTATTTTATGGTTATGGGTTAGGCTATAAATGTGTGCACGAATTGTTAAATTAGAACTGGACCCCTCATGCCTAGGAATCTTATTAGGACTATTTAGCAAGTTGTTTAGAATATCTTCTTGACAAGATCCCAAATATCTATCCTTGAACTTGTTATACCCCTTTATCCTTCTTCTTCTTCTTCTTTTGGGTCTGTGTGTGTGTGTCACTTTTTTAGTTTTTTAGTAATTTTATTTTGGTTTGATTGATTAGCTTATAGCTTATTAATAGCCCATCTAGAATCTAGGTGCATGGCGCAAATTAGCAACCCATCTCTCAACTTTGTGTGTGCTAGCTAGCTGTCAACTTGACAATTAATGTTTCTTTGAATTGTATAATGAAACTAGGTCGAGTATCCACTTCTGTCTTCTTTTTTTTTTTCTTCTTCTTCTTCTTTTCTTATTCTGATTCAATTTTGGTGCTACAATTTGACTATTTTTATGAGAACTAGATTGTATTTTGATTATTCATCTTCGTTTAGAGAAATTTTTAGAGATTGAGAAAAAAAAAAAAGGAAATGGAAAGAGCGTGATACAGAAAGAAAGCAAGAATTGATATATATTTCATTTACTGGAATTTTTATTAGAAGAAATTCAACTCCTAATCTACAATAACCCATCAGGGTTGGAGAGGTACCATATATGAGCCAAAAAACTTTTGAGGTTTAGAGAAACTGTTGAACCAATGTTTTGTGGTTTCACTCTCTAAACTAAAGCATTTTGTGTTTAGCTCTCCTGTTGGAGATGCTCTTAGCGATTGTCAACAAAATCATATACTCCCGCGTTTGCCTTGTTTCTCACCTCATATTTGTGACATTTGACTAGTCTCTTAGCTCTTTATCTCTCATTATTTTGCGTAAAATGAGAAATCCTCCTAGCAAAAGCAGTTTCAAAGTTTTGGACTACTATGAAATAGTATTATCTCACTTACTCATAGTGTTAGCTCACTAAGACCCAAAAATTGCATTGGACCTCTGTAAGAAGTGACGAGTGTGTCAACTACCATGAACCTATTTTGCCACGAAATCTACCAACAAATATTGGATGACATCCCTTTTGGGATTTGTGGGACATTTGTGTATCACACGAGATTAGATTGTCCCGAAGTCCTAACTCCTAACAATTGTTTTACTATACCATTTCTTCTCAAAGTTACAATCCTAATTAGAGCAAAAGTTCAGGCTATTTCCGACAATTTCAAGCCTCAATATGAAGCTCAATTAATATGAAAATAAAAACAAAAAATGCATATCATATATCAGCCAAAAAAATAACAAAAGCACACCACTATATTAGAAGTAATAACACTACAAAACACAATATTTGACCCAAACAAATGGAAGCATACAGCACAATATTCATCATACCAGATTGTATGCATCACTTATTAAACCCAAAAAAAAAACATATCATCACTTATTTGTAACAAAAAGGGTACCATGCATATGGACTCGCTTAGGCTACAAACAAGCGTAATATACATATAGAAGTGAGAAACATATATAAATTATGCGAGCTAGTATACGACATTAACACCACCTAGCTAGTGGTGTCCAGGAAGCTTCTCCTTGATCTTCTCCATCACTCCCTTCTTCTCCTGATGTTGTTGGCCCTCGTAGTTACCTGGGGCTGTAGTTGAAGTTGTGTGACCTTGCTGGTACGGGTCTGTAGTTGAAGCTGTGTGACTTTGCTGGTACGGATCATCATGCTTGCGCCCAACACATGGTATGTTCTCTTTTATTTTCTCTGTCAACCCCTTCTTCTCTTGGTGATGTTGGCCCTCGTAGTCACCTGGGGCTGTAGTTGAAGTTGTGTGACCCTGCTGGTGCGGGTTTGTAGTTAAAGTTGTGTGACTTTGCTGGTACGGATCATCATGCTTGTGCCCAACACCTGGTATCTTCTCTTTTATTTTCTCTGTCAATCCCTGCTGATCATGACCATAATCACCGCCATGAGTAGGTACAGTTGCATCATGACGATAATCACCACCTGTTGTGTCAGTGTGGTGGGTTGGGTTGCCATATTGATCAGTGTGAGTTCGGGGCCCATGTTCATCTACTCGAATTGGATTGCCATATTCATCAACTTGGGGTGTACCACCGGCGTTTTGGTTTTGGTACTGCGACATTTTCAAAGTGAAAGAGCAAAAGCAAGAGCTTCTAGTAATAAGCAAAACTCAAAGCTATAACTAATTTGGCTAATTACTGACTATAACAAAAACAAAGTGTCAAAGCAAGTAGATTGTGAATAATATTCGAAGATGTATGAAAACTATGATTTAGGATTAGGATTTATATAGGCGAGCATATGTGGTATGTGGTAGAGGATATGCTTTAAACGTGGCAAGAGTTTAAAGCATCTTCAACGTTTACTGTTACCGACATATATGTCGGTAATTGTAAGAATTGTGGTGACACGTCGCCATTTTCATGAAAGACCAAGTTTCTAGATATGGAAGCATGAAAACAAGGACCAAGTTTCTAGTTTGGTGTTAACCTTAATCCTTTACTGCTGGTGTTGATATGTATCAACGATTTTTTGATCATCTCATTCTCATAGTCGTAGGTCCCACGTGTAGATAACCATTGGTTGAAATTTGTGAACACCTATATCCTAGCTTCGTCTGCAGAGAGCGTGTTGATTCAGAAAGAAAACATGAGAGTCTAGAGAGATTGTTGGACCTTCTCAATCTCAATATAGATTATTTGGACTGGCCCAAACCTAATGATAAGTGATTATTCTGTTCAAATAAGGTGTCTAACATGGGCCATAGCCTAGATAATAGCAAGCCCCATTCGAACTTGGACAAGCTGAGACGAGTGAGGCTCGTGTGCCAGGTCACTGGACAAGTTGGGTTTTCTGGGCCTTTTTGGCCTTGGGCTCGACTCATTCTGGGGTTGTCTTTCTGGGCACTTTTAGCCTTGGCTCATCTTCTTCTTCTTCTTTTTTTTTTTTTTTTTTGATTTACAAGCATTGGCATTTGATATTGCAAATGCTATATGTAATAGAATTTTAGCATTAATATATCAAACAAGCCCAATATCCAGACTTGCAAACACCAACTATTGTAAAAAAAAATTTACAATAGTACACTTCTATTAAAAAAAAAAAAAACTAATATTTTATTCACTTTATCAATTCCTCTCTCTCTCTCTCACCGGCTTTTGGGTTTTTGTTTTTATTTGGGTTTTGAGATATACTCCATTGATCCCAATTTGTTTGTTTTGTTTGAAAAGTCAAACTTTTTAAGAGAATATTATTTATTGTCTTGTTTGTCTTATAAAAATATATAAGTTTACAAAACTATCTTAAATAAATTTATCAGCTTTTTTTTTTTAAATAGTTATTTTTAATGAGGCAACTGAAAAGGTTCCCTAATTACATTGATTTTTTAAAAATATATATTAGTTTTCTCTTCAAATAGTTTTGAAAATAAAGTAAAGGCATAATAGGAACATTAGTAAACTAATAACTTTTATTTTTAGAAATAGGACAATATTATGGGACATCCTAAAATGGAATAGAGGACAAACAAACTGAGATGGAGGGAGTATTTTTTTATTGTGTACAAATATTAATTTAATGTGCTGTATTGTAAAATAAAAGTTGGGATGCTGAGAGTATTATAAAATGGTATAGTATAATTAATAGTGTAGCTTTTTGGGATAGTAAAATAGGATGAAATAGAATTTTGGGATGTGAATGCTTTTACATATCTAATCTCAAAAAACCCCTTTTGAATTTTGTAGAGATTTTGATAAATGGAAAAGAGAGAGAGAGAGAGAGAGAGAGAGAGAGAGAGAGAGAGAGAGAGAGAGAGACTGTGTATATGGCTTTGTGTGGAGGAAAGTAAAAGAAAAGAAAAATAAAAAAGATGAGGAAGAAGTGAACGAGTGGATGAGAAAAAGGTGAAAGAAAAAAAAAAAGAGTTTTTGGGTTTAGGTAAAGCAGCGTGGAAGAAAATATAGGGAGTAAAAACACAAATTATTTTCACAACTTCTTTTTTATAACTGTGATGTTATAGAGTTTGTGGTGAAGAAAAAATTGTAGATACATGTGTAATCCTAGAACAACTCATTTAAAAGATATAAGTGTTAATAATTTTATCTTAAAGATTAATTTTAAATTATTATTATGAAAATATTGTGACATTTTATTATATCTCTAAACTTTTTAAATTAGTACTATTTTTCTTTAGAAAAAATAGTATTGTTGAAAAATTATTTTTATAACAATTTCATAATAAAATTTACATAGTAAATTGTTATTAGTTCTCAGTAGTATTTTTTTTCTACCATTAACAACTTGTCATATAAATTTTATTATGAATTTTTTGTGAAAATATTGTGTCCATAACTTGCATTAAGAGAGCTAATTAAAACAAAGAATTCTCCTTATATATACATTGTCCTTTTTAATAATTTATCTCTCAAACTGTCACTTTTATAAATACTAACTAAACACTCAGCTTTTGCAAAAATACACAATTTCATACCACACTTTTTAAAACCCCAGCTTTTTCAAAGAACACAATATCAAAAAGTTAAACCAAGCTCACGCATGGCTCATAAATAGCCCGTCTCAAATCTTGGTGCTGTGCACATTGTGCCTAGTGGACTTGGCACAAATTAGCAACCCATCTCTCAAACTTTGTGCATGCTAGCTAGCTGTCAAATTGACAATGTTTTTTTGAATTGTATAATGAAACTAGGTCGGGTGAGATCGATTTCTGTCTTTTTTTTTTTTCTTGTTCTTCTTTTCTTATTCTGATTCAATTTTGGTGTTACAATTTGACTATTTTTATGAGAACTAGATTGTATTTTGATTATTCATCTTCGTTTAGAGAAATTTTTAGAGACTGAAAAAAAATAAAAGGAGATGAAAAGCGCGTGATACAGAGAAAGAAATAATTGATATAATATTTCAGTTACTGGAATTTTTATTAGAAGAAATTCAACTACTAATTTACAATAACCCATCAGGGCCGAAGAGGTACCATATTGTGAGAGACCGCGCCCCCAGCTCGTTTTAATGGAGTGTGTTGGGCCAAACCCATGTGAATGGGTGGAGTCGTGTTATTGTATCTCAAAATGGGGGTTAGACTAGTTATATTTTTCCCTTTAGATTAAGGGTTTTATAATGGAGTCGCCACTTATTTAATTATTGGAAAAATAAGAAAACCAAAATTGAAAAATTCATAATTTTATTAATTTTCAATTGAATTTACAATGGTCATAGGAAAATTACATGGCTTTGGTCCTAGATACAATCTAAGAAAAAGTACATGGCTTTGTTTCCTAATTACAATCTAAAAATTGAAAATTACATAGACAAGCATTTGATCTACTAATCCTTAATCTAAGTTCGGAGGCTATGTTACAAGGTGGGAAGGTGTTAGGCACCCACCTTGCCCGGTGAAACCGGTCTTCTAGACTATGGTGGCCAACATTCATATCACATCATTCAATATGTCAATCAATTTGCATGTTGAATTTAAGGTGTGTGCATGTGATAAACCCTAATTCAATTTATTAAGCATTGCATTTGGATTGAAGAATGAATTTTAGTAAATGTGTGTGTATGGTGATATCCTAGATTCAAGGATTTGAAAAAATTATGAAACAAACATATTTTTTTATATCTTTGATGTGGATTTAAGATCAAAACTAGTGCTTATGCATGAATATGTGATGAACAACAAGAACATATGAAGAACATATAAGAACATTCAAACATATTCAAGAGAATTTAAATAATTACTATCATGCTTTAATCCTAAATTCTTATCATGGCAACACAAAAAAACAAGTTAGGAAAAAAGATTATACCTTCATGCAAGATCTATATGGTGGATGAGGAGATTATTGAGGGAGGTTCTATGGGTGGAGGAAAACAAGAGTTAGGAGAGGAAGAGTGAGTCTCACTCAATACCTTGAGTCTCAAGAAGACCAAGATATGACAAGACTACTCAACTTCCTAGAACTCAAGAGAGGAAAAGAGAAATGGGGGTTTTTCTGTCTTTCTTGGAATGAAGGAGAGGGGGGTTTATATAGTAGTGGTAGAGGAAATATGAATGGAATGCCATTAATGAGGGTTGACAATGAATCATGAACCTAGACCTCATTTTAGCATTTGGGGAAATTTGGTGCAAAAAATGGAGAGATTTGTGGGAGTGAGGAGCAAGCCAAAATTTGGTTTTCCCGTAGCTGCTGTAACAGCATGTAGAGCCAACTTTGAAAAATCATATTTGACTCAATTTTGATCGGAATTGTGTCGTTCTTGTGCTCAAATTGAAGCCCCGGATGTCTAGTTTCTGGGAAAATTAATCTCATTCACAGATTCAAAATATTCTGAGAGATATTAATGAAATAGTGAGCAGAGGTTATTTCTTAAAAAAATGGTTTCAGCACAATTAACATTAATAGGTCCCAAATTAGTTTCTAATTAACATTAATAGGCTCCAATCACTCCCATTTCAGACCTAATTAATTCCAAATTTACCCTAATTAAAAGATAATTGCACAAATTACTCATTGAATAATTAATATTTAACTATCTAATTAATTAGGTGTATGCAACCTTACCATAAAATGTAGTCTTAACCAATCAAATTATGACACATCATTAATTTCAAATTGATTATAATTATAACCAATTAGAATCAATTGTTCATAATCACATAAGGTTGAACTCAATTTGTGATAGTGCATCTCGGCCATTAAAACTTAATTTGATAATAACTTTCAATTTGATGGTCCGATTAGGGCTTATAACTAATCGATTTGATCGTTACAACATCAAGATCATTTTGGTGAAATGAGATTAAGGATCTAATGACCAAAATCAAGATGCATATTTCCAATGTGAAATTACCCTTTTACCCTCCAAGTGAGGTTAAATGCGGGTTGCAAAATGAGGTGTCAACACATATATGAGCCAAAAAACTTTTGAGATTTAGAGAAGTTGTTGAACCAATGTTTTGTGGTTTCACTCTCTAAATTGAGTATTTTGTGTTTAGCTCTCCTGTTGGAGATGCTATTAGTGATTGTCAACAAAATCATATACTCCAGTGTTTGCCTTGTTTCTCACCTCATATTTTGTGACTTTTGACTAGTCTCTTAACTTTTTATCTCTCATTATTTTGCATGGTAATGAGAAATACCTCTAGCAAAAGCAGTTTCAAAGTTTTGGACTGATATGAAAATAGTATATCTCACTTACTCATAGGGTTAGCTCACTAAGGCCCAGAAATTGCATTGGGCCTCTGTAAGAAGTGACGAGTGTGTCAACTACCATGGGCCTATTTTGCCACAAACACCTACCAACAAATATTGGATGACATCCCTTCTGGGATTTGTGGGACATTTGTGTATCACACGAGATTAGATTGTCCCGAAGTCCCAACTCCCAACAATTGTGTTACTATATCATTTCTTCTCAAAGTTACAATCCTAATTAAAGCAAAAGTTCAGGCTATTTTCGACAATTTCAAGCCCCAATATGAAGCTCAATAAAAATAAAAATAAAAATTAAAAATGCATATCATATATCAGCCAAAAAAAATAACAAAAGCACACCACTATATTAAAAGTAATAACACCACAAAACACAATATTTGACCCAAACAAATGAAAGCATACAACCCAATATTCATCATACCAGATTGTATGCATCACTTATTAAACCCAAAAACAAAAAAAACATATCATCACTTTTTTGTAACAAAAACGGTACCATGCATATGGACAAGCGTAATGTACATATAGAAGTGAGAAACATATATAAATGATGCGAGCTAGTATGCAACATCAACACCACCTAGTGGTGTCCAGGAAGCTTCTCCTTGATCTTCTCCATCACTCCCTTCTTCTCCTGATGTTGTTGGCCCTCGTAGTAACCTAGAGAGATTGTTGGACCTTCTCAATCTCAATATAGATTATTTGGACTGGCCCAAGCCTAACGATAAGTGATTATTCTGTGCAACTAAGTTGTCTAACGTGGGCTCCAGCCTAGATAATAGCAAGCCCCATTCGAACTTGGACAAGCTTAGACGAGTGAGGCTCGTGTGCCAGGCCACTGGACAAGTTGGGTTTTCTGGGCCTTTTTAGCCTTGGGCTCGTCTCATTCTGGGGTTGTCTTTCTGGGCACTTTTAGCCTTGGCTCATCTTCTTCTTCTTTTTTTCTTTTTTTATTTACAAGCATTTGCATTTGATATTGCAAATGCTATATGTAATACAATTTTAGCATTAATATATCAAACAAGCCCAATATCCAGACTTGCAAACACCAACTATTGTAAAAAAAAATTTGCAATAGTACAATTCTATTAAAAAAAAATATTTTATTCACTTTATCAATTTCTCTCTCTCTCACCGGCTTTTGGGTTTTTGTTTTTATTTGGGTTTTGAGATATACTTCATTCATCCCAATTTGTTTGTCTTGTTTGAAAAGTCAAACTTTTTAAGAGAATATTATTTATTGTCTTATCTGTCTTATAAAAATATATATGTTTACAAAACTATCTTAAATAAATTTATCAATTTTTTTTTAAGAGTTATTTTTAATGAGGCAACTGAAAAGGTGCCCTAATTGCATTGATTTTTTAAAAATATATATTAGTTTTCTCTTCAAATAGTTTTGAAAATAAAGTAGGAGTATAATAGGAACATTAGTAAACTAATAACTTTTATTTTTAGAAATAGGACAATATTTTGGGACATCCCAAAATGGAATAGAGGACAAACAAACTGGGATGGAGAGAGTGTTATTTTATTGTGTATAAATATTAATTTAATGTGTTGTATTGTAAAATAAAAGTTGGGATGCTGAGAGTATTGTAAAATGGTATGGTATAATTGATAGTGTAGCTTTTTGGGATAGTAAAATAAGATGAAATAGAATTTTGGGATGTGAATGCTCTTACATATCTAATCTCAAAAAACCCCTTTTGAATTTCGTAGAGATTTTGATAAATGGAAAATAGAGAGAGAGAGAGAGAGAGAGAGAGAGAGAGAGAGAGAGAGAGAGAGACCGTGTATATGGCTTTGTGTGGAGGAAAGTAAAAGAAAAGAAAAATAAGAAGATGAGGAAGAAGTGAACGAGTGGATGAGAAAAAAGTGAAAGAAAAAAAAAAGAGTTTTTGGGTTTAGGTAAAGCAGCGTGGAAGAAAATATAGGGAGAAGGAACACAAATTATTTTCACAACTTCATTTATATAACTGTGATGTTATAGAGTCTGTGATGAAGAAAAAATCGTAGATACATGTATAATCCTAAAACAACTCATTTAAAAGATATAGGTGTTAATAATTTTATCTTAAAGATTAATTTTAAATTATTATTATGAAAATATTGTGACATTTTATTATATCTCTAAACTTTTTAAATTAGTACTATTTTTCTTTATAAAAAATAGTATTGTTGACAAAATATTTTTATAACAATTTCATAATAAAATTTACATAGTAAGTTGTTACTAGTTCTCTGTGGCATTTTTTTTTCTACTATTAACATCTTGTCATATAAATTTCATTGTGAATTTTTTGTGAAAATATTGTGTCCATAACTTGCATTAAGAGAGGTAATTAAAACAAAGAATTCTCTTTATATATACATTGTCCTTTTTGATAATTTATCTCTCAAACTACCACTTTTATAAATACTAACTAAACACTCAGCTTTTACAAAAATACACTATTTCATAAAGCACTTTTTAAAACCCCAGCTTTTTCAAAGAACACAATATCAAAAAGTTAAATCAAATTCACGCATGGCTTATAAATAGCCCGTCTAGAATCTTGGTGCTGTGCGCATTGTGCCAATGGACTTGGCGCAAATTAGCAACCCATCTCTCAAACTTTGTGGGTGCTAGCTAGCTGTCAAATTGACAATGTTTCTTTGAATTGTATAATGAAACTAGGTCGGATCAGATCGACTTATGTCTATTTTTTTTTCTTCTTCTTCTTTTCTTATTCTGATTCAGTTTTGGTGTTACAATTTGACTATTTTTATGAGAACTAGATTTTATTTTGATTATTCATCTTCGTTTAGAGAAATTTTTAGAGACTGAGAAAAAATAAAAGGAAATGGAAAGAGCGTGATACAGAGAAAGAAAGAATTGATATAATATTTCAGTTACTGGAATTTTTATTAGAAGAAATTCAACTACTAATTTACAATAACCCATCAGGGCCGGAGAGGTACCATATATGAGCCAAAAAACTTTTGAGGTTTAGAGAAGCTGTTGAACCAATGTTTTGTGGTTTCACTCTCTAAATTGAGTATTTTGTGTTTAGCTCTCTTGTTGGAGATGCTCTTAGTGATTGTCAACAAAATCATATACTCATGCATTTGCCTTGTTTCTCACCTCATATTTTGTGACTTTCGACTAGTCTCTTAACTCTTTATCTCTCATTATTTTGCATGGTAATGAGAAATACTCAAATACCCCTAGCAAAAGTAGTTTCAAAGTTTTGGACTAATATGAAAATAGTATATCTCACTTACTCATAGTGTTAGCTCACTAAGGCCCAGAAATTGCATTGGGCCTCTGTAAGAAGTGACGAGTGTGTCAACTACCATGGGCCTATTTTGCCATGAACACCTACCAACAAATATTGGATGACATCCCTTCTGGGATTTGTGGGACATTTGTGTATCACACGAGATTAAATTGTCCCGAAGTCCCTACTCCCAACAATTGTGTTACTATATCATTTCTTCTCAAAGTTACAATCCTAATTAGAGCAAAAGTTCAGACTATTTCCGACAATTTCAAGCCCCAATATGAAGCTCAATTAAAATAAAAATAAAAATAAAAAATGCATATCATATATCAGCCAAAAAAAATAACAAAAGCACACCACTACATTAAAAGTAATAACACCACAAAACACAATATTTTGACCCAAACAAATGGAAGCATACAACCCAATTCATCATACCAGATTGTATGCATCACTTATTAAACCTAAAAAAAAAAAAAAAACATATCATCACTTTTTTGTAACAAAAACGGTACCATGCATATGGACTCGCTTAGGCTACAAACAAGCGTAATGTAGATATAGAAGTGAGAAACATATATAAATGATGCGAGCTAGTATGCGACATCAACACCACCTAGCTAGTGGTGTCCAGGAAGCTTCTCCTTGATCTTCTCCATCACTCCCTTCTTCTCCTGATGATGTTGGCCCTCGTAGTCACCTGGGGCTGTAGTTGAAGTTGTGTGACCCTGCTGGTACGGGTTTGTAGTTGAAGTTGTGTGACTTTGTTGGTATGGATCATCATGCTTGTGCCCAACACCTGGTATGTTCTCTTTTATTTTCTCTGTCAACCCCTTCTTCTCCTGATGATGTTGGCCCTCGTAGTAACCTGGGGCTGTAGTTGAAGTTGTGTGACCCTGCTGGTGTGGGTTTGTAGTTGAAGTTGTGTGGCTTTGCTGGTACGGATCATCATGCTTGTGCCCAACACCTGGTATCTTCTCTTTTATTTTCTCTGTCAATCCCTGCTGATCATGACCATAATCACCGCCATGAGTAGGTACGGTTGCATCATGACGATAATCACCACCTGTTGTGTCAGTGTGGTGGGTTGGGTTGCCATATTGATCAGTGTGAGTTCGGGGCTCATGTTCATCTACGCGAATTGGGTTGCCATATTCATCAACTTGGGGTGTACCACCGGCGTATTGGTTTTGGTACTGCGACATTTTCAAAGTGAAAGAGCAAAAGCAAGAGCTTCTAATAATAAGCAAAACTCAAAGCTTTAACTAATTTGGCTAATTACTGACTATAACAAAAACAAAGTGTTAAAGCAAGTAGATTGTGAATAATATTCGAAGATGTATGAAAACTATGATTTAGGATTAGGATTTATATAGGCGAGCATATGTGGTATGTGATAGAGGATATGCTTTAAACGTGGCAAGAGTTTAAAGCATCTTCAACGTTTACTATTACCGACATATATGTCGGTAATTGTAAGAATTGTGGTGACACGTCACCATTTCATGAAAGACCAAGTTTCTAGATATGGAAGCTTGAAAACAAGGACCAAGTTTCTAGTTCGGTGTTAAACTTAATCCTTTACTGCTGGTGTTGATATGTATCAACGATTTTTTGATCATCTCATTCTCATAGTCGTAGGTCCCACGTGTAGATAACCATTGGTTGAAATTTGTGAACACCTATATCCTGGCTTCAACTGCAGAGAGCGTGTTGATTCAGAAAGAAGACATGAGAGTCCAGAGAGATTGTTGGACCTTCTCAATCTCAATATAGATTATTTGGACTGGCCCAAGCCTAATGATAAGTGATTATTCTGTGCAACTAAGTTGTCTAACGTGGGCTCCAGCCTAGATAATAGCAAGCCCCATTCGAACTTGGACAAGCTTAGACGAGTGAGGCTCGTGTGCCAGGTCACTGGACAAGTTGGGTTTTCTGGGCCTTTTTAGCCTTGGGCTCGACTCATTCTGGGGTTGTCTTTCTGGGCACTTTTAGCCTTGGCTCATCTTTTTTTTTTTTTTTTTTTTTTTGATTTACAAGCATTCACATTTGATATTGCAAATGCTATATGTAAGAGAATTTTAGCATTAATATATAAAATAAGCCCAATATCCAGACTTGCAAACACCAACTATTGTAAAAAAAATTTGCAATAGTACAATTCTATTAAAAAAAAAAAACTAATATTTTGTTCACTTTATCAATTCCTCTCTCTTTCTCTCTCACCGGCTTTTGGGT
Source organism: Castanopsis chinensis (assembly GCA_032878915.1). Taxonomy (NCBI): domain Eukaryota; kingdom Viridiplantae; phylum Streptophyta; class Magnoliopsida; order Fagales; family Fagaceae; genus Castanopsis; species Castanopsis chinensis. The sequence goes on from JAVQMG010000114.1 coordinate 23,876,017, forward strand.
TTTTGTTTTTATTTGGGTTTTGAGATATATTCCATTCATCCCAATTTGTTTGTCTTGTTTGAAAAGTCAAACTTTTAAGAGAATATTATTTATTGTCTTGTCTGACTTATAAAAATATATAAGTTTACAAAACTATCTTAAATAAATTTATCAGCTTTTTTTTTTAAAGAGTTATTTTTAATGAGGCAACTGAAAAGGTGCCCTAATTACATTGATTTTTTAAACATATATATTAGTTTTCTCTTCAAATAGTTTTGAAAATAAAGTAGGGGCATAATAGGAACATTAGTAAACTAATAACTTTTATTTTTAGAAATAGGACAATATTTTAGGATATCCCAAAATGGAATAGAAGACAAACAAACTGGGATGGAGAGAGTATTATTTTATTGTGTACAAATATTAATTTAATGTGTTGTATTGTAAAATAAAAGTTAGGATGCTGAGAGTATTGTAAAATGGTATGGTATAATTGATAGTGTAGTTTTTTGGGATAGTAAAATAGGATGAAATAGAATTTTGGGATATGAATGCTCTTGCATATCTAATCTCAAAAAACCCCTTTTGAATTCTGTAGAGATTTTGATAAATGGAAAATAGAGAGAGAGAGAGAGAGAGAGAGAGAGAGAGAGAGAGAGAGAGAGAGAGAGAGAGAGAGAGACTGTGTATATGGCTTTGTGTGGAGGAAAGTAAAAGAAAAGAAAAATAAGAAGATGAGGAAGAAGTGAACGAGTGGATGAGAAAAAAGTGAAAGAAAAAAAAAAAAGAGTTTTTGGGTTTAGGTAAAGCAGCTTGGAAGAAAATAGAGGGAGTAGGAACACAGATTATTTTCACAACTTCTTTTTTATAACTATGATGTTATAGAGTCTGTGGTGAAGAAAAAATTGTAGATACATGTATAATCCTAGAACAACTCATTTAAAAGATATAAGTGTTAATAATTTTATCTTAAAGATTAATTTTAAATTATTATTATGAAAATATTGTGACATTTTATTATATCTCTAAACTTTATAAATTAGTACTATTTTTCTTTAGAAAAAATAGTATTGTTGACAAAATATTTTTATAACAATTTCATAATAAAATTTACATAGTAAGTTGTTATTAGTTCTCAATGGCATTTTTTTTCTACCATTAACAACTTGTCATATAAATTTTATTGTGAATTTTTTGTGAAAATATTGTGTCCATAACTTGCATTAAGAGAGGTAATCAAAACAAAGAATTCTCTTTATATACACATTGTCCTTTTTGATAATTTATTTCTCAAATTGCCACTTTTATAAATACTGACTAAACACTCAGTTTTTACAAAAATACACAATTTCATACCGCACTTTTTAAAACCCCAGCTTTTTCAAAGAACACAATATCAAAAAGTTAAACCACACTCACGCATGGCTCATAAATAGCCCGTCTAGAATCTTGGTGCTGTGTGCATTGTGCCTAGTGGACTTGGCGCAAATTAGCAACTCATCTCTCAAACTTTGTGTGTGCTAGCTAGTTGTCAAATTGACAATGTTTCTTTGAATTGTGTAATGAAACTAGGTCGGGTCAGATCGACTTCTATCTATTTTTTTTTTCTCCTTCTTCTTTTCTTATTCTGATTCAATTTTGGTGTTACAATTTGACTATTTTTATGAGAACTAGATTGTATTTTGATTATTCATCTTCGTTTAGAGAAATTTTTAGATACTGAGAAAAAATAAAAGGAAATGGAAAGAGCGTGATACAGAGAAAGAAAGATTTGATATAATATTTCAGTTACTGGAATTTTTATTAGAAGAAATTCAACTACTAATTTACAATAACTCATTAGGGCCGGAGAGGTACCATATATGAGCCAAAAAACTTTTGAGGTTTAGAGAAGCTGTTGAACCAATGTTTTGTGGTTTCACTCTCTAAATTGAGTATTTTGTGTTTAGCTCTCCTGTTGGAGATGCTCTTAGTGATTGTCAACAAAATCATATACTCCTGCGTTTGCCTTGTTTCTCACCTCATATTTTGTGACTTTTGACTAGTCTCTTAACTCTTTATCTCTCGTTATTTTGCATGGTAATGAGAAATACTCAAATACCCCTAGCAAAAGCAGTTTCAGAGTTTTGGACTAATATGAAAATAGTATATCTCACTTACTCATAGTGTTAGCTTACTAAGGCCCAGAAATTGCATTGGGCCTCTGTAAGAAGTGACAAGTGTGTCAACTACCATGGGCCTATTTTGCCACGAACACTTACCAACAAATATTGAATGACATCCCTTCTGGGATTTGTTGGACATTTGTGTATCACACGAGATTAGATTGTCCCGAAGTCCCAACTCCCAACAATTGTATCACTATAGCATTTCTTCTTAAAGTTACAATCCTAATTAGAGCAAAAGTTCAGGCTATTTCTGACAATTTCAAGCCCCGATATGAAGCTCAAAAAAAAATAAAATAAAAAATAAAAATGCATATCATATATCAGTCCAAAAAAATAACAAAAGCACACCACTATATTAAAAGTAATAACACCACAAGACACAATATTTGACCCAAACAAATGGAAGCATACAACCCAATATTCATCATACCAGATTGTATGCATCACTTATTAAACCCAAAAAAAAAACATATCATCACTTTTTTGTAACAAAAAGGGTACCATGCATATGGACTCGCTTAGGCTACAAACAAGCGTAATGTACATATAGAAGTGAGAAACATATATAAATGATGCGAGCTAGTATGCGACATCAACACCACCTAGCTAGTGGTGTCCAGGAAGCTTCTCCTTGATCTTCTCCATCACTCCCTTCTTCTCCTGATGTTGTTGGCCCTCGTAGTAACCTGGGGCTGTAGTTGAAGTTGTGTGACTTTGCTGGTACGGATCATCATGCTTGTGCCCAACACCTGGTATGTTCTCTTTTATTTTCTCTGTCAACCCCTTCTTCTCCTGATGATGTTGGCCCTCGTAGTCACCTGGGGCTGTAGTTGAAGTTGTGTAACCCTGCTGGTGTGGGTTTGTAGTTGAAGTTGTGTGACTTTGCTGGTACGGATCATCATGCTTGTGCCCAACACCTGGTATCTTCTCTTTTATTTTCTCTGTCAACCCCTGCTGATCATGACGATAATCACCGCCATGAGTAGGTATGGTTGCATCATGACGATAATCACCACCAGTTGTGTCAGTGTGGTGGGTTGGGTTGCCATATTGATCAGTGTGAGTTCGGGGCCCATGTTCATCTACGCGAATTGGGTTGCCATATTCATCAACTCGGGGTGTACCACCGGCGTATTGGTTTTGGTACTGCGACATTTTCAACGTGAAAGAGCAAAAGCAAGAGCTTCTAATAATAAGAAAAACTCAAAGCTATAACTAATTTGGCTAATTACTGACTATAACAGAAACAAAGTGTTAAAGCAAGTAGATTGTAAATAATATTCGAAGATGTATGAAAACTATGATTTAGGATTAGGATTTATATAGGCGAGCATATGTGGTATGTGGTAGAGGATATGCTTTAAACGTGGCAAGAGTTTAAAGTATCTGCAACGTTCACTATTACCGACATATATGTCGGTAATAGTAAGAATTGTGGTTACACGTCGCCATTTTCATGAAACACCAAGTTTCTAGATATGGAAGCATGAAAACAAGGACCAAGTTTCTAGTTCGGTGTTAAACTTAATCCTTTACTGCTGGTGTTGCCGTGTTGGATATGTATCTACGACTTTTTGATCATCTCATTCTCATAGTCGTAGGTCCCACGTGTAGATAACCATTGGTTGAAATTTGTGAACACCTTCATCCTAGCTTCGACTCCAGAAAGCGTGTTGATTCAGAAAGATACATGAGAGTCTAGAGAGATTGTTGGACCTTCTCAATCTCAATATAGATTATTTGGACTGGCCCAAGCCTAATGATAAGTGACTATTCTGTGCAACAAACTTGTCTAACGTGGGCTACAGCCTAGATAAATGCAAGCCCCATCCGAACTTGGACAAGCTTAGACAGGTGAACCTTGTGTGTCAGTTTACGGGAAACGTTAGAATATGAACTAGTGTCTAGTAAAATTGATTACCGGATTGAAGCCCAAATCAGCTTAAATGGGAGTTTCAAAAACTTGGCTATGTCAGTATGGCAGTATGACAACCCTAAATTTAAATTTAGATCAGATGATAATTTTAATTTCAAATGACACAACAATCCATATACTGTTAAATCTAGAAAATAAAATCTCTCAATTGGGATCATGCTTGAAAGTTTTGGACCACTGAAGTTCATAAAGGAACAATATTCAATCACAAAGGCCCAACAAGTGCATTGAGCTACTGTAGGAAGTGGAGTGGTACCAAGTACCTCTGGCCTATATTACATGAACAAGTTTACCAACAATTATTAGATAACTAGTAAGGGTTGCACGTGTTCGAAAAAATTTAAGATAGAATCTTTTTTTTTGAAGTAGAATCAAATCATGTATAATTATGGCATCTGGGTTCTGTTGAACCCAGTTGCCATAATTATCCAAACATCCATAAAAATCATACAAAACTAAAAACAGATATAGGTTGTCTCCATTGATTGAATCCATCACTCAAAACTTAAGCTTGGTGAAGAACCACCTATTCTTCCCAGTCTTGAAACGCTCCTCGAGCCTCTTCTTGGTCTCTTTCGCCACGGTGACTTTCTTCTCCTTGGACTGAAGCGAGTCCACAGCGACCACGTCTTTCAAATCTACGTCCAAGGTGTAGTGCATGGGCATCAGGTGCTGGAAGTTCACGAGCTTGATGAAGGCCTTGACGCGGGACTTTTTGGTCGTCTTCTTCACCGAGTCCTTGCGGATCACTTTGCTCGGGTACTTCTTTATCCTCGCAACCAAACAGTGCCCGTAAGGCTTGTCGCGGGTGCCTTCGTTGAAGGATCGAACGATCACTGCCTTGCGACCTGCGTACCATCCCTGTCGGAGTGTCACTGCTTTGTTTGGCTTCAAAAACTTCTCTCTCTGGATTTTTCTCTCTTCTTTTGGAGGCGGAGGAGGTGAGGGATTTATGGTGGGGTTTCTGGGCCTTTTTTGCCTTGGGGTCGACTCATTCTGGGGCTGTCTTTCTAGGCCTTGGGCTCGTATGCTTCTTTCTTCTTTTTTCTATGCTGCTTCATCTTCTTCTCTTCTCTCCTCTTCTTTTTTTTTTTTTAATTTTTTATTTATATTCTAAAGCATTCCCATCAAGTGTGGCATTTGACACACTAAAATCCAAAAAATTACTTTCATCAAGTATTTTAAATGCCATAATATTTGGCATTGATGAACAGTACAATCTCAAATTTAAGACCGCACTGTTCGTAGATTGTAAAACTTATATTGTTTTTTTATTTAGTGGGACCCACTTTATTTAAAGAGGAGAGTAAGAAATAATAATAAAAAAGAATAAAAATATTAAAGAAAGAATATTTAAATGAAGTTGTAAAAAAAATAGAATGTTTGATGTTTGGTATATTGTAAAATGAGGTATTAAAATTGTAAAAATAGCGTTTTGAAATTGTAAATACTAAAATTTTTACAATTGTTGATAACAATGCTCTTATATATCTAATCTTAAAAAAACTTTTTGAATTCAGTAGAGTTTTTGATAAATGGAAAATATGTAGAGAGAGGGAGCGAGAGAGAGAGAGATTGTGTGTGCGCGCGTGTGTGTGGTTTTGTGTGGAGGAAAGTAAAAGAAAGGAAAATAAGAAGATAAGGAAGAAGTGAACGAGTGGATGAGAAAAAAGTGAAAGAAAAAAGAAAGATTTTTTGGGTTTGGGTAAACTAGTGTGGAAGAAAATATAGGGAGTAGGAACACAGATTATTTCACAACTTTCTTTTTTATAATTGTGATATTATAGAGTACGTGGTGAAGAAAATATTGTGAATACATGTATAATCCTAGAACAACTCATTTAAAATATAAGTGTTAATAAAATTTTATTTTACAAAGATTAATTTTAAATTAGTATTGTGAAAATATTGTGACATTTTATTATTATATCTCTAAACTTTTTAAATCAGTACTATTCTTTTTTAGAAAAAAAAAAAATACTAGTACTATTGACAAAATATTTTTATAACAATTTCATAATAAAGTTTACACAGTAAGTGGCATTTTTTATTGTGACAGAATATTCTCATCTAGACCTACTAGTGGCATTTTTTTTTTCCTACCATTAGCAACTTGTCATATAGACTTTATTGTGAAATTTTTGTGAAAATATTGTGTCCATAACTTGCTTTAAGAGAGGTAATTAAAACAAAGAATTGTCTTTATATATTCAATTGTCCTTTTTGGTAATTTATCTCTCAAATTGCCATTTTTATAAGTACTAACCAAACTCTTAGCTTTTTCAAATATCATTTTTTAACAGTTTTTACCAAACACTTAGTTTTTACAAAAAACCCAATTTCATACTGCACTTTTTAAAACTCCAACTTTTTCAAAAAACACAATATCAAAAAACTGAACCAAACTCACCCATGAGCTCATAACACATTTATTTATTTGTTTAGGTGTCAGATGTGCACGATTGAATTATTTTATGGTATTGGGTTAGGCTATAAACGTGTGCACGAATTGTTAAATTAGAATTGGACCCCTCATGCCTAGGAATATTAGAGCACCTGCATTAGTAGATGAATTATTTTTGTAAATTTACACATCTAAAACCTACTTTTTTTATTTTACAATCTCATTTTTACAAAACACCCACATCAATTTGTTTATTATACACATTTATTCAAATAAAATATTCAATTTATACCCACCGTCAACCCACCTAGCCACCATCTTCAACCTGCAAATCTTTAGCTAATTCATTCCTATCAAACACATAAACAGTCAACAATTTTTTTTTTTTTTTTTAAACACAATTCTAAGCAAAATTATGAGTAGCCAAAAAAAAACCCAGATGATTTTCTGAGCAGCCAAACAAAAACCCAGTTGCGTTGGTTTCGCTGACAACCGAAACGTTTCGGATTAGGTGTGCTAGGAGACCATGAGGCCGCACATGGTGGTTCGGCTGAGGTCTAGGAGGAAGGCGGGGCAGGGGATGAGGACGACGCGAAGGATGTTGCTCCGGCGCAGGGGTCGAGAGTTTTTGAGTGATCTGGAAGATGATCTGAGTTTTTGAGCGGTGTGGGCGAAGGATGTTGCTCCAACGGCATCATTTTGGCTAGCCGGAATATCAGATTGAAGAGAAGGATCTGAGAGCATTAGAGAGAAAGAGAGGGATTGAGATAGAACGAGAGAGAGGTGAGAGTGAGGTGAAGGAGAGAAAAAAAAATATAAGATATTATATACAAGATCTACAGTAACCGTGCATATATGCACGGTTACTGTGGCAAATATGCACACTTTTAGTAGCACTGATGTGGAGTATTTTTGAGGTAAAATATGTAAAATTGGTGCCTTTTTCTATTATACAAGACTTTGCATCCACTGATGTCGATGCTCTAATTAGAACTATTTCGCAACCCGTTTAGAATATCTTCTTGACAAGATCCCAAATATCCTTGACCTTTTTATACCCCTTTGTTCTTCTTCTTCTTCTTCTTTTGGGTCTCCATGTGAGTGTGTCACTTTTTGAGTAATTTTTTGATTGGGATTGGTTTGATTGATTAGCTTATAGTCGATAAGAGTGTTTCCATCAAGTGTGTCAAATGCCAAATATTTGGCATTTGACACACCAAACTCTAAAAAACCACTTTCATCAAGTGTTTTAAATGCCATAATATTTGGCATTGATGAATTATGCAATCTCAAATTTGAGACCACATTGTTTACAAATTGTAAAACTTATATTTTTTTTTTTATTCAGGTGGAGCCCGTTTTCTTTTAAAGAAAGAATAAAAATTGAATGAAGTTGTAAAAAAAAATGAATAAAAATATTAAAGAAAGAATATTTAAATGAAATTGTAAAAAAGAAAAAGAATGTTTGATGTTTAGTATATTGTAAAATGAGGTGTTAAAATTGTAAAAGTAGTGTTTTGAAATTGTAAATGCTAAAATTTCTAACCCATCTAGGATCTAGGTGCTATGAGCATTTGTGCGCGCTAGCTAGCTGTCAACTGGACAATGTTTCTTTGATTGTATAATGAAACTATGTTAGGTCAGATCAACTTCTGTCTTTTTTTTTTTTTTTTTTCTTCTTCTTCTTTTCTTATTCTGATTCAATTTTGGTGTTAGAATTTGACTATTTTTATGAGAACTAGATTGTATTTTGATTATTCATCTTCATTTAGAGAAATTTTTAGAGACTGGAAAAAAAAAAAAGGAAATGGAAAAAGGGTGATACAGAAAGAAAGAAAGAATTGATATAATATTTCGGTTACTGGAATTTTTATTAGAAGAAATTCAACTACTAATCTACAATAACCCATCACGGCTAGAGAGGTACCATATATGAGCCAAAAAACTTGAGGTTTAGAGAAATTGTTGAACCAATGTTTTGTGGTTTCAGTCTCTAAACTAGAGTATTTTGTGTTTAGCTCTACTGTTGGAGATGCTCTTAGTGGTTGTCAACAAAATCATATACTCCTGCATTTGCCTTGTTTCTCATGTCATATTTTGTGACTTTTGTCTAGTCTTTTTACTCTTTTATCTCTCATTATTTCGCATGTTAATGAGAAATCCCCCTAGCAAAAGTAGTTTCAAATTTTTGGGCCAATATGAAAAGTTTTGGACTGATATGAAATAGTATTATCTCACTTACTCATAGTGTTAGCTCACTAAGGCCCAGAAATCGCATTGGGCCTCTGTAAGAAGTGACGAGTGTCAACTACCATGGGCCTATTTTGCCACAAACACCAACCAACAAATATTGGATGACATCCCTTTTGGGATTTGTGGGACATTTGTGTATCACAAGAGATTGGATTGTCCCTGTTAAATATCTTGTAGATATTTAAGTCTTGTAAATATTTGTTAAAGTATAGAATATCTTGTAGGTATTAGTTTAGAAGTTCTGTATTGTAGTTTGTATATAGCAGTGCTAAGCTACAATAGCATAGAGTTGTAGTGCATTAAACGGGTGTAGTTTACAGAGCACAGTTAGTTAGATAGGTATTTGCCATTTGTCATGTTTGTATTGGTTGACTTGATTGTTGGTCAGGTGGTTACTTTGTTTTGGATATATAAGGAAGCAGAGTCAGATATATATATATATATATATATACAAAAATCATCCAATCCAAATTTGACTATTCGGTCTTCACCAAGGTCCATAAAGGTTCAATCATCATTTTGCTAGTGTATGTTGATGACATTCTTATAGCTAGCAATAATGTGGATGCTGTCAACACCTTCAAGCTTTTCCTAAACAACAAATTCAAGCTAAAAGATATTGGCACTTTGAAGTATTTCTTAGGCCTTGAAGTTGCTAGAATTGAGAAGGGTATTAGTTTATGTCAAAGGAAATTTACCTTGGAGCTGTTGTCTGATACAAGTTTGCTAGCTAGCTAGCAAGCCTGCTAATGTGCCAATGGAGTAGTATGCCAAATTCAGTAGTTCAATGGGTGAGGATGTGCTTGATTCTTCCTTGTACAGAAGGTTGATAGGTAAATTGCTCTATTTGACACTCACCAGACCAGACATATGCTACTCAGTACACAAACTTAGTCAGTTCTTGAGTTCTCCCAAAGTGCCTCACTTGCAAGCAACTTATAGAATTTTTAAATACCCAAAGAAGACACCAAGTCAGGGTTTGTTTCTTTTTGCGAGCTCAGAATTGAAGCTTAAGGCCTACTATGATGCTGACTAGGCAGCATGTCCAGATATTAGAAGGTTTATATTAGGCTTTTGTGTCTTTCTTGGTGAGTCTTTGATCAGGAGCGGCCCAACAAACTTTGAGACCTAAGACGATATGTTTAAATAAGGCTTTTTGTTATTAATTAAATAATATTTAATTAGTTTTCAATATCATAATTTTTATATAACAAAAATATATTGTTTTTAGGATAAAATTTAGTTACAAAATTGGTTATATCTTAAAGCTATAAACTCACTCAATAAAATAAATATTACAACATATTTTGAAAATCTAACGGTTGAATTACATGTTCTTTATGCTCTTAATACACATCTCAAATTTTGTGTCAATTTGATATTATTTACTATATGATCTATAAACTTATATTTTGTGCATAATTTTAAATTACAAAAATTTGCAATTTAAAAAATTTATTGATGACATAGCTATTGGTATTTAATTTTCTTAAAATTTTGTAAGTATGAAGGAAAAAAAAAGAAGATGTAATCCAATGGTGGATTTGTCAAAATTCACATCCAATAAAAAAATTTTTAAGTAAGTTTGTAGCCTAAGGCTACAACTAATTTTATAACTAAACTTTGTCCTTTTTTTTATCTTGTAATATTTTCTTTTTTGAAGAAATTCTAAAACTATAACAAATTTTATTAAAAGAACTTACAAAAATTGAAGCAATGAATGTGATTGAAGATAATAAACAAGTATTTGAATGAATGATGTTAGGATATTATAAATTTTACAACATAACGCTTATAAAAATGTATCACCAAGTAATTTAAAAATGTATTTAATAGGTTGTTGACGTCTACAAATTATATTAATTGTCACATCAATTTGTATAAAGGTTTTAAAATAAAATTTATAGTATCTATAGCATTTTCCTATCTAAATTATTTTTTATAATTAGTGACACATATTTGTAAGCCCTATGTATTTAAAGTTGTATTATCTCTAGCATTACTCAATTCTTTGTACTTCTTCAAAGTAGAAGAAAAATGTAAAACTAATTTTTTTTCCTATATCTCAAAAAAATAACTAAAAAAAATATATATTTCAATTTTTGCCCCAAAATTTTGGGGCCTTTCTCTAGTAGGAGCCCTAGGTGATTGCCTAAGTGGCCTAAGCCTAGGGTCAACCCTGTCTTGGAGCTCCTGGAAGTGTAAAAAGCATCAGGTTGTATCAAGATCTTCAGCATACAGATCAATGGCTATAATCACAAGTGAAGTTGTTTAGTTGATAGCTTTACTCAAGACCTTTGGACTAGAGCACAATCATGCAGCTGCTTTTTACTGTAATAGCAAGGCAGCTATCTATATTGCTGCCAATCCAGTTTTCCACGAAAGAACAAAGCATATAGAAATATAGATTGTCACTTCATCCGAGATAAGATTCAAGATGGTGTGATCAAGACCTTCTATAGACACCAGATGTTGTAGATTTCTTCACTAAGGCACTCGGGCATAAACAATTTCATTACTTATTATCCAAGATGAACTTAGTCAACATATATAGTTCATCTTGAGGGGTAGTCAACATATATAGTTCATCTTGAGGGGGAGTGTTAAATATCTTGTAGATATTTGTTAAAGTATAGAATATCTTGTAGATATTAGTTTAGTAGTTCTATATTGTACTTTGTAGTGCTAAGCTACAGTAGTATAGAGTTGTAGTGCATTAAACGGGGTGTAGTTTATAGAGCACACTAAGTTAGTTAGGTACTTGTCATTTGTCATGTTTGTATAGCTTACAGAGCACACTAAGTGAGTTAGGTACTTGTCATTTGTCATGTTTGTATTGGTTGATTTGATTGTTGGCCAGGTAGTTACTCTGTTTCTCATATAGAAGGAAGCAAAGTCAAATATTTATATATAAAAAAATCATTCACACAAGCTTTACCATGTTCACTCACTCTCTCTCTCTCTCTCTCTCTCTGTCAGTTCATTTCCTCAAGCTTGAATGTGATTTCAATTGTCCCAACTCCCAAAAATTGTGTTACTATATCATTTTTTCTCAAAGTTACAATCTTAATTAGAGCAAAAGTTCAGGCTATTTCCGACAATTTTAAACCTCAATATGAAGCTCAATTAAAATAAAAATAAAAAATTCATATCATATATCAGCCAAAAAAAAATAACAAAAGCACACCATCTATTAAAAGTAATAACACCACGTAACACAATATTTGACCCAAACAAATGGAATCATACAAGTAATACAACACAATATTCATCATACCAGATTGTGTGCATCACTTATTAAACCCAAAAAAAAAAAAAAAACATATCATATCACTTGTTTGTAACAAAAACAGTACCATGCATATGGACTCGCTTAGGCTACAAACAAGCGTAATTTACATATAGAAGTGAGAAACATTTGTAAATGATGTGAGTATTCGACATCAATTACACCACCTAGTGGTGTTACAAACGGTACCATGCATATGTACCTACTTAGGCTACAAACAAGCGTAAATTTACATATAGAAGTGAGAAACATATATAAATGATGCGAGTTCATATGCGACATCAACACCACCTAGTGGTGTCCTGGAAGCTTCTCCTTGATCTTCTCCATCACTCCCTTCTTCTTCTGATGATGTTGGCCCTCGTAGTGACCTGGGGCTGTTGTTGAAGTTATGTGACCATGCTGGTGCGGGTTTGTAGTTGAAGTTGTGTGACTTTGTTGCTTGTGCCCAACACCCGGTATCTGCTCTTTTATTTTCTCTGTCAATCCCCCTGTAGTTGAAGTTGTGTGACTTTGCTTCTTGCGCCCAAGACCCGGTATCTTCTCTTTTATTTTCTCTGTCAACCCCTTCTTCACCACCTTGTTTTGGTAATGCGACATTTTCAAAGGGAAAAAGAGCAAAAGCAAGAGGTTCTATTAATAAGCAAAACTCAAAACTATAACTAGTTTAGTGTCAAAGCAAGTAGATTGTGAATAATATTCGAAGATATATGTATGAAAACTATGGTTTAGGATTGGGATTTATATAGGCGAGCATAAGTGGTATGTGGTAGAGGAGTTGGACTACGCGCTTTGAGGCTGTTAAACGTACGTGGCAAACAGTTTAAAGCATCTGCAACGTTTACTATGACCGACATGTATGTCGGTCATAGTAAGAATTGTGAATGTTCGTGAAAACAATTAGGACCAAGTTCCTATATATGGAAGCATCATGAAAAAATAGCCGCGGACCCCAGGTGATGTATATCTTGGTCCACATGGCCTTTCGATTCTGTTGCCTCTGTCTAGTTTGGTGTTAATCCTTTACTGTAGGTGTTGGATATGTATCAACGATTTTTTGATCATCTCATAGTCGTAGGTCCCACGTGTAGATAACTTGCAAAGCTAATTAAAACAAAGTATTCTCTTATATATATATATATATATATTTTGATCATCTCATAGTCGTAGGTCCCACGTGTAGATAACTTGCAAAGCTAATTAAAACAAAGTATTCCCTTTTATATATATATATATATATATATATATATAGTCATTTTTGGTAATTTATCTTTCAAATGATCACTTTTATAAGTACTAATTAAGTGCTCAGTTTTTTCATAAATTACTCTTTAACAGCTTTTATCAAACACATAAGGCCTGATTGGTGAGTAATCTCAAACTCACATTTTCACATTTTAAACAATATTACACACATTTTCATATACTTTTTCAATTACACGTATTTCAAAAAATTACAAAAATCTCATCTCAAACTACTCTACCAAACACCTTCCTTAGCTTTTACAAAAGAATAAAGTTTCTATTCAAACTAGTTTGGAGAGAAACCTTACAAACTCATCATATATATTTATACTGAGTGTGAATTTTGAAAATCTAACCGTTAGATTGCATGTTCTTATTACATCCTTAATGCTTACAAAATTTCAAAAAAATTAAAGATCAATTGATATGTCATCAAATAAATGTTATAATTTCAAGTTTTTGTAATCTAAAATTATATATGAAAAATAAGTTAATTGATCAAATAGTAAATAATATCCAATTTAAATGAAATTTAATATGCATGTTAAGAACATAAAAAATATGAAATTCAATGGTTAGATTTTCAAAATTCACACTCAATATAAATCTATATGATGAGTTTGTAGGGTTTCTCTCTAAATTAGTTTGGAGAGAAACTTTGTTCTTTACACTTTTTAAAAACCCAATTTTTTCAAAAAATACAATATCAAAAAGTTGAACCAAACTCGCTCATAACACATTTATTTATTTGTTTATAACACATTTATTTATTTGTTTAGGTGCCAGATGTGCACGACTGAATTATTTTATGGTTATGGGCTAGGCTGTCAACTTGACATGTTTCTTTGAATTGTATGATGAAATTTGAGTTCATTAATTTTAGTACAAACATTGCTATTATTATCATGTCAGAGAACTTTCACAATTTTTTGTTTTTGGGTACAATTATTGAGTTGAAAAGGTGTAATTATATCAACGAATATTTGTTAACAAATTTTTTCAATGACTTGCTTGAAATAAAGTTGGGATATGTGAAAAAGCAAAGTGGCAAGGGGTGACCCTACCACATTGGACTTTTGGGGTTCCCTTTGTCCATTTCTCATTTAATTTACACACTATAATTCCCGTGAATTCACCTTCAAAAAACTGTTTTTGTCTGCAGGAGAATCACTGCTTTTTTTTCATCCCTGAAGCAAAGTTCTTCGTGACAACTTTTAGAAGTTCGCCTTCGAACCCATATGTTTAATTTGAAAAGGGCAGGGTTTGCCTTCTTTCATCTATCAAAAATGGGTTTGTCTTCTTTTGATAAAATAAATACTACCGCATGTTTTAAAAATTTAATTATTAAATTATATATATTTTACACTCTTAATACATATATTAAATTTTATGTTAATAAGATATTATTTATTATATAATTTATAAATTTATATATTATGAATAATTTTAAATTATAAAAACTTACCATTTAAAAATTTATTGATAGAATAACTATTAACCTTTCAACTTTTTAAAAATTTCGCCATCCAAGTCTACACCTCATAAATCTCATCGGGCCAACCAAAATCCCATGCTTTTGTTGAGTAATGACCAAGGAGGCTGATCTCGTACCGTACCGGCCGGTACATACCGTACCGGCCAGTGTACCGGTACAGGTACACCTCCCATACCGTACCGGAAAAAATACCGGGTGTACCGGCCTCGTACCGGCCGTACCGGCAGATTTCGGCCGTACCGGCCGGTAAGGGCATACCGGACTGAAACGTGTTCTGCCTGCTTTTTTTTTTTTTTTTTTTTTTCTCTGGTAATTGTGGCTTTTTTAGAGGGGTAGATTTGTATATTATGGTCCTGATGTAGATCCTTTTGATGGATGGGAGTAGATGATTTTATGTAATTTGTACTAACTTAATTATTTGTATTATTTATTTTCTTTGTATGTAATGAACAATTAAGTTTTTTGTTTTTTATATTGTGTTTTTTTTTTTTTTTTATGTAATGAACAATTGAAGTAATGTTTTATTATAAACATGAGGTAATGTTTTATGATAAATAGAGATTTTTTGTGTGTGTGTATATATATTAAATATATAAAAGAGCGGTAAACCCGAAACGGTACACCGGTATTGACCGGTATCCGAAATATACCGTACCGGTGGCCAAACCGGTACAGCCTCCGGTACGGTATTGACTTCCTTGGTAATGACACTATTGTCAAATCCAAATTAGTACACACTTTATGCTTATATTTAATCAAATAAAATTTAAAAAATAGCCGAAATTTTTGACTTCTACAAGTTTGTGGCTCCACTGTGATTGAGTGAAGAAATTGGTATTTTTACATAAATTCTTAAGTTAGCCATTCCTCAGTTTAGATATGATCATATGAACTAAGAAATTAACAAATAAAACACAAGCTCTAAAAGGTAACAAATCTATATATATATATATATATATATATATATATAATAGGTGAAGCAGAGAGAATCTTCAATTAGAATCCTAATTTTGTGCCATGTGTCAAGATTTATGTGGTTCCATTTGTTTAAATTTAAGTGGATTGGTTGTATTTTCAAAGTGTTTTTTGTTTTTTTAGGTTCATCTCCCCATATTTGCGTATTTCAATATTGATCTCCCCTTCTCGAATAATAACCTTCATATATAGCTCTATGTTGTTCAATGAATGGTGTGGCATTTGATATGTATCTCTCACTAACAATAATGCATGTATTTGGATATTCGTGTATCTTATATAAGAAGAGGTTTTTCATAGATTCAGATTGTACTCACAATTTTAATGATCTGGTTTATGCTTCTAAGGTTTGATTACTTCTTTTTTCATCTTTTCTATTTTAGATTTCGCCATTTGCTTGTCTATTTTAGTTTTTTGTTAAACAACAATAAAAGTTTCCTTTTTATTATTTTTTGTTTGCAAGTTTTATAGGGTTTATAATCTAGCTCTCACTCTCTATGAAAATACAATTAAATTCTAAATTGAAGT
The DNA here is from genome assembly GCA_032878915.1 of Castanopsis chinensis. NCBI lineage: Eukaryota > Viridiplantae > Streptophyta > Magnoliopsida > Fagales > Fagaceae > Castanopsis > Castanopsis chinensis. The sequence goes on from JAVQMG010000114.1 coordinate 23,892,289, forward strand.
CTAATTTTTTGCCACATGTCTTATCTAATTTTAAATTTATGTGTCAAGTGAATTATTAGGTTCCCAAATCAAAGAGTTTAAATTCAATTAGATTCTAAAATGAATTTTAATTGTAGTTCAATTTTGTGTCATGCGCCCTATCTAATTTTTTAATTTTTGTGGCAAGTGAAATATTGGGTGCAACAACCAAAGAGTCTAGATCCAATTAGATTCTAAATCATGTTTGATTTTGCGATATGTATCTCATCTAATTTTATAATTTTTGTATCAAGTGAATTATTAGGTGTAAAAATCAAAGAGTCTAAATTCAATTTAGAATTTAATTAGATTTTAAATTGAATTTTTTTGAAGTTCAATTTTGTGCCATGTGCCCGTCTAATTTTTTAACTTTTATAGCAAGTGAATTATTGGGTGCAAAAATTGAAGAGTCTAGATCTAATTAGATTCCAAATCATATATATATACTCCAATTGGAATTCTAAATTAGAATCCTAATTTTGTACCATGTGTCAACATTTATGTGTGCCATGTGTCAACATTTATGTTGCTCCATTTAAATCTAAATTAGAATCCTAATTTTGTGCCATGTGTCAAGATTTATGTGGTTCCATTTGTTTAAATTTAAGTGGATCGGTTGTATTTTCGAAGTATTTTTGTTTTTTTAGGTTCATCTCTCCATATCTACGTATTTCAAGATTCATCTCCCCTTCTCCAATAATAACCTTCATATATAGCTTTATGTTGTTCAATAAATGGTGTGGCATTTGATATGTATCTCTCACTAACAATAATGCATGTATTTGGATATTCGTGTATCTTATATAAGAAGAGGTTTTTCATAGATTCAGATTGTACTCACAATTTTAATGATCTGATTTATGCTTCTAAAGTTTGATTACTTCTTTTTTCATCTTTTCTATTTTAGTTTTCGCCATTTGCTTGTCTATTTTAGTTTTTTGTTAAACAACAATAAAAGTTTCCTTTTTATTATTTTTTGTTTGCAAATTTTATGGGGTTTATAATCTAGCTCTCACTCTCTATTTTCATTAGATCTATTTATTTTTATCCTATGTTCTCAATCTCTTTTTCTCAAGAATTTTTGGTTTAAAGGATTGATGATGGGTTTTTTTTTTTTTTTTTTTTTTCTTTGGAATGTTAAAGAGATATATAGTGTTTGCTGCAAAGGTAGACTTTAGATGTATAGTTTTTTTTTTTAATTATTAAATATGAGAATCTTCTCAAGATTGAACTACAGTCTTCTTAGATCTTTACTCATAGATCTTGGATCTCAAAACTCAGACTTATATACAATTGCAGATCATATATACAATTAGAACTTATCCTATTTGTTCGTCTTTACATTTTATGCTAATAATTTTAGTGATTTTTAATTGATTAAATTTTTTTTAATGAGATTCACGTTATTCTATTGTTATATATTATTATGAAATGCATGTTATGAGATTCACATTTAATTGATTAAAATATTTTGCTAAAAATGGTTTGTGATAAAGCAACTTAATCATAGCTATATGTACCATGTATAAATCAACTTTGAATATATATGTCTATGTAGCATTCTTTCTTTAGAATTTTGTATGATAAAAATATTTGTTAAAAAATTACATGATGCTAAGATTTATTAAACATGAATAAACTTAATCTTTTAAACATGACTAAACTCATGATTAATAAAAATAAAAAAAACAAAACCAATAGTATCACTTAAATAATAAAATGTAATATATTTATTTCCATTTTTTTATTAAATTATATCAATTCCCGTGCGGTAGCATGGGTTACATACTAGTTAAACTTAATGTTTGACTCATTACCTTTATAACTTCAGGGCTTAATTTGTGATTTGCTGTCAAAACTCCAACCAGGTTAGTGTCACAACATATTTCCACCGACAAACTTAACACGTTGTTGTTAAGACTATATGCATATGTCTAAAAGACTAAAACAACTCGTTTGATTATGTTGTAAGGGTTGTATTATGCACATCATCACATTTACATTCCAAACTATGGCTTCTTAAATCATCTAATTACTACAAGACATTTACTTAAGGTGGGGAAGCATTGAATGTCCATAGAGATAAGATGGCTCGCTTCATTGGTGTTTTATATAACCAAATCAAGATATTTTAGGGGTAAAATGTCATTGCCTATGTGATGCAAGCAGAGATCTGTTACGTTGGCTAAATCAAATATTGAATCAAATGATTAAGATGAATAGTTTCAGGATGCCACTTAACCGCTACTAATCGTGGATGTCACTCAACACTACAAAGTCATACACTTGATTGTTAGGAGGAATTGCTCAACTCCAAAGGAAGGACACTTGCAAATAATTTTCTGAATAAAAACTCTCTGCTGTCTTCTAATTTCTCATTGATATTTATTGGTGAATACATTGCATGTAAAATAAGTACTTACAATTAAATGCTTTACAAATTCCAACATAGATGACAACTCCCTAGATTGATTTTGCATCATTCTATGATCAAATTTATTAAGCTGGAAGTTTGGAACAACGACCAGCAAGACTCATAATTAGCTTTGACTATATAATAAAGCTAAATAAAAGAAAATTGGACTTATTAATAAAGAGAAATTATTGAATACTCTTCGAGTACAATAAATGCATGCTCTCTTTTTTCACATAATTGTGAATCCCACTAATTAAATTTATGATGAGACCCATAATTTTCTGAGAGTACCTAATAGTTTTCCATTAATAAATGGCATATGTCGTCTATGTCGCTGTCACATGAGTTGTCTCTGTATCGAATCCAAATCTTCTACTTTTCCTGCTCACTTATACACCAATAAAAACTTGCCACGTATTCACCTAATTAATTAAATACTATCATTAATTGACTTATTAATGCTACCGTTATTAATTAATAGTAATATTTAATAAATTAGATGAACACGTGGTAAGTTTTTATTAATAGCATGAGCATAGTAGAGTCTATGTCGCTGACATAGAGATTTGACTCTCTGTATCACAATGATGACATCAAAATTGAAGAGAAAAATCATATCATGAAATCCTAAAGTGAAGCACATCCACTAGTGGTGAATGGTTTGTTGCCCATTTTTTAAATGCTATATGAAAGACATTGAAGTCATTCTGCCATGGGATGTCCATAGGTACAAAAAGGATATGGCATGCGTGTGTGTGAGCATGGCTGCATGGATGCGTTGGGGGTCCTTTTTTTTTTTTTTTTTTTTGGGTCTCCTGCAGAATGAAAAAACTCAACTATAACACATAAATGAATACATACATACATTTTAAGTGTGTGTGTGTAAGGGGTTGGGCATAGTATATATACATTTTTTACATAGATTGTTTTTTTAAAGTTAAAATTTACATAGATTCTGTGGTGGGAAAGCATTCAGAAAGAGGTTTAGGTAGGATTAGTTGACTAGAGTCTCAATATCACTGATCTAAACACAAACCTACTTGGCATGCCATCTAGTGAAAGTAAAAACAATTTTATGATTTGTTCATCTATGACATTGCCAGCATATTAAGGGTGTGTTTGAATACCACTTATTTTGCTGAATTGAAAAATTATTGATAAAAGTATTATAGATAAAAGTAAAAATTAGTTGAAATAGTACAATGAAACCCATAAATAGTGCCAAAAAGTGCAGTGAGATCATGAATGTAGCAAATATAAACTGAATAGTGAAATAATTTTAATCTTTAATCCTAACCCAATCGCACACTAAATTCAAGGATTAGCAAACTAAACTCAAGAACTATTTTTATTATTTAAAATTTTTTATTTCTGTTAATAGGTACTCAAAGATTAGCAAACTAATTTCAAGGCTTCAATTGTAACAATTATTACAAAAATTATTATTTAATAAGCATTCCATTGACACCATGAAAAGCAAGCCTCATACCTACAATCTTAGCCTTCGATGAATCCCCATTGAAGGCATTAACAAGACTAGTGGCACTTTGTGGGTTTCTTGCTTATAATTATGGTGTTAGAAGCATTTGCAAATGATCTCAACCCAACATCTTTTCTAGCTCACTCAAGAAGAATATAGTCAGGATTACTATTACAAATTATCTTCTATATTTTAGGGCTTCCATGGGGTCCATGGCCCTTAAATAATATCCTTGACCTTGAGTCTTGACGTTGACAGACCACAGTTTGCAAGTTGCAAGTCCCATAAAGGATACAGTTCAGAAATATACACTTGATCTCCTTAATATCATGCTGCATTTCTCAATATTTTTGCATTCATGAGTCACCTACTGACCTACTCCAATAAACAATCTGCCATTCAGTGTGATTTAATCTTGTGATACAGTTTCTTCCTAGATTCAAAAGAGTTCATGGAGAAAATTTTCATGAAAGAAAAGACCAAAGACACATAAATTCACATTATGTGTTCGTACAATGATTAAGATTCTTACTCTATGAGTATTAAATGCATAGTATTTTTTCAGCAAAAAAAAAAAAAATGCATAGTATTTTGTTTTAGTAAATTCAAGCAGCATTGCTATTCTGATTCTTCTCAAATGGCTCAGAAATAATTGTACGAAGTGCGGTATCAAAGGATGCTCGATCTATAATCAGTCCAAAAAGAGAGAGAGAGGAAGGGGAGTCCGTACTCATTTCAAAGAAACTTCAATAAATATGCGTTTGGATACAGCGGCTTCGTTCAGTATTTGTGTTTCAACTTTTTTTTTTTTTTTGGTGAAGCACAACAACTTTTGAGAGGTTTTAGTGGGTTTCGTACACTGTTTACATGACTTATAAATATTTTTTTCCAACAAAATTTTCATTAAAAATTGTACATACGGTACTATTCACACATTTAAAAATTATTTTACTACAGTGTTTTTAGTAAAATAAGCAATATTTAAGCACACCCTAAAAAAACTTTGCTTTTTTTTTTTTTGGAGTAATGTTATAATGTTGCAATTTTTTTTTTTATTTGGATCCACTACTGATATCATTTTTTTTTTTAAATTTCTTAATAACTATTCACCACATCAGCTGTCTATAAAATAGTCTGTGACTTTAGCATTTTTCATTTTTGTTGGAAATAGCCAAATTAGCCACGGCCACCTCAACTGCATTTAGTGGGAACTCGATTTTACAAACATCGAGTTCTATTCCAAACTAGGGCTTTTCAAAAATAAAAATATTATGTCCACAATATTTTTACAATAAATTTTAAGTGGCAAGCTATTACTGGTTGTAATTGGTTAGTTAAAAAAAAAAATTTAATAATAAGTCCAGATTAGAACCAAATAGATATTTGGAAAAAGAGTTGGTTTTCAATTCTTTTATTCTATCACGATCACACCGATCGAGTTAGTGATGTAGTAAATAATTTTATTCTTGTCTTCCGTCCATTCAACTCTACAATATCAAATTCCCTAAAATCATGGTCAGAGAGTTACCCAATGAACCATCATTCATTCTCACTTAAAACTTAAACAAAGAAAACCCTAACTACACGTGCGCACCTCTTTAACCCTAGTTAAACTTAACCTTAACCTTAACCTTAACCCAACCCCAAACTTTGTCCTTAATGCCTTTGCTATAAATAAATAAATATATATACATATATATATATATATATATATTGAAAAAAGAAGAAGAAGATTTCGGGTATTAGTTTTTTTTTAGAGAGTTTCAAACTATAATGTCCACTCTTGATGATAGTTTTTTTATTATCAAACCAAGATACTAATTTTTAGCATAGGAAAGGATTGAACCCTAAATCTCTTATTCAACCTGTAAAGTTTTAGACCTCTTAACACAATATGTTTAATCTAATATTAAACCAAGTTGATTAACTAGTTTGTTATTTAAAACTAGGTTAAACAAATATGTGTAAAACAAATATAATGCGGAAAGTAAAGAACACAAAAAATTTGATGACTCAGGAAAACCAAACCAGTAAAAAACCTAGGGAGGATTTAACCTAGCTATCCTTAAGGTAAAACAGATCCATTATGAAAGAATTGAAGTTTGTACAATAGAACTTAGACCACTAACATCCTATTGCTACTTCGAGTAGAAAACTTACTACCATAACCACGTGACAGCTTTGAGTGCACAAACTATTTCTTTCTATGATCCATTGCAGCCACAAGTTCTCCTACTTGTGACTTTGAGACTCCACTCAAAGATTTCAGATTTTCCTTATGTTCCTTATGCAGCAACTGAAGCGATCACCAAGTTCTAAACATGAATCTTGATCTTGATAACCCTAAGTGTGCATGAAGGTAAACACCTCTAAATTTTACAAGAGATTCAACACAGCACATTAAAGACCTTGAAAACGTAGCTAGGGTTTTTCTTTTTACATGTGAAGTAAAACATAAAACCCTACACATCAAACGGGCTTGGGCTGAATTGGAAAATCTGCAGAAAATTAAATCTGCAATATTCTCGATCAATTGAATCTAATTTTCGATCGATCAAGCCTTGCAGAATTTATTCAATAATTTCTGCAATCACTCGATTTCAATTTTACAATTAAACATACTTTGAGCAAGTATAAACCTAGACTCTATGTTTTAATCATGGTTTACCAACACATTACATATTGAAGTTCTAATTCATTAGCCCATAAGGTCTTAGAACCTAATACAACCATTAGAGACTTTACCAGTTGAGCTAACTGGAACCAAAAGAGAGAGGGAGAGGAATCGCTTGTCGAGCATTATTAGTGTCCTTAATGCCCAAACTTTGTACTTTCTCTCTGCTCAACGTAGATGGCATCATAGACTTTATTGGAATATTTCTATATGGACCATCGAAAGCCTCCTCCATCCTTAATTCTATGAGAGGAGGGTGAATGGCCTTTTCTTGATTTTGAGTGCTTGAGATCAATGGTTAAATTGTTCGATCCTGAATGTGGATCATTATTGACAGGAGATAGAATCTGAATGTGGATTGTGGGGGGGTAAAGACGCCCAAACACCCTGTGGGCTTTGGGCCTAGTCCGAGGGCTCGAATCCCACTAGATGGGCCACATGACGGGAGCAAGGTCCCCTGACACTGAGGCCCAAGGACCAGCCTACCCAGCCACCAGAGACAAGCCGAGGAGAGAGTCTCCTCGGACTAAGAACCGAGAGCAGAACACTGCAGCAGAGCGCCTGAGAAGTCGCCCCCAGAGCTCGGCGAGTCACCCCACGACTCAATGATGCGCCGAGGAGGGAGACAAGGGGGACATGCATTACACAGTGTTTCTGCCACCGCATTAAAGACTTCTTACCTACCCGCCTAGCCGCATTAATGGAGAAATGACTTCTGATAGGACGGGGAATGGCCCTGAGGGCATGGGGGAGCATTTTGAGGGAAAGGACAGGTGAGAGCCAGGAGTGGGAGGTATAAATAGGGGGGAAGATACCACGTAAAGGGGGAGCCCGGGACTTTTTACTAAGGAAAGAAGAAGGCTCTCTCTCTCTCTCTCTCTGTCTTTCTCTTGAAGAACGTAGCGTCAGCCAGCACCGAATCTTCTCGGCACAGGTCCGAAAGGGAAGCTAGTCCACTCCATAAGATAACCATCTCACAGAAGTGGGCTGGAACCTTACACCGCGCTCTTCTGAAGCCCCAGAAGGTCTAGGCTTTGAACCCATTCTCTACAAATACTATTGTAAAGGCCACTTGGGCCGGCCCAGTCATTCACTTTGGGCCAAAGGCAACTTTGTGTCCTTACAATTGGCGCCGTCTGTGGGGAAGCTTTGACGAAAAGGGACTGGAAGTGCCATGCAAGGTTCAGGTTCACGTCATGCGGAGTCTAGGGGGTCCCAGCAAGAGGACCATCTTGTGCGAGTGGAAGGAGAGCGCGAGAACAGCGTCCACACGGAACACACGCGCGGGAGGAGCCATGCACGCAGTGGTAGTAGAACCTCCCGCGAGAAAAGTGTTGAGACCCTGCAAAGAGAGGTTGATCATTTGAGAAGGAAGCTACGCCGGGAAAAGCGGAGGCGTACGCCTACTCCTTCAGACCGATCCTCAGTGGACGCCAGTAGTGGCTCCGACAGCTCTAGGTCCAACACTCCCCTTAGCGAGTCTTCTTCCCAGGGGGATGAACGCCGTCGTCCGCGCAGGGACAAAGGGGCGTCCTCCAGGGGCCTGGCCAACAATGCATTGAGCAAGGCGCTCCACCAAATTTCCAAGTCGCCCTTCACTCGGAGGGTTGAGAAGGGAAGGCTCCCAAGAAAGTTCACCCAGCCGACCTTCACAGTCTACAACGGGAGGACGGACCCAGTAGAGCACGTGAGCCACTTCAGCCAGAGGATGGCGGTGCACTCGAAGAACGAAACCCTGATGTGCAAGGTCTTCCCCTCCAGCTTGGGGCCCGTCGCGATGAGGTGGTTCAACGGCCTGTATCGATTCCTTCACAGAGCTCACCAGGGCGTTTGGTGAACGGTTCATCACCTGTAGCCGGGTCCCTCGGCCCCTGGATTCGCTGTTGTCCATGGCCATGAGAGAGGGAGAGACCCTCAGGGCATATACTGACCGGTATTGGGAGATGTACAACGAGATCGACGGGGACTTCGACGAGGTGGCCATAAGCACCTTCAAGGTTGGCCTGCCCAACGATCATGATCTGAGAAAGTCACTAACCAGGAAGCCTGTCAAGAGTGTACGACGTCTTATGGACCGCATCGATGAGTACACACGAGTGGAGGAGGATCAACTGCAAGTGAAGGCGAGGGTGAAGGTTATCCCTCAGGAGCGGAGGGATTTCAGGTCGGACGGGTATAGCAACAGTAGGCCGAGGAGAGAGTTTGTCGGACAGCCACGTCGGATACCAACGCAGGCGGTCGGCGTTGTGTTCCGCGAACCCATGCAGCGGGTGTTTGAAAAAATCCGCCACGAGCCCTACTTTAGGTGGCCCAGCAAGATGATAGGAGATCCCTCAAAGCGAAACCGGAACCTTCACTGCCAGTACCATCAAGAGCACGGCCATACGACTGAGAACTGCAAGAACCTGCGCTACTACCTTGAACAGTTGGCGAAGGAGGGAAAGTTGAGCCAGTTTGTGCATGACCAGGGGACGGTGGGAGAGCGTCATGGTCCGACGGGCCAGGGCCACCACGCACCAAGGCCTCCCCTGGGGACCATCAACACCATCCTCGCAGCCCCTGGGAGGACTGGCTCGCGCCCTTCGAGGGTGATGAACGTGGTGCGAGCCCATACCGGGAGCTCTGGCCCCGAGCCAAAGAAGATCAAGGGCAGTGAGCCGCCCACGCTGGCCTTCTCGGACGACGACAAGGAAGGGACCATCCAACCCCACGACGACGCCCTGGTCATAATGCTAAGGATCGGAGGCTATGATGTGAAGAGGGTGATGGTGGACCAGGGAAGCGGCGCAGACATCATGTACCCCGACCTGTACAAGGGGCTGAACCTGAGGGAAGAGGATCTCTCCGCCTACGACTCGCCCCTGATAAGCTTTGAGGGAAAGATGGTAATCCCTAAGGGGCAGATCAGATTGTCAGTGCAGTCGGGACCGGCAGTGGTAGAGGTGGACTTCATCGTGGTGGACGCCTACTCCCCGTATACGGCCATTGTGGGGAGACCTTGGCTGCACGCCCTAGGGGCAGTCCCCTCCACCCTCCACTTGAAAGTGAAGTTCCCTTTCGGTGGTAGAGTCGAGGAAATCGTCGGGAGCCAGTCCGCGGCGAGGCAATGCCTGACCGCCGCAATACTGCGCAGGCCGGACAACGAAGCCGCTGCCTCCGCAGCTCAGGCTTCATAGCAGTTAGCCCCCTCTGCCACCGCCGGGGCAACAGTGGTGGGGGGAACCGGCGTGTGAAGGACTAGACAGGGTCCTTGTGGACGGTGACCCGGAGAGGTTCTTCCAGATTGGGGCTCGCCTGCCGACCGAAGAAAAAGAGGAGTTGGTTACGTTCTTGAGGAGGAACCTCGACGTATTCGCATGGGACGAACACGAGATGCCCGGAATCGACCCAGGCTTCATATGTCACCATCTGAACGTAAACCCGGCGGCGGTACCAAAGAAACAACCCCCTCGGCGATCCTCGGCGGAGCATTCCGAAGCTGTGAAGGAGGAGGTCGTCAAGCTCAAGAGGGCCGGGGCTATCAAGGAAGTATTCTACCCCGAATGGTTGGCGCACACAGTCGTAGTGAAGAAGAAGAACGGTAAGTGGAGGGTGTGTGTGGACTTCACGGACCTCAACAAGGCCTGTCCCAAGGACCCGTTCCCGATGCCGCGCATAGATCAACTGGTAGATGCGACGGTCGGCCACCCCCGCATGAGTTTCTTGGATGCCTTTCAGGGATATCATCAGATACCACTAGCGCTGGAGGACCAGGAGAAGACTGCCTTTGTGACCCCCACCGGCAATTACCATTACAAGGTTATGCCATTCGGTCTTAAGAACGCAGGGGCTACCTATCAAAGGATGATGACTCGGATGTTCGAGTCACAGCTAGGGAAGACCGTCGAAGTATACGTAGACGACATGGTCGTGAAGAGCAAAGCTGTGACAGACCATGTGGCCGACCTGGACAGCACGTTCCAGACCCTGCGGGAACATAAGTTGCGGCTGAATGCCTCAAAGTGCTCCTTCGGCGTAAGTTCCGGCAAATTCCTAGGCTATATGCTTACTCACAGGGGCATAGAGGCCAACCCAGAGCAGATAACCGCAATCTGCAACCTGCAACCACCCCGAAATCCGAAGGAAGTCCAGAAGCTGGCCGGGATGACGGCCGCCCTCAGCAGATTCATCTCCCGCTCCGCGGACAGGTGCCGACCCTTCTTCCAACTACTGAACAAGTGGAAGGGATTCGAATGGAACGAGGAGTGTTCCCTGGCGTTCCAGCAACTGAAGGAATACCTCTCTCAGCCGCCAGTTATGTCCCGTCCCGATCCAGATGAAGTCCTGTTTGCGTATCTAGCGGTGGCTGCCCATGCCGTCAGCCTGGTCCTGGTGAGGGAGGAAGTCGGTATACAAAGGCCAGTTTACTACGTGAGCAAGTCCCTGCAGGAGGCCGAAATCCGGTACTTGCCATTGGAAAAGGCGGTGCTAGCTGTGGTGCACGCCACTCGTCGGCTCCCACACTATTTCCAGTCTCATACAGTCATCGTTCTGACCCAGCTCCCACTTAAGTCCGTTCTGCGAAGCGCGGACTACTCCAGTAGAATCGCCAAGTGGGGGACCTTTCTAGGGGCCTTCGACATTAAGTACTTCCCTCGCACGTCTGTAAAGGGGCAGGTCCTAGCCGACCTGGTCGCAGAGTTCACTGAGCCCTCCCTAGAGGAAAGCCTAGCGGCAAGCGGCTTACACGAGAAGCTAGTCGGCGTAGCCTCATGCGAGAAACAACCGGTGTGGGAAGCTTACGTGGACGGAGCCTCGAACCAAAGAGGTTCGGGCGCTGGGGTAGTCCTAATATCACCGGATGGGATCATCATTGAGAAGTCTCTGAGGATAGCGTTCCCGGCAACCAACAACGAGGCCGAGTACGAAGCTTTGCTGGTAGGAATGGACATGATCTGGAAGATGGGAGGAAAGGCGGTCCGCGCGTTCTCGGATTCGCAGCTGGTGGTCGGCCAGGTGGAAGGGAATTTGGAGGCGAGGGAGCCGAGGATGCGGGAATGTTTAGCGCGCGCCTTGCGCCTACGGGCCCAGTTCGAGTTCTTCTCACTGTCGCATATTTCCAGGAGCGGGAACACTCACGCAGACTCCCTGGCGACTCTCGCAACCTCATCGGCACGTGAGCTCCCTCGGGTCGTTCTCGTTGAAGACCTCCTTCAGCCAGCGGGAACGGGCTGCCAGGCCATGCGGGTCCAGCAAATCAGAACAGGGCCCAGTTGGATGGACCCCATAGCGTTGTTCCTGAAACACGACACGCTGCCAGGTGACAAGACAGAGGCCGACAAGATCCGTAGAAAGGCTCCTCAGTTCTGGCTGTCCGAGGACGGCAAGCTTTACAAACGCTCGTTTTCGGGGCCATACTTGCTGTGCGTGCACCCGGACGAGACAGAGCAACTCTTGGAAGAATTGCACGAGGGGACTTGCGGAAGCCACACGGGCGGGAGGTCACTAGCCCACAGGGCCCTTACGCAGGGGTACTGGTGGCCGAACATGCAGAGAGAAGCCCAGGAGTACGCGAGGAAGTGCGACCAGTGCCAGAGGTATGCGCCGAACATCCACCAGCCTGGTGGCGTTCTCAATCCTCTGGTCAGCCCTTGGCCGTTCGCACAATGGGGGCTGGACATCGTGGGTCCATTTCCAAGGGCAGCGGGCAACAAGCGGTGGCTGCTTGTCGGGACGGACTACTTCACTAAGTGGGTTGAGGCCGAGCCGCTCTCGAATATCCGGGACGTGGACGCGAAGAGGTTCGTCTGGAAGAATATCATCACCAGATTTGGGATTCCCCGCACCCTTATCTCGGACAATGGGCTGCAGTTTGACAGCAAAGCCTTCAGGAAGTACTGTGGAGACTTCGGCATCTCAAATAGGTACTCCACCCCAGCGTACCCGCAGGGAAACGGCCAGGCTGAAGCCACGAACAAGTCGATAGTCAATGGACTCAAGAAGAGACTGGACGACGCGAAGGGCCGATGGGTGGATGAGGTACCGCACGTGTTATGGACCTACCGAACCACGCCACGGAGATCCACCGGCCAGACTCCTTTCGCAATGACGTACGGCGCCGAGGCTGTGATTCCTGTGGAGATGGGGTTCCCAACGATGAGGACGCAGTCCTTCGCCCCAGAAGCCAACGACAACATGCTGCTGGAAGGGCTGGACTTGGTGGAAGAAAGGCGGGAAAATGCCATGGTCCGACTAGCCAGCTACCAGCAGCAGCTCAAACGGGGATACGACTCTCACGTACGGTCCAGACCTCTCGCCCCGGGAGACTTGGTCTTAAAAAGGTCGTAGGGACGGCAAAGGACCCATCGTGGGGGAAGCTAGGGCCGAATTGGGAGGGTCCCTACCGGATAACCTCGGTGGCCGGTCTGGGAGCATATTACCTAGCCGACCTGGATAACAAGCATGTAAAGCGACCTTTCAATGTAAATAATCTTCGAAGATACTACTACTAATGAGAAGTATGGCCTCCCTGTATTTAGATATCGTTGTATCACGCCAATTGTCGAATACTTCTATCCCCGTCCCTCTCATTTTTAATTAAGTGTTAATGTCAACCTAGGCTACGCCAGGTCCTCGGACCTTCTGCCTTGGGAAAATTTAACACTGTCTCAATTTTAATTAAGTGTTAATGTCAACCTAGGCTACGCCAGGTCCTCGGACCTTCTGCCTTGGGAAAATTTAACACTGTCTCAATTTTAATTAAGTGTTAATGTCAACCTAGGCTACGCCAGGTCCTCGGACCTTCTGCCTTGGGAAAATTTAACACTGTCTCAATTTTAATTAAGTGTTAATGTCAACCTAGGCTACGCCAGGTCCTCGGACCTTCTGCCTTGGGAAAATTTAACACTGTCTCAATTTTAATTAAGTGTTAATGTCAACCTAGGCTACGCCAGGTCCTCGGACCTTCTGCCTTGGGAAAATTTAACACTGTCTCAATTTTAATTAAGTGTTAATGTCAACCTAGGCTACGCCAGGTCCTCGGACCTTCTGCCTTGGGAAAATTTAACACTGTCTCAATTTTAATTAAGTGTTAATGTCAACCTAGGCTACGCCAGGTCCTCGGACCTTCTGCCTTGGGAAAATTTAACACTGTCTCATTTTTAATTAAGTGTTAATGTCAACCTAGGCTACGCCAGGTCCTCGGACCTTCTGCCTTGGGAAAATTTAACACTGTCTCATTTTTAATTAAGTGTTAATGTCAACCTAGGCTACGCCAGGTCCTCGGACCTTCTGCCTTGGGAAAATTTAACACTGTCTCATTTATTAATTAAGTGTTAATGTCAACCTAGGCTACGCCAGGTCCTCGGACCTTCTGCCTTGGGAAAATTTAACACGGCCTCATTTTTAATTAAGTGTTAATGTCAACCTAGGCTACGCCAGGTCCTCGGACCTTCTGCCTTGGGAAAATTTAACACGGCCTCATTTTTAATTAAGTGTTAATGTCAACCTAGGCTACGCCAGGGGCCTCGGACCTTCTGCCTTGGGAAAACTTAGCACTATCTCGATTTCAACTAAGTGTTAACGTCAAAACCTTGGGAAAGGTCGACGCTGTTTAATTTTTTAGTTAAGGGTTCGAATTTTAACACAGTTCGTCCCGGATAAGTATTAATTAAGTGCTACGTCGTCTTGAGTGTCGAATGTAGACTGGGGCTGAGCCAGATCCTCGGACCCCGTACTTTAAGAAAGTTCGAACACACTCACAATTTGTCATTCGAAACAACTAAGAAATAAGACAACGAAGCAACAATAGAACAGTTGAACATAATTCACTAAAGATAAAACAGTTATACAATAGCGATAAAAAGGGCAAGAACCATACATGGTAAGCTGTTCGAAACATTACAGGGAAAGGGAAATACACCCCAAAAACAAAAGAAGTAAAATAAAGCGGAATGGGACAGCCGCACAAAAATAGCCGCCTGGAATGGAGTGACGGAGGGAGCCTGAGCCTGCCTACCCCTTAATCTTCAAAGGAGGTTCCTTCGGCAGCTTGGCTCGATCCTCGACGATTTGGCCTTCTCCTGCTCCCTCCTCGGCCACGGATGAGTCTAGAACCTGCTTCCCCTTGTCCTTTGGCTCAGGCGGAGGGAGGGCTAAGCCGGCGCGCTCGTCCGAGACTCCCCCTGGGTCGGCAAGTCCGTAGTGGAGCGGAGCTTGAACCTGGGAGGAGGGGGGCTGCTCCGGAGCAACCATCTCAGCGCCGACCGGAGTTGGAGCCACGTCCTCGACAAATCTGATATCCTCTGGATACCAGATCTTCTCAGACGCCTCAGCTCGGAGCCGGCGGGGAGTCCCGCGGCGTTTAAAGCCTCAGCCCAAACCTGCTGGCAGTACTCCCTGCACAGCTCGCCCAACTCCTCGGTCAGGCGATTCTCGGTCACTTCAACTCCCTCGTTGTAGGCAGCCTTGGTCGCGGCCTCCACCGTTTCCCTGACAGTGCGAGCCGCCTCCTCGGCCTGCGCAAGCTCCCTTTTCAAAATGGAAACCTCCTGCACCGCCTTGGCCAGGGCCTCCTCCTTCTGTTGCAGGAGCTTGCGCTGGGTCTCCGCCTGCGCCGTGACGTTCTTGAGGCCAGCGTCCAGACTTCTCTTCTCCGTCTGCTCCGAGACCAGCTTGGCACCCAGGTCGGCCTTCTCCGCCGTGATTCGGCCAAGGTCCTTCTCTACTTCTGCCCTTGCCGCCTGCTCGGCCCCGACCTGCGTCTGGTAATGCTCGACCAGAGCATCGGCAGCAAAGGCCTCCTGTATAGCCTGCGTAAAGGGAATTTGTTAGGCACGGGTTACCCCAGGAATTTGTTAAAGGACATAGGCAATAGCGCGGAGCCGAGACGCTTGAAACTTACCAGGCCCAGATTCCTCTTGAGAGAGAGGAAGAGACGCGTACGGCCCGTCCTCCCCAGCTCCTCCATATCCTTTGGGAGGAGTAGAGGCTTCTCCAGCGAATTGGCCAGGTGGAGGGCATGGCCTCTCTGGTAGTCTCGGAGGCTCGCCTGGTTTGAGATGGGAGCCCCGTCCACTTCCAAAGGGGGAAACCAGCTGGGCTCACCTCGGCGGACCTCGGCTTGCCCGCGGATCTCCCCACTCTCTAGAGAAGAGGCTCTGCCCCCTCCCTTGGCAACCAGCTGCTGCTGCTGTTGTTGTTGCTGTTGTAGCTGCCTGTGATGCTTCTGCTTTTTCTCTCTCTCTGTCTACCTCCTCGCTCTCGTTCCTCCTTTTCTTTTGGCCGTCGGGAGGAGGAACATGGGGGTCGGAGGGAGGGGGAGGCGGAGGCGGGAGTATCCCCGGTTGGGACCCGGAAGCATCATCTTGGGGGGCTCTTATCCCCCTCTTCTTGGCGAAAAGCTCCTTCAGCCTCGACATATCTTCCTCTTCGTCCGAGGACACTTCCGGTCTTGCAACTACCAACCCTGGGATACCAGAATGCCTGTCCGAGGCGGTCTCTTCTTCGTCGGAGATGTCTACCACGTGTCTCGGCAACGGCCTCTCGGCTTCCTCTAGATCGAATCTATCAATCTCGTCACCAAGAGATGAGGACGAAGTCACGGAATCTTCTCGGACAGCCTGGACTTCGTGATGAGCGGCTAAGGGAACGGCCTGAAGAGGCTGGCCGTACAAGATCGTGGAAGGCTCGTCTGGCAGGGCTCGGGGAGCGAGAAAGCCCTCGTGGCGGACGTCTATCCGAGCTCGCCGCTTGTGGCCGGCGAGAATGGCGTCCTCAACCTCGCCAAAAACTTTGGAGAGGGGGTTGTACCCCAGAATCAGGTGAGCAGCTCTGACTTGGAGATCGCCGTTCACAAAGACCTCGGACCTCAGGACTTTGTTGAGATCTTGGACGTTGACGTTGCCCAAGTTGGGGGACGTATGTCGCTTATCTGCAAGAGAGTGGGAGGGAAGGCAAACGAAGTTAGTCATGCCCGGCGAAAACAAAAAGAACGGCGGCAACTGGCAACAAAACTACAGTGGGAACTAAAATGGGGGAAGGTCACGCAAGCTAAAGACCTTAAAACCCTAGGGTGTCACACCTGGTTGTCCCGCCCTCACTGGGCAATGGAGACCATCGTACCACCTCCCAGTAACGAGGAGATAGTCGTCCTTCATGCCCTTGTTGGACTTTGGCAGACAGGAGACCAGCCGAACCGCGCTAGACCTCGACTTGAGGTAGTAGCCGGTGTCTTTCAGCCGGTGGCACTCGTACATGTAGACGACGTCGTGCCATGTAAGGTGGAGGCCCATCTGCTCGTTAAGGGCGTCGACGCAACCAAGGATTCTAAACACATTGGGCGCGCACTGATCTGGGCATAACCTATGGTTGCGAAGGTATTCCCTGGTTACCTCCTTCATAGGGAGGGTCATCCCGCCCTCTAGGAAGGCAATAATGGGGATGACGACCTGTCCCGCTTGCCTGGAGCCCGCCACGGCCCCAGGGGACAGTATTCCAGGCCCACATCAGCAGGAATGCGGTACTTGGCCCGGAATCCCTCCATGCCGGAGGGCGTATCCACCAAACACTTAAATCTACCCATGGAACCGGGGCTAGGGAAGTAGGCTCGTAAAGGGATGAGAGGGGAACTGACTGTCAGGGAGAAACTTACGCGGGAGAAGAGGCGCGCGCACTGGGAGAGCTTGTTGAGGGAGAGAAAGGAGTTGGATGACTCTGCAGTGAGTGTGTTCTCTGAAGCAAATGATGAGTCTCGCGTCTACCAAAGCGTTTTAGATGACTGAGAAACAGCGCCTTGGGGGAAGTATCCCGCTCAAATCTCCGGGGCAGATCCAGGCCGTTAAACCTTCATCTCACCGTAGAACGTGCGCGACAGGGAGTTACCCAGCGCATTAAATGCAGGCGTTACGCGTTACGAAGCGCCAAAGAGGCGCCCAAAAAGGTGCAAGCACGCCCTGCACGTGCGGCAAATTAAGTGACACGTGGAGAGAAAGCTCGTGGATCAACAACCCGTTCGCCTCCTCGGATCAGAGTCAAACGGGTTCTTGAGGGGCTATTGTGGGGGGTAAAGGCGCCCAGACACCCTGTGGGCTTTGGGCCTAGTCCGAGGACTCGAATTCCGCTAAATGGGCCACTTGACGGGAGCAAGGTCCCCTGACACTGAGGCCCAAGGACCAGCCTACCCAGCCACCAGAGACAAGCCGAGGAGAAAGTCTCCTCGGACTCCGAACCGAGAGCAGAACACTGCAGCAGAGCGCCTGAGAAATCGCCCCCAGAGCTCGGCGAGTCACCCCACGACTCAATGACGCGCCGAGGAGGGAGACAAGGGGGACATGCATTACACAGTGTTTCTGCCACCGCATTAAAGACTTCTTACCTACCCGCCTGGCCGCATTAATGGAGAAATGACTTCTGATAGGACGGGGAATGGCCCTGAGGGCATGGGGGAGCATTTTGAGGGAAAGGACAGGTGAGAGCCAGGAGTGGGAGGTATAAATAGGGGGGAAGATACCACGTAAAGGGGGAGCCCGGGACTTTTTACTAAGGAAAGAAGAAGGCTCTCTCTCTCTCTCTCTCTCTGTCTTTCTCTTGAAGAACGTAGCGTCAGCCAGCACCGAATCTTCTCGGCACAGGTCCGAAAGGGAAGCTAGTCCACTCCATAAGATAACCATCTCACAGAAGTGGGCTGGAACCTTACACCGCGCTCTTCTGAAGCCCCAGAAGGTCTAGGCTTTGAACCCATTCTCTACAAATACTATTGTAAAGGCCACTTGGGCCGGCCCAGTCATTCACTTTGGGCCAAAGGCAACTTTGTGTCCTTACATGGATCATTAAAAGCACTTTAACATGGTCGGAATTTGGAAACACGTGAAATCCTTGGCCAACATTTGCATGAGTGGCGTTTCAAGAGTCTTAGTAGAGGAAGCTTTTGTGGCCGCTTGTAGTGGCCATTAACCATGACCCTGGCCTATTGCATCATTCCATTCAAGGTTATAGTCTTTAAGATTAAGAGTATCTTCTTGACAAGATGTGAAAATATTAGTATATGTTTAGTAACAATAGTTTTTGCTAGCCCATTTAAATTTTTATTTATTTATTTGTGGTTATGATGTGCTTGTTGGGTTTATCATATTTCCCAGGGTTTTTTTTTTTTTTTTTTTAAAGAGTTTCAATTTATGACGTCTGCTCCTGATGATGCTCTTTATCATTAGACCAAGACACCAATTAATTTTTAGTGTAGGCGGGGATTAAACCCTAGTTCTCTTATTCAACCATCAGAGATTTTACTAGTTGAGCTAACTGGAACCCACTTCCAGGGTTTTTTTTGGTATAGTGTAAATGGCCTATTTTGGATTGAGGTTAGAGAGAGAATTTAGAGGATAATGAATGATTTTGTTTTGGGGTGCGGTGATATAAGAAGACCATATGGTGGTATTAAATAATCTAACTTTGTATATTTATTAACAACTATCTCTGTTAATAATCTTTATGATAACCCAAAATGTCATCACATTGACACTCAAATGCCTACTTTTTAAATATCATTAAAAATCTCATTTGTTGACTACCGGCATTTTTCTTTCTTTTTTTTATTATTTAATTTCTTGAAAAATACGTTAACTTATATTTCTTTTAATGTATTGTATTAATTAATTTTAACCTAATCAAATTGGGATCATAGCTATTCTTGCTCATTCCCCTCTTTGGGGTGAAAGTGAGACAAGTCAAGGGTGGGCAGAGTTTGAGATATTTTGTCATTTCTAATTAGGTAATTTCGAAGTTGACTAGATAAAGATAAAAGACAAGAGAAAATATATCCATGAGAATGTGAGTCACAAAGGTTTTTTTGCCATTCCCATTAATCAAGTTCGTTGTGACAAGTTTTAGAAGTTTGTTTCCGAACCCATCATGTTTATTTTGAAAAGGGCAGGATTGGGTATGCCTTCTTCCATCTTCCACAAATAGATTGTAATCAATTCAACGCAGCCCAATCCAAACCTGAAATGGTCCTTCCCCAAGTCCAACTGTCAACTCCAACATCTAGACCTTACAAATCTCATCAGGCCCAAACAAAATCTCTTGCTTTTGACTAATGAGTAGGGACGCTGGTCATATTACTACCAAATTCGAAGTAGTAGAGAGTAGAGACATTGTGAGTTCAAAAAATAGTCACTTCAAGCATACTTTGGCGGTGAGCTCAATAGACTTAGAAGACATGTCGCATATTAGAAACTCCTAAATGTTATTTATCACACTATCAATTCATGAGATTTTTGAAATATCTAATGGGCAAAGAGTAAAATAAACAAACTTAAGGTTAGAATCTCATTTCCTTGAAATCACCCCATTTTGGTTTCATGTTTGTAACTAATTAAAGTAAAACACATTGGCTCCTATTATTGCAAACCTCATAAGAAATTTTTTGTTAAATAAAACATTTAATGTATCATTATTAGATTTATAATTCATTCATGGAGCAAAACAATCATAAAAGAATCTATCATTAACAAACATACATTTCTTATTAAAATTCCATTGTAAATTTTGTCTTTACATAGAGAGATATATACAGTTTTGCAGTATTGTGAGTATGACAAATCATCCAGGCTAACTTAGAAAATTCAAGAGAGAAAAAGAAATCACTTAATCCATAGTCGTAGAAATCAATAGGGTACTTGATGATGTCAATCCTCCAACCTTCGGTAGAAAAACTTGGACTCTCGTCAAAACTTACACAACAATTTTTTTAAATACACAGTGTTAAAAAAGGGTTTGTTTTTTGTCAGCCATTTTGGAGGCTTTGGAATGCTGCAGGAAGTGATGGTTATTGAGTTATACGTATTGGTTTTGCATTCAAGCTCACTTCAAATGCACTTCATTTTGTTGAACCGTCCCATCATAAGCAAGAATTTGAGCGTATGACTGTTCTTGCAAGAAAAGCATTACTAGTTTGTTTTCCTTGCCTCTCAATTGAATATTACTGGTTTGTTTTCATTGCCTCTCAATTGAATATTACTTGTTTCACTTGAAAGTTGATATCCTCTAGCCATTACTAATGCTTATTTTTCTTTTAGGGCCATCAACTGTCATAGAATTGGTAATGCATAATAAGAAATATCTAGCTTCTGCAAACACTAGTAATTTTCTGAATTTCCAGTGTATTAGTTTTATTTTTCATTAATCTAAGAACCAAATATCATGAAAGGAACACACTCGCAAAAGGGTATGCATCATAACTAAGGAATGAAATAAGATGTCTACACTAGTACAATTTGATATATTTTATCCGGAATATTTTAGAGAAGTATTAGCATTGATTTATTGGAATATTTTAGAGGAGCATTAGCATTGATTTATTGATCGGTATAGTATATACCCCAATCGTATATCAAGAAGGTATTGACTATCTCAGTCCTAACTAAATTAATAATTAATTAAAATATAAAATAATATATTATAAGCTTATAAAAATTAGTAAAATTGGCAACCAAAAAAAAAAAAAACGCACACATTTAAGTAACTTTTAAAATGTAAATTTAAAATTTTTATAAATCAAATAAAAATAATAGTAATAGAATATTAAGGTGTCAGATTAGTAAAAATAATATTTATACTAAACTATAGTAAAGGACAACGCCAAGCCACACCCTTTTGGGTTTTTTTTTGAAAAAGAATTTTGGGTTATTAAATATGGAGGAGGAGGGAGATAATGGAAATTGTGGTGGCACCAGCAGGACCAATGTTCCAAGTTGTGACCTTGAGTGGAAACACATAACACATTGACAATGACCTCAGGCACACACTCTTTAAAGATTGGAGGAGCCAAGAAGTTTACAAATATTTAGATAAGATCACAGGTACTCCTGTTCAAGGAATATTTGATGTTGGGAAAAAGGCAGTGCATGCGATTTGTGGTGGGTATATAAGTGGAATGTTTGTGTTTTTCTTCACAGCGGGCCTCTTTACAACTTTTGGGATGCAAAGAAGAGTGATACTGCAAAGTTTGAAAGATTTTATAGTGAGATGCTGGAGCAAGGAATATGGTTTGCTCCTTCAAATTTTGAGGCTGCATTTGCAAGCTTGGCACATACTCCTAAAGAGTGAAGATATCCAAAAAAAACAATAGCAGCTGCTGAGCAGATTTTAGTGCAGATTTAGGAGGGCAATTCCTGCGTCCATAGCCTTGGATTTTCTGTTGCCCCTCAAGCATAATTGTTGTTTTGTAGCCGAATTGAGAGTGTGTATCACCATTAAGTTTATAATCAATTTTATGCAGCAAAACAATCATAAAAGAATCCCTCATTAACAGACGGGCACTTCTCATTGAAATTTCATTGTAGATTGTCTTTACATAGAGAGAGATGTATACATCAATACTGTGAGTCTCTGACAAATCATTCAGGCTAAACTTAAAAATAGGAAAGAAAGGAAAAGGAAGTACTTAATCCATAGTTGTAGAAATCAATAAGGTGTTGATGTTGTCAATCTTCCTACCTTCTGAGAGAAGAACTGACAGTCATCAAAACCACAGATTTTTTTATAAACACATAATCACCAATATGCACTTGTACAGATGAATGCTGGAACAGACACAGTATGCTTCTGTAGCTAAAGCTTGGACAACGGGGCAAGCTATTCCCCAACTCTACACAATTGCTTTTACATTATAGAACACGAGCAGACAATTTTCCTAGGTGAATCATCAATCTTCTTTTCTGCTCAGACAAAGCACCACGCAATATCAAACTAGGCAGCTTTCATTAATCACAAGCTTAAAAGAAATAGTCAGGGCTGGTGAATCATGGATGCAATAAAAATTGACTCAATCAATATCCACATGTAAGCAAACACACTTGTCAACACTAACAAAAATCAGCAAAAGATACCAATTACCAACAACTTTCAATATTCAATTAGATTAATAATAAAAAATTATGAGGCTAAAAGATAGGAAAGGTATCCAACAATCTTCTTTTCTGTTCAGACTAGGCACCACACAATATCAACCTAAGCAGCTTTCAGCAATCACAAGCTTAAAGGAAATTGTTAGGGATGGTGAATCATGGATGCCATAAAAATTGAATCAGTCAATATCCACATGTAAGCAAACACAATTGTCAACACTTACAAAAATCAACATAAGATACCAATTACCAACAACTTTCAATATTCAATTACATTAATAATAAAAAATTATGAAGCTAAAAAATAGGAAAGGCGTCCAATTGGATTTTTTTTATAGGTAAATATCCAATTAGATTAATAATGCATATTTAACACCATGGGGAAAAAAATTCATATATGGTCCCAAGTGTCCTATTACATGCCCCAAGCACATAAATGAAACTTGCACGTTGAACCCCTCAACTAACCTTATAAAGTTTAGAATTGGCAGCATGGATTGTTTAATGTGGGAAATCTATTACAATTTATAAGGGATTGGACCATAATTTCTTAGGTAAAAGAAAACCCCCAAAGAACATAAATAAATATTTCTTTCGGGAAGAGAAAAATCTCCAAGGAAGAATGAGAAGAAAGAGGGAACTTCATCCAAGCAAATCAAAGCTTGGCCTTGAGAAGAACATTGCAAAAAAGATTTCAGATGCCCCATATTAATGTCCAATCAAGTTCCACACAGAACTAGGTGAGTCTAAACCTGACATAATTGCTGCAATAAAAGACAGCAACATGCTAAGAATGACAGTAATTAATATAACCTCCATTCTTGGAACATTACTACAACATTTCTCATGAAGGACTTTGTGAGGCATTAAGCTTGGAGGTCCTATTGTTTGCATTTGGGTCCTCATCTTTTTCACATAAAAGACCTCTCCCGGTGAGTCTTGTGGTTGATAGTCTGACCATGATTAAAGTTATAGCTCTATCTTATATATCTTCCTTATTGCAATATTGCCTGCTCTAAAAGGGGCTTTTGTTCTCCCAAATAGCATAAACCATAACTGGATACCCAAACTATGAACAATCGGTAAAAATAAAACCTACTCCAAAGAATAGGGTACCATATCGTGTAAATGTGAACTGAGCTATCAGCAAGTGGAAGTTTCTATTCATGTGAGCTCAACTCAGTACTAAAAACTTTTATTTTTTGTTTAAAAAAAACATAATCAGGTTCATACACAAGCATTAAACTAAATTTCAAAGCCAATGGAATATAAAAAGCATTCTCATTGTGGAACGAAACATTCATCATATATTAATCCACTATGGAATCACCTGTTTTGGTCTTTGCCAGGGATGGCTGTACGACTACATGCATTATGATAACACCACTGCCATTATCACCAAAGGGCATTTTACATTGGCCGACAGTCTTGTTGTTTTCCAAAATTTTACCAGAATTAATCAGTTTCACTTCACTTGCTGCCTTTGGTATGATTGTTTTACCTAACAATCAAAAAGATCATCATATAAAGAGTCAGAACAAAACACAGAAAATTAAACCTCTAAATTAACAAATTTATTATTTAAAAAAAAATCAAAGAATTTACTAAAGAAAACATTGGCAAGCAAGATTGATCCACACTTTAACTGCTTTCAAATTCACAAAACTAAAACAACAACAAACTGTTTAACCCTCAGTATCACAAAATTTGTCAATCAAAACCCAACAGTTCAAAATACCAAATGCAGTAAGAAAATGCCAAAGCTACTATTGATTTTACTACCAAAAGATAACCTTACAGACCGACCTGACAATAAACATGATTGATGTTACATTAACAACATGATAAATAAATTTCTAAATTACCTTTTTCCTTCTAGGAAAGTGCTAAAACTATTACAAATTTTTATACAAAAGACTTGCTTTTTTTTTAGGTAAACCAGTAATTTTATTGAGCAGAACTACTGCGTGAATGAATGAACACAAAGAAATCTAAAGAATTACAAGGGTTATGTACAGAAAGATAATGATTATAAAAACTCAAGAATGGAGTCACAATTGGTAAAGCCCCACGCTTGAGACCAATCAAACAACAATCTAGCAAACAGCTCAACCAATTGGATTCTTGAAATTTCCTTATCCTTCAATATACAACAATTATTTTACCACCACAAAGTCTACATAACGGAACCAAATTCCAAAAAATTAAAAAAAAAATTTTACCCACCCAATTCCGCCATCAAAACAAAAGGTGAGGGAACATTTTTGGTAATACCCAATAAAACCCAAAGAAATGAAAGACAATACTCCACAAAGCATATGTAACACTGCAATGTAACAAAAGGTGCTCTACTGTCTCCCCACTACAATGACACATACAACAAAACCTACTAAAGTGCATCATTCTTCACTTAATAAGATTATCATAAGTGAGGAATGAGGATCTTCCTCCATGTTCCTGTCCACACAAAGAACTGTTAAATAAGATTATTTTACCACGAAAATACTTACAAACTAACTTTGTGACGAATAAAATTGTGTCACTTTTTTTGTCATTAGTAACACATCAGCTTGTAAGATCATGTATAATAAATTTTATAATACCTACATAGTAAACAACCTTAAACCATCCTATCTTAATTTGAATCAGTACAAAAATACGTGAAAATCAGAATCCATATTAGCTCTTAATAGAAATCTAATTTTGCGCTAAGTGTTCATCAAAACAAAAGGTCAGGGACTGTTTTTAGTAATACCCAATAAGACCCAAAGGAATGAAAGAGAGAACTCCACAAAGCATATGCAACACTGCAATGTAACAAAAGGTGCTCTACCGTCTCTCCACTACAACGACACATACAACACTACCTACTAGAGTGTATCATTCCTCCCTTAATAAGATTATCACAAATGAGGATCTTCCTCCATATTCCCTTCCACACAAAGAACTCTTAATAAAATTATTTGCCACACAAAACTTACAAACCAACAACATGACGAATATAATTGTGTCACTTTTTTTGTCCTTAGTAACACATCAGCTTGTAAGATCATTTTTAGCAACCTAACCATCCTATCTTAATTTGAATCAGTAAGAAAATACGCGAAAATCAGAACCCAAATTAGCTTTCAATAGTAGTCTAATTTTGCGCAAAGTGTCCATTTTAATAATTTTATTAAAATTTCGGCGTCAAGTGATCCATTCCTAATACCCTGTTACATGTTCTGCAAATTTTATAATAACTATGCAATCAGTAAACAAGCTTAAACCATCCTATCTTAATTTGAATCAGTAATCTAACACCTTAAATCATTACTAATAAAGATCCACAAAACCCAGATTAACAACAACAACAACAACAACAAAATTACAATAAAAGATTAAATTAAGAATAACCCAATTGAGAAAATTGAATTTAGGAAACTGGGTCATAGTCAAAAAGGCAAAAAGAACAAACCTTTGGGCCAATCGGTGACGACCCTCTGCTTAAGCGAATCGACGGTGGAGGTCGATGAGTACCGAAATGGACCCAAATCAGACCCATCGTACAGCCTGAACTTTATGTCAACTAAATCCTCCTCCGGCATCTGCGACACCGTTTTGACTTTTCCTCCTCCAATCGCTTCCTTCCTAGTGTCCCAACCGACCTCAGCTTTATAAAATGAAAAAAGATCTAGTATTTATTTGGTGAAATTAAGGAAACAACAACAACAACAACATAAGATGAATGGTTTTCGTTTACCTTTTTTTGATGATGATGATCTTTGTTTTGGCTTTTGGGTTTGGTTTTTTTTCTTTTTTTTTCTGGGGAAAAAAAAGGGGATTTTTTTGTTTTGTTTTTGTTTTTGGTGTTTTTTGTATATGTGTGTGTGGTGGTTTTGAAAGATCGAAGGTTTGTTGGGTGAGCTGAAGAAGACAAAACAAAAGTGGGTTTCTTTTTCTTTTCTGAATTCTTCAATCCAAAAAATTGAAAAAAGAAAAAAAATAAAAAACAACAACAACAACAACAACAACAACTCAACTATACAGTACAGTAACAACGCGTTTTTGATTGCCATACAGCGGAGGTAGGAATGTCGACATCGAAACGATATAATAATAATAATAATAATAATAATAATAATAATAATTTAAGATTTATCTCTTTAAAAATAAAATTATAAGTTATAACCTTCTTTCCATATTATTTGACAGTTAAAAGACTAGGGAGATTTCAACTATTAGAGCATTCATATAAAGAATTTTAAAAAATATAGGATAAATTTTTAACGACCTACTTTACAATTCTCCTCACGTTAAAGTTTCTACCTTTTTCTTATTTTATTTATAATAATATAAATAATTTGTTAAAATAATAATAAAATAATTACTACAAAAACCGACGACCACAAAATCATTAAAAAATAATAAGTTGCTACAATGAGCTCTCATTTATGAGAGTTCATTGTAACAGGAAGTAAAATTATTTTAGATATGGCATCTTTGATAGCGCATGATGTTTGTGGTTTAAGACGTTAAAAATAGCTTTTGAGTGGATTTGACACTCCTGTAGTCTTGTTGTGAATGCTCTTAATATATATATTAAGATTAATATATTTTTAATCTAATCTAATAGTGTATAAATGTCAAAGTAAAATTTAAGTATAATACTTAAGTGTTATTTTTTACATTTTTTTTTTTAAATTTAGTCATGTAGTCGCATTTAATTAAAAATATACTTCTATTTTATGAGAAAAAAACCAATTGATTAAATTTTAAGAGGAGAATCTAATAAACAATACCTAAGTTTTATCCATAATGTTATATTATTTTTAGGGGTGGAGCTACACACATGGGTGGGGACCATGCCCCCACCCCTTCGCGCAAATTTTAAAAAATTTCTTATTATGTGACGATTAAACAAATCACTGACTCATTAAAAATAATTTTGTAACCAAAATTACACATGAAATATCTCTTTAGTTGCCATATAATAGGTTAGAGTAAGATATTTCTAAACATATTTGGAGCCAAACTTATTCCTCCAAGTTTTGAATCATTTATATTTTTGAAAATTTCATTAATTCAATTGAATTTTTTTTTACTTACTTTGGTTATTTGGTATACAATATGAAACAAACATAATTCTGATAGAAAATGCTAAGGGTTTTTATTTTATTTTAATGTGTGTGTGTGTATATATATATATAACTAATCAAATAAAAAAGTGTGTGGGGAATTGTTTTGGCTAATATATTAGTGTCATAACTTGGCTCTCCAATAAAAATTTATAGCTCCACCCTAATAATTTTTGTATGCGGATACTTTTTGTATGTTTCTGTAACAAGGAGACTAGCTCCAATTTTAAAATGGAGGATTCTAGACATGAAAACAGGTTAAAGAACCATAATGATATCATTTATGTGTGTGCATGCATTTGCGTTGTGCATGACCACTAAAATCATGATGCTAGTTCTTGGAGAAGTTAATTTTTAGTTCTTAAAGAGCTGGAAACATGTTCTTTTTGTCATAAATTTTTATTATGTAGAAAAATTCGAAAAGTCATATGATGCTTTGTTATTACAAAATTTGTTAGGAATATTATAAGTATATGGATAATAATTGTTGTATTGAGATTTAATTAGTTAGTTAGTTAGTTACAATTCTAAGCATATTAATCACATTTAGCAGATGTTGGAATTATTAATACATATGGAGAATAATTGAACCAGTAGGATGAGGCCATGTGGGCTAATGAGATTAGAGTTAGTTTCTTAAAAATACATGATTGTAATTTAATATGAGATAGCAATTGAAGAATAAACAAACTTTTTAGTGCATTAGTGCATCTCTCTCTCTCTTTTAATCTCTTTCTTTCTCTATGGAAGGTGATTACCTTGAATTAAGTCAATTTTCCTACAATTCTCATCAATCCCCCTACAATCAATACCCATCCCCATCCCCATCCCCATCCCCATTAGGAACCTCTGGGTTCCTAACAACATTTTTTTGGGAAAAAAAAAATCCTAACTTAAATATCATTCATAATCTGTAATTTTAATAAGTTGTGTACATAGCAAATTTGTGGACAAAATTTTATGAATACAAAGTATATATTGAGCTATGATAGGGTCACAACATAAATCCCAATTTGAAAACAAAGCATAATTTGCCTACCATCTCACATATGGTCCTACCATAATTTGCATCTTAAAGATATTTACTTTATTTTATAGTATCTTTTGACAAAAATCAATTTTAATTTTGCTGTGAAATTAGTTGGTACTAGCTTTATTGGCATATGTTTTCATTAAGTCTAAAGTTACAACATATATTATAATTATCTAATTGGTAAGTTGTTAATTGTAGACAATAGAAAAAGTTTTAGTGGTGGGTTTATACGAGAATTAGGGATGGAGCTAGGGTTTTGAGTTAGAGGGGTTGAAGTACAAAATGTTTTTCATGAAAAATCAAAATTAGTATTTATTCACCAAAAGAGAACTTTTTTTTTTTTTAAATATTGAAAATCATGTATAATTGATTATGTATTAAATGTTACCTCAATTTATCTTTTGATGTATAAAATCAAAGTGTTCATAAAAAATCATCTTTCAGTTTGTTGTGAAAGTCTAGTTTTGACAACATTCAAATAGACAACAAAAAGAGATGTCAAAGAGATGTCAAAGAGAGTATGACATTTGCTTAGATTAATTATTTATGTCTAAAAGTACTCTTTTGTCTCTTTAATATAAATAGTATGTAATTCATGTAAACACATAGATGCATTTAAAATTAAACACAATTTTTACTATAAAAATATAAATAATTAGTCAAATTATTAAAAAAAAAATTAGCATGTAACAAATGCATACGTATAGATACATTTAAAATTAAACACAATTTTTATCATAAAATTATAAATAATTAGTCAAATTTGTTTAAAGTAAACGTAATTAGGCATATATTAAAATTCTTACCTAAATTTAATACTACTTATGATTATTTTTTTTCTAATTTTTAATAAGATAGAACATGTGTTGATCTTTGTTGTGTGGTAACTTTTATTGAGTATATGTGATTGATTTTTTATTATTATTTAATTTTATATTTTATTAATATTAGATTCTTCGTATTTTGTATTCATTAACTCACTTGAGACAAATATTAAAAAACTTAAGTAGATACATGACACAAAATTAAGTGAATAATTATAACGTGGTCCCCACACACCAAAACAAGTAATAAATAGTTAATGATACAATCAACCAATAAATTATGACTTAATTATTCCATCACTAAGATCTATATAGTCGAATGAAATAATAAATTTATACACATGATACAAAGTTGGATTCTAATTTCAAATTCTATTATTCTCTTATCTCATCTCGTTCCCCTATATATATGTGTGTGTGTTTCTCAAAAAAAGAAAAACAAAATTTCAAATTCTATTATTCCCTTATCTCATCCCCTTCCCCTATATATATGTGTGTGTTTCTCAAAAAAAGAAAAAAAAATTTCAAATTCTAATTGAACTTTCTCTAAATTTTGCCTATTAATATATATAAATATATATATTTAATACTACTTATGATTATTTTTTTTTCTAATTTTTAATAAGATAGAACGTTTGGTGATCTTTGTTGTGCTTTGATTTTTATTGAGTATATGTGATTGGTTTTATTTATTTATTATTATTATTTACTTTTATAATTTATTAATATTAGATTCTTAATATTAGCACTCATTAACTCACTTAGTACAAAGATTAAAAACCTTAGACACAAACATATATTTTGCACTCATTAACTCATTCTTAAATTTATGTGGGGGTCACACCATAATTTAGACACATAGCGCATAATTAAATTATAATTTCAAATTTTAATTGAACTTTCTTTGAGTTTTGCCTATTAATATATATATATATATATATATATATATATATTGAGAAACATAAACAACACTATATTAAGTTATTAACGTCCTCTTTAAAAAAAAAAGTTATTGACTATTCTGATTCCTAACGCAAAACCCATTCACTTGGCCATTCGGCACCACCAAGAAGCACTAAAAACCACTTTATTTTTGGATTGGTTTTGTAGTTAGGCTTTTTTTTGTTTAAGGGGGCAAAGATATTGTCTAGGGAGTTAAATTTAATATTTTAGGGCCTAGCTTCTAACTTTCACATATACCTAGAATTTGATAAAAAGAGTAAAAAAATTTGGGGGCCATGGCCCAGGCCAAATGCATAGCTCTGTCATTGTCTCCCAAATGAAAATCAATAGGAATTCCAAGAGCATTTTCTCATTAGAGTATAAGACGGGGACTTGTTTTTTGCGCGTTAGGACTAATTTTCCAAATATGGCTCATTTGAAACATTTTTCTTATGTGACCACTTTAGAACTAGAAGCTCTAAAAAAATCATCTCATGATTTTTTTTCATCGAGTTCCAAATGTTCGTTTTTACCAAAAGTGGCCACATAAAAATAAAAAGTTTTAAAATTAATCGCATAACAAATATGTTTGAAAAATTGGATTTGGTTTACTTCTAGTATATTTTAATTGAACGTCTTTTTGTTTTAAATATGCAATGGCAAGTGATAGTAAGTTTTAATTCCCACGTTTTATTTAGTTAATGGGTGATGCAGTAGACTCTCATTAAAACAAAAAAGGACATTCCTTTAAAAAAAATATTGGAGGTGGATTTCAGTTAGTTCAACTGATAAAGTTTCTGATGGTTGAATAAGAGATCTGGGATTCAATCTCTGCCTACACCAAAAAAGCAATTGGTGTCTTACTCTAATGACAAAGAGCATCATCAAGAACAGACGACATAAGTTGAAACTCTCTTAAAAAAAAAAATTATTAGAGATAAGTCAAGTTCTAGAAAATTAGTCTAACACTTTCACAAGGAATCAAATATGGTAAGTTGATATTGTTTTTGTTCTAATTTAAACATATAACTAAAATGACCTTTTTGCCTACCAATAACAACCTATGACACTAAGTCACTAATCGATAATCGGTCTTGACTTGAATCACGACTTTTACTTTTATAGTTGTGGAGTGATTACCGCAACAACCATGCGCCGTGACATTTGTTTAAATTTTGAGTGTATATATATATATATATATATATATATATAAATAGCTTATAAAACCCAACGGTAGAAGCAGAAAAATGAACAAGAGGAAGCGGGAAGAAGAGGCGGGCAATAGCAATAGCAATAGCATGGAGATCGTTTGGCAAACACCAGCCAATCCACCAGAGCCACAAGATTACATCTTACGCAACGGTAACAACCCAAAATTCAAAAAACAACCCCACCCATTCCCAAACCAAAATAATATCAAAACACAAATAATAAAAAATCGAATCTTAAACTAAACAAAAATAAATCAAACGCTTTTCAATTCAATTTATTATAAAATAATTTGCAGGGAGGCGCCACGTCAGACCGTACTACTTCGAGTTCATCTCTCACGTTAGTAAATTAATCCAACTATTTTAATGTTTAATTATGTTTCATAAACCTCGAGTTTAAGCCTCTTAATTACTTTTGTTGTTGTGTTTTTTTTTTTTTTTTTTTTGTTTTGTTTAGGTTAAGAATCGTTGGGCAGGCAAAACCATTGTCGATTTGTTCGCCGAGGAATTCAAAGGCCGACCATATGATTACTATGTATGATTTTTTGAAGGAAAAAAATTTTAAGTTTAGTAAAATGCATGTAAGGTGTTTGATGAAATGTCACAATGATATGTTTGAGGTTGTTATGAATCATATGATTACTATGTATGTTTTTACAATTTAAATGTTTCAAAAGGGAAAAAAAAAAATTTAAGTTTAGTAAAATGCATATAAGGTATTTGATGAAATGTCACAATGATATGTTTGAGGTTGTTATGAATCCTATGATTACTATGTATGTTTTTACAATTTAATTGTTTTGAAAATAAAAAATTTTAAGTTTAGTAATATGCATATAAGGTAGTTGATGAAATGTCACAATGGTGTCTGAGGTTGTTATGAATCATATGATTACTATGTATGTTTTTACAATTTAATTGTTTCGAAAATTAAAAAAAATTTAAGTTTAGATAAATGCATATAAGGTAGTAGTTGATGAAATGTTGCAGTGATATGTTTGAGGTTTCTATGGTTTGTAGGTTAGTGCTGTTAAATGTGGAAGGATACAAGTTGATGGAGAGAAAGTGCCCGTTTCGTATATAGTTAAGCAGTCTCAAAAGATTAGCCATTTTTTACACAGGTTTGTTGTTACACCTCATCATGTGTTGAAAAATTGTGCTTTGAGTCCGTCGAGGTTGTAATTGATGTATTTTTAGGCATGAACCGCCGGTGATGGCTTATGATGTTTCTGTTCTTCAGAATGAACCAGATGTGCTGACGGTTTGCAAGCCAGCGTCTGTTCCGGTAAGTCAGCTGTGATTCTTGATGGGTGTTTGTTATTGTGTCTGTTGGTTGATTTGATAGTCGGAACAATTTGACCTTTGTGTTAAGATATATGGATCTTTTGGTATTTACAATTAATCTAGATTAAGGTGATCACTAGGAGTATAAAACTTTATTATCATTTGAGTAATGTACTTTAGTTTGATGAAAGGTCTGGGACATGCTACATGAGGGTAGTTTGTCAATTCCCACGCTGACTTGAACTCATGTATTTAACTTTTTGGTGTTTAATATTTGAGATTTTACTGCTATGTAGGTGCATCCCTGTGGTCAATATCGTAAAAACACCATTGTTGGCATCCTTCAAGCAGAGTATGGATTGGCACCTCTATTTCGTATCCTAAAGATAATGATATTAGAAACGAATGTTGGATTTGAAATGAAAAATTTGTTCTAAAGTCTAATCAGGTTTCTGATTTTGAAGTGAATTTAAGTTAGCTTCTTATTCTATTGGAATTGTTTGGCTGCTCTTTTATTGTCCAATTTTGTGTTTCCCTTGATGCAAGTGTGTTAGCAATTCATCGGCTAGATCGTCTTGTCTCAGGACTCCTTATTTTGGCCAGAAATGCTTCAAAGGCTGACTTCTTTAGGCAACAGGTAAACCTCTTACTGCCATTTTGGTTTTATGAAACTTCTAGTGAGCAGGAATCTGAATATCTTTACCTGAAAATGTGAGCTAGAACCATATTATCTGATCTTGATTGATATCAATATTTATTTTTGTTTAGGGAATCTCTATCATTTGAGCTTTTTTGTTTTAAAACAAGTTTCTTTGTTAATCATCAAAAGAAAAGAAGTTTCCATCAAGTACTCATACAATACCAATGTAAATCTTCTTATTGCATGATCTCTTTGGCATACTGATCATGGATTTCTTTCATCATCATATTTTAATATGAACCTTTTGCCATGTTATATGGCTGATAGGTCATTACTATATAGTTGATTTACATTTATGGTCAATTTCTGTTTTTGAATTTAATAACTCGAAGAAAAAGGATGATTTCTTGAAGACAATAAAGGTAAGGACTGCCAAATAAATTAAATAACTTTATGAATTGTTGTGCACTCTTCAAACAGAGTATAGCAGAATGCCATTTCATAATACTAAATTATATCTTTCCGAGATCAAAGTTCTTTATCCTGTCACTAGTATTTTCTATGAAAATTAGAATGTTCAGTGGGTTCATCATATAAAGTTTACTCACTCAGGATTAGGGCTGTAAATGAACTAGTTGTTTATAAATGAGTCGGCTCAACGTGAGAAGAAGCATGTTTATGTTCATTTATTTTAAAAAACAAGCCAAACTCAAGCCCAAATTTAGGCTGGTTATTAAACAAGCCAAGGTCAAGCATAATATTGTGTCTGTGAACAAGCTTGTGAGTATGAGACTCAATTTAAGTATATAAAATATTATATGCTTATATGTATACATATATAAAAATATACTTATAAAGACTGAGATTGGTTTATGTAAGTTTATATATAAGTTCATAAATGAAATCAAATTTTTATTTGTTGATAATATAAATAGTTCATAGACAAAATCATTCGATATAATTAACTCAAATAGTATAATTTCAACCATAATTTAGTGATTAATATTGGCATAGAGTTGTGAAGATGTAAAACATTTTTGTGTTTTTTACTATATATGGGAAAGAATAAGTTAATCATGTATCTTGTGAGCAAGCTCGAGTTTGGTTCAAACTTGTTCGACAAGAAAATGAACCAAGCTCAAACATGTAATATAGTTATGCTGACAAGCTTGAGCTTGGTCTAAGTTAGAAATAAAATTAAATGAACAATCTTGAATTTTTAATACTTGGCTAGTACAGCACTATTTAGGACTTTCTAGCAAATGGAACTAGTAACATGCCTACAAGTTGCCAGCTCCTTGAACAAACTATAGCATAATGTTATTTTATGACAATGTCTTCTTTCTAAGACCAAAGGTCTCTATCTGGTCACTGTCATCAATGATGAAAATGGAAGAGTTGCATAGGAGCAGAATCTATGTGCTTCTCTGTAACAGTTTTTGTTCTTAAATGTGGACTTATATTATTAATGTATTTAAGTAAAATGTAATTATGGCAGATTGAAGCTGGGTTGGTGCAGAAACAATATATTGCAAAGGTCATTGGGGTATTTCCAGAGGATGAGGTATGGTCTTTTTTTTGTTGTTGAAAAAATGAGGTATTATTTTGTTTAAGATGACAGAGGTAATGTGCATGAGATATTATACTCTAATACAGAAGAAAATTTACAGAGTTACACAAAGAGAAGGTTACCAAGGAAAATAATTTGATTTTTCTCACCAAATACCTATAGATTGGGAAAATTCTAGATACACTTTAGAATAGGTATGTTGCATATGATTCTAGAAAGAGAACGTTTAAGATAGAGAGAAATAGGATGAATGTGAATGCTTGAATATTAAGGAAACCTTTTTTTTTTTGTTGGTATGCCCTGTGTGATGAATTGAACTGCTTGAAATTAAAGATCAATCTAGGCATTTTCTTCCAATTTTTCTAACATCTTTTTTGAAAATTTGTTTTCTATGAACAGTTTCCTTTTCAAGCCATCCTATTAATGTGTATTTGTTTAGGCCTGAGGATGTGGAGAGTGTTCTCCGTAGACCACCTACTTGAATGCAGGAATAGATGATTTGGTCTTTTATAAAATTTGAACAGTGTACAAGTAAATTACTGTACTGCAGTCCACTTTCTCTTTCCAGGGGGATAATGCAATTCTCTCTCTTTTTTGCTTTTGTGTGCCTGTGTTTCTCACAATAATTTGCAGTTATGGTACTGGATCCCTTCTTTTCATGTTGCTCATTGCAGACTTTCTGGTTCTTTACTTTAAAAAATGTTCTATGATTTCAAAAATATTTGAGTAGGTGTGGTAATGATATTGAATTTTTGGAGGCGTATAATGCATGCTACAGTACTATGTACATTTTGTAAAATTCAACTGTATTCTGAGTGTGTTCCGCATAATCTTCGTCAATTTGATATTTAATTTATATGGCTGATGTCGTTAAAATCTTGAAGCATAGGTTAGACATTACCTTATCCAAAGCATCAGGAAAAGTTGAACACAATTAGTTGCTGCTTAATTACAGAGATATATCTAGTAAGCCCTTCACCAAGTACCAAAAAAGGAGGGGTCCTCTTGTCTAGGGCTTCTCTGAAACCCTAGCCCCCAGTAGAAGGTACCCAATCTTATTTTATGCAAGGTATTGTCCCCTTGGTGAAGGGGTGCACGATAAGGTAGAGAGAATATCACACCGGGATGGAGGATATCCTGGTTGGGAAGTGGAAAACACTGTAGATGTGGGCGAATGGAAAAGAGGAAGTGGTAGTTGACGAAGGGAGTTTGCAAGCCATGAAAAAAAAAAAAAAAGAGTAAGTTCAGCATGGTTATGTGGCTGTCGTGTAGAAAAGTTTCAATGGTGAAGCTATGAAAGTGACATTGAGAATGCTTTGGATACTGATGGGTGCTTTATACAGTCAAGATTTAGGAGATTACTTGACACTTTTCATCTTTAACAAGAAGGCAGATATGGAGAAGCTTCGGCTCTAACGCCCATGGACGGTTGACATACAACTAGTGCTATTAAAGGAGTATGATGGGCTCTCCCAACCCTCAACAATATAGTTTGACATCATCCCTCTTTGGGTCAAGATTTCTAATTTGCCAATAACAGGGATGAGTAGGAACGTAGGTCAACAGATTGGGAGGACATTGGGTGAAGTCATTGACATCAACATCCTGTAGATGGAGTGGGGCGAGGAAGTTTTTTATGCATAAGAGTGAGCATGGATTTACCTTTGTTACGGGCAAGAAATTAGACTTGGGGCAGGTGCACCTATTTGGGTTTATTTCTAGATTGAGCGATTGCCATTGTTTTGTTACTGTTGTAGCTGGTAAAGCCACCAAGAAAGAGATTGTGTAGAGAGGAAGCTAATAGAGCAAGTGAGCAACCCTTACCGATGAAGAATATTAGTTTGGCTTAGGGTTTCAAATGGGCTCATGAAAAAGAAAAGAGAGGCAGCAAAATGCATAATACCATTTGATGTGGCACTGTCATACAGGGCATCAGAGATGGAATTGGACCCATGCTTAGTTTACATGCTTCACATGATAGTGAAGCGTGAAAACCCCATTGTCTTGTTCCTCGTGGAAATGAGAATCAACTCTAGAGGCATATACGATGTAGATTGGACTATCAGAATGCTTTAGCGATGGATCATATTGAAAAGGGAAGTGGTTTAGCAATGGTATGGAATAACAAAAGTGAGTTGGACAAGAAATTTTTCTCTAGTCACCATGTTGATGTGTGGATCAAATTAGACAGGGCACCATCCTGGTGCCTTGTCTAATGGCTTGTATCACCTCTGTAACTTTTGTAGTGCTACTACTACTACTATATGGGGAACTAAAGGGGTATATTTGCCCGTCAATGAGGCTGAGGTAGAGAGACCCACTGTCTCCATGCCTTTTTAGTTATGTGTAGAAGGCCTCATGGCCATGCTTGGACAGGTTGAGGCTGATAAAACGATCACGAGGGTTGTAATTAGTAGAGGAGGCCCTAAACTAACCCATATTCTTTTTGCAAATGACCTTGTTCTTTTTTGTTGGGTCTCAATGGAGGGATGCCAATCCCATTATGCTAGT
The DNA here is from genome assembly GCA_032878915.1 of Castanopsis chinensis. Classification (NCBI taxonomy): domain Eukaryota; kingdom Viridiplantae; phylum Streptophyta; class Magnoliopsida; order Fagales; family Fagaceae; genus Castanopsis; species Castanopsis chinensis. The sequence goes on from JAVQMG010000114.1 coordinate 23,929,890, forward strand.
GCTCAAGGTCTACGAAGAGGCATTGGACCAGAAACTTAATTCGGACAAATCCACATTGTTCTTCAGCCATAGTACTTCTAAAAGACACTGTGAGGCTCCACCATCAAACACATTAAGGTCTTCGTCAGTGAAAATACTAGAAATACTTGGGCTTGCCATCATTGGTGGGAAGGAAGAAAAAACAGACTTTTTGTGAAATAAAAGAGAGGTTGTGGAAGAATTTTGGGTGGAAGGAGAAATTTTTGTCCTGGGCTAGATGTGAGATCCTAATCAAGTATTGGCTCAAGCTATCCTTGCGTACGCAATGAGCTGTTTTAAGCAATCAGAAAGTCTGGCTCTGGTCTAACAACCATGGAGAGAAGCTTTTGGCTGGCCAACAGGGTCTAAGGGAGCAAATTTCACTAGATAAGTTGGGACAAGATATGCAAACCAAAAATGGAGGTGGCACTGGCTTTTGGAATTTCAAAGACTTTCAACCTAGCCAAACATGGATGGTTCTTAATCATAGACACTCACCCATTACCACATCAAGTGATGAAGGCCAGACACTTCTCTTTGTGTTTTTTTTTTTGTTTTTGTTTTTGTTTTTGTTTTTGTTTTATGGAGACGGAAATAATCCTGGACACATCATATTCATGGCGGAGTTTATGGAAGCCACACAGGTCCTTGAAGTTGGGTTAAGATGGCAAGTGGGGGTGAAAATTTGGCATGACCAGTGGATACCTGCGACAGCTATGCACAAATTAACTTCACCACAACATATAATGCCGCCATATGCAAGGCTTGCAACCTGGTAGACATGGAGTTGCACACATGGAAGCAGAAGCTAATTGATGATATTTTTGTGCCCCACAAGGCCATGATACAATCTATTCCTCTAAGTTGGGGGCCGTCTATGAGATATGCAAATATGGAGAGCCATTGCGAGCAGTAGATGCACAGTGAGAGAGTCTACATCATGTGCATGGAGGAAAAATGAAAGACCCAAACAATAGAGAGTTCAGACCCAAGGTGAATGAAACCCTTATGCACCCAAATCTGGTCCATCAAAGTCCCAAGGAAGTTAAAGCTCTTCCCTTGGATAGTGGAGCAAAACATCTTGCCCACAAAATGTCAACTGATGATGAATCACATACTATCAAACCCAATTAGATGAATTGTATCTTATATAGCGAACGCCACAAAATCAGACCCCCCTGCCTTTGAACCGGTTTAAAGTTAACATGGTTGCTGTTCAAATGAAAGATTAACAATGCACAGGAATTGGAGTGCTGATACAGGATTCAAATGGATGGTGCATAGGGGCGCTGTGAGAATGGTTACAGATGGGGCCACTCGAATGATGAAGCAGTAGCGCTAGCAGTACAATGGGCACTAGTGTTCATGCCAGAAATCAGGGTGAGGGAAGCAACTTTTGAATGAGACTCAGCACCTGTATTCTCGGCCCTGCAACTGTGTGAAAGCTCCTTCACAAGCTATGGATGCTTAATTCAAGAGTCCAAGAAGATGGCTATGTATTTTTGTTCTGTAGATATTCACAGTGGTTCCAAGCTGTGCAACCAAGCAGCCCATGCGCTTGCTTTAGAGGCTTCAAAATTAGATTCAGCAGGGATATGGTTGGAGGACACTCCTCTCTGTATTACAAATCATTTACTCATATATGTACAACCTCTCTCTTATTGAGGCAAAAATCTGTGGCTTGACATTAAAAAAGAAGCAAAATACAGGGAGATGCATTCATTTCTTAGCTGCTTTAGTTCTGAGTAACAGGGTTTAGTTGAGCCTATCAATTTGTATTTGTGGCCTTCAATTATATGTTCATGATTCTCTGAGCTTTCATTTGCAAAATCAAATGATATTAGTGATGGATGCTAGAAGTGTTGTTCGTTCATACACTTAAATTGCCTCTCTTTTTTACTGTTTGACAGTTATTATTAATTTTCTTTGCAGATAATGGTTGATGCTAACATAGATTATAATGCTCGAGAAGGAAGGAGCACGGCAGAGGTGAGTTGTTTTATTCAGCCCTCTGTAATAGCAGAACTATAGTTGTTGTTACTGTGACACAGTAGAAGGAAAAAAAAGAAAAAGAAGGGGGGGGGGGTGGACTGAATTGAATGCACTGTTATTATTGATTATAACTCCTTGCCATGGACCCTTATTGGTTTACTGATTTGTTTATCAAGGCATTTGATTTAAATAAGAGAATTAATAAAGTGCTTATACTGAATCCAGAAATATTTTTCCCTTTATGCAGGTAGAAAATGCCAATGGTGCTTTGAAGGGGAAGGCTGCTTCTACTAAATTTACCCAGATTAGTACAGATGGCACTCAAAGCATTGTTTTGTGTGAACCAATCACGGGCCGAACTCATCAAGTAAGAAATTTTGACAGGCTAAAACGGAAATTTTACATAATCTGTAGCAACATTTTAAGAGAGATTTCTTCGGCTTCCATGAACAAAAAAAAAATCTTTTTGCTGGTTTTTGTTTTGCCTTCTTAATTTCGCTGTCAGGTTCAATATTATGTATGCTATTTTGTTCTTTCCTTTTGTATTTTACATTCTCAGCAGACTTTGTGAACATCTTGCGCGTGTGTATATATTTATTTTTTAAAGCTGTCTCGTGTTTCATTTTCAGTAGTCTAAAGTTTCCGTTACAAGCTAATGTTTTAGTGGCCTGGTTGTATTTCTGTGCTGAATGAATTAAATTCTAAACTCTCTCTATCTCTCTGTGGCGTAGATCCGTGTTCATTTGCAGTATACAAGTCATCCAATTGCCAATGACATGCTTTACCTCTCAGAACATGTAATTGGTCGGTCTGCTGGAGGAATGAGTGCTGATAGAGCTGCTGCTAATTCAGGCCATTCTCCAGAGTTCATTTTTCATGATAATTGTCCTGGTGAAGAGAACACTAGAGATGATTTTAGCATTGATCCTATGTGTACAAATTGCCCAAATCTGGCCCCAAAAGGGTAAGAGGCTTGCTCTTATGATAAGAAATTTGTTAAAATGTAGACTAATAAGCAAATGTCATGAATATATTCCATTTTTTTAATGGTATCTGCTGAGTGAGATTATGTGTTTGCTTTTGGTTTAGCCTTTTGTCAGATTATCGATTATGGTATATGGGAACAGTACCAAGTTCTTTCTGATTTTCAGCATGTCATCCCATTTCTGTAACATATAATGGTCACATTATGAGACAAGCACAATTGATTGTTTGAAGAATTGATTTACTATTGCATGGTTGAATTGGGGAGAAAAGGAGGGGGGGGGGGGGGGGGGGGTTGGTCAAAACAAACCCTTTGATCCTGAATTAAAGAATTCTTAATTAATCAAATCTCCTCAAGTAGGATTCGAACCTTCAATCAACTAGTTAACAACTGACTGCTCTACCACTAAGCTACTGAGGAACAATGGGAGATTAGATCTCATAGAGTTCAATTCCTGTTCTCAACACGGGACCAATATGAGCTTGAAATTTCCTTTGTAACTCCCAAGAACTTTTTCGTAGTGGCTCCGTTCCATGCCTCATTTATCATGGACTATAGATCAAACCGATGTTTTGTGATTTAACTACGACAACTAGGTTAGGAATTCCCTTTACAATGAGCTCTATGGCATTTCCTCCCCTTGGAAGTACAAGGTAGAGGGGGTGAAGTCATAGGTTCACAACCACGAGGTGTGTGTAAACTAAACAACCTAAAAAGTTAGAATCTGCTCAACATATATTTACCAGGGACTTGAAGCATGTTTACAATTGAGGCCAAGTGATCTCTCTTTCTGTACTGAACAGAGGATCTATTAGGTTGAGACTACACTTGCCCTTGCTGAGCAATTAATGTAAGGTATTCATTTTGTTTCTAATATTTCTACAGAAAGGCTTGACAAAATACCATTTTAACATGTGTATAAGAAACAGGAAAAATAACACTTGCAAGATTAACCATCTATATATGTTTGAGTGGTTTGGGAGCTGAATCCCTTACTACTGAATATTCCATATTTCTTACCTGAATAAGCCTTGTTATTTCTTTTATAAACCCCCACTCCCAAAGAAGAAAAAGGGTATGCTTCATTTACTAATAAACCATACTTTTTACATTGCAGATATGACGGGCTTGAAGAGGGTTTGTGGCTACATTGTTTTAGGTACTCCGGACCGGGATGGACCTATGAATGCCCATATCCAGATTGGGCATCACTTCCTGAATAACTAATCATTCTATTTTTCTTTTTTCTTTTTAATTATTTTCCTGAGAAAATTGTTGTGAAAATTGTAAAAATGGTTAATTATTTTTTTTTGTACGAAAAGTACTTGGCCACTTGGACCAGTCAGTTTATAGGCTATAGGTGCGTCCTGTCAGTTTATAGGCTAGAGGTGAGTCCTGCTAAGTTGTGGAATTGCAGGTTCAAAACGTGAAGACCATACATTTATGCTTTTGTGAGTCATAGATTTCAACACTAACACTGCCTGATTCTCTCTGCACATTCCCTTATGCTTTGCTAGACACCCCAGAAATGGGTACGGACAAAGTAGAATTTGAATTTACCTGGGGCTTTATTCTTTTGTTATTTCTTTTTCAGTGTAAAGATCATCAGATTGTGCAATAGTGAATAGTCAGTCTGTTATGGGGATTGCTGACTAGAGGCTTCGACTGTATTTGGTCAGCATGTATTCCAGATTCATATGTACTTCTAATTACTCACTGTGACTCTGTGAGGGCTTCACATATTTTTTATTTATTTTTATTTTATTTTATTTTTAATTTTAGGGAGAGGGCTTCAGATGTTACTTTCTCTTTTGATTAATAGACTTTTATAATGGCCCTGAATCTTATTAGGGCTGCGCCACTTTGGTGCTTGAATCTTTGCTCTTTCTCTCATAATACACCAATTCTCATTTCTTGGAAAATTTCATTTTTTTAAGTATCATAAAGTAGTAGTGATAAAGTAGTAGTGACGTGTGAATCTGGTAAAGGCTTTTGCCGTTGAATAAGAAATTTATATTTGAAAATTAGTTATACTAAAATAAAATTTGTCAATGTCTTGATTTGATGATAAATAGTTACCATTGCAGAGCAAATTTTATAAGTTCAATTTCAGTTTTTTATTTTTAATTTTAGAATAAGTTAAGGATTTATTAACTTTTGGATAAATTAAGGATTGAATTTGTAGTGCCCACAAGTCCGCAACAACAAACGCAATCAAGGGTTTTCCGTTGATGGTAAAAAAAAAAATTTCCCACCAATGGTTCATGACTTGTAGCAATTTAACAATAATTTGAATCATTTGATAGACGTACTCCTTGACTTTTGTCTCCCACTAAATTTGTCGGTTACTTTTATAAATCTCCCTAGTTCAAGGAAAGAACTTTTGAAATCTTTCAATCAACCATTGGTCTCAACTCTCAATCATTGTTGTTATTTATTATTTATGAATAAACCTTTATCATTGCTAATGTTGATATTTATTATTTTTCTTACGACAAATCAAGAAAAGGGGATTTTGACTAAGTTCTTCTCTGTCGGAGTCATACAAAATTGCTACAGTATTGTTGAGTTACAAGATTCTTGACATTAATGATATTAATATTATGTTAACAAATGATCTTAGAATGTTAATTACATTGATCTATGCTCTTCTTTTTGTTAATTTGATAGTTACAATGGAAGGATTTAAACTCTGAATGTTATGAACATAAATGTTAGCCAGTTGAACTATAAAACTTTTGACGTCCATTCTCTTCTTTATTATTGACTTGTTAGCAAAATACTTGTGCGATGCACACGCTTATTCTCTTTTAAACTCTTCTTTAAATTTATAACTCATGGTGGAACCTCAATCGCTCATTACATTAAGCCTTTTATTTTCACTATAATAATAAAGATAGTTATGATCCTTTGATCATTAAGGAATAAACTCCATTTTGAAAAGTAATGCGTTGACAGTTAATATAGGAATTGTAAAAAAGCATCTCGGCCGATCGAGCTATAGGGCATTCCATAAGTGCTACGTACCGCACCCATTTGATTGTTTTACGAATCAACATTTATTAAATTTCCCACCCAAATCTTCATACCTTAATAATTAATTGACGTGCACTTACTTTTTTTCAATAAAACATATTAATTTTCACTCAAAGATTTTCCAAGGATTTGACTTTTGGGGTAGTGTTTAAAGCCTCCAACTTTCAAGGAGGAAAAGTTTTCTTTGACTAAAGTGGTTAATTAAAAATTAAATATAGCTGTGAATTGTCGTTAACGCTAAGTCGCTAACACTATATAATTTATATGATTTAATGATTAGATGATACTGGCTTAGTGAGCCGTCAATTATCACCCACATTCTTTTGATTATTAAAGAATAAAAATCATTACCTGCAAAAAAAAAAAAAAAAAAAGAATAAAAATCATTACGAAAAAAGTAAGAATTCGATGTGCTAGCCAAATTAATCACGAACCTATTTAAAACACAGAAAAAAAGAGAGAGGCAACCATAATCATTTTTCACAAAAGGCATCAAGCAGATTGGATGGTCTAAGCTGAAAAGCAAAGAAATTCACATTTAAGAATTAAGCGTCAATCACGAAAAGAGATCTTATAGAATTCAAGAATTGTGAGAGAATAAGGAGATGTATTATAGAATTACATATATAATATGAGAGAAATGAGGAATATGTCATATTTATACGATACTAATTGGTCTAAAAGAGCAAACTAGCTTGCAATCTATGCATGTTCACAATTCACGTACCGTCCAAATTGGCTTCAAAAAGTTAGAATCTATTAAAAGGAGTGAAATAGAGAGAAAAATGAAAACCACTGTTCATCTAAAAGTAGAGAAACTCTATACAACAATGATTGCAAACAAAGATATCAGAGACAAAGGAGCATACAAAGTAATTAATTGACGTGCAATGGGTGGAAAATAAGAATAATATCTTCTTCCACCTGACCATATAATTAAAAACTTCTATAATCATTTGTTTAGTACAAAGTAATCTAATATAGGACTTAATAGTTAATAACTTAATATGCACCCTTACAAAGCATACTCAGTACAACTTTTTTTTTTTGTTTGGTTCGTAATGCTCACTAAAAGTTTCACTTTTTTTCCCCATAATTGTTAAAGTAATAAATTGTAATTATAATATTTCTTTTGGGTCCAACACTAACATACTTATTTTTTATTAGCACATATTACTTCAACAATTGTAAAGAATGATTGTGAAAATTTTAATGTCATTTCTTATTTCTTTTCATTTCTTTCCCTCACTATATATACCTGCCCAGCTGGTACCTCTGAACATTGATTTGGTGGGCCATTTAGATCTGAAATTCTTCATTATTTTGGATTTGTTGTAGCTGCTGTGTAATATTTTTCGTTTGTATTTCCACCAAGGATAACAAAGTATCAATTCAAAACATTCAGTCATGACATTCAGATATATATATTTTTTTCTTTTTTCTAAATAAAGTAACTTAGAAATTGAAAAGTATCACAAGTGGGTTAGCCAAAAACATAAAAACATCAAGCAAATTTTTTTTGTTGCTTTTGCGGTCCTACGTACGTTTCTTTCGACCTGATATGAGTTTAAATATTTAGGATATAGAAATTTAGTAATTTAGTGCGTGCAAGCTTTACGTATTTTTTCAAGTAGTGTGCGTGAACCTAAACCATTGCATGCAACTTTGGCTATCATACACTTGCATCTCGGGTTTTAAGGTCGACTAACTATAAAAGAGGCAGCCTATATGTCCAACAGTCCAGGAACTATGGGAGCAATTTGGTCGTGAAAGTGAAGGGAACAACAAAATGGGTCAAGTAGTGATCAATGCTTACAGTTAACTTTATATATATATATATATATATATACTTACACATGCATGCGCATGTTTGAGAATATGGGTTCAAGTTAGTTCGGTAAAGTTTATTGCTATCACGTCAAATACAAAACTTGGATTGAAGGGTAAATTTAAGTATAATCCTTTACATATTATACTTAAGTAAGAAGGGTAAACTTATGTATAATGTGGTTGTGTTAATTATTAAATCATATGGTTAAATTTAATTATCTAAAAATAAGAAAATATTATTTTTGATGTGTTACATTGATCAATCCTAAGATGTTTACGAAATTGTACATAGAAAGGTTTGACCTCATGGGAAATAACAATTATTATTTGACTGTGAAATTAAAGAGTCAAAGGCTAAAATAAAGTTGGCATGCAACTCATTGCTAAATTTACTTGGAATGCTCCCCTCTTTTTCTGAGAAGGCTCAGAAAGTTAATTAATATAGGATGACATATATGCAATAATGGAACTTTGGAATTCATGTATGTGGAAACTATATATATAATTGCATGGCCTTTCACCTCATAGGCATGACAAGTAGTACTGCTTAGAATAAAGTAATTAAGGTCAATAAATTAGCTAGCTTTTTTGCATTGCATTAGCTTTGATAAAAAGACAAATAAAATTACAGAGAGAGTCCCTTGCTTTCCTTGAAGACTTACGAGTACTTTCCACTTGATCTTGAAGATCGAGAATGAGTGACATACTAAGACACTAATTAAATGACTAAAACCCTACACACTGCAACATGCAAACTAAACTTTAGAAACACATACAGTCATTAGACCAATACCATAGCTGGCTAGCAAACTAAGTACAATAATATTAAAACCACACGTACGTCCCCTTGAAAAGGCTAAAGGTTAACAGCTGAGTGATCATCCTTGCGTTTATTGGGTTCTTCTGCTTTTTCCTTCTCACTTATATCTCCATTTGCATGGTCATTTCCATTAACATTTACAAGTGCAGCTACAGGATTCAGTTCTGGACACCCAATTGTGCCTAGCTTAACTACATCAATGATCTGCTCAGATAATTGTTGCAGCTTCGGCTCCTCCAGAATCATCTTTTTGGCATTCTTATAAAATACGTAGAGGCTCATCTGAACTATGCCGAAGATAAATCCCACAGTATTTGGAAGCTTTTGATTATGCAAAAAAAAAAAAAAAAAAAATTAATAATAATAATAATGATGTTAATAACAATATAAAAAACAACGAAGGGTAATACCAAAGTTACTATCAATTTCACTTCAAGATATTTATAAACTGACTTAAAAGTTACACATAAGTTGTAAAATCTATATAGTAAAATTTGATGAGTATTTGGAGGTTTGTAATGCACTTACAGCAATGCAATAGTCCTTGAGAAGAAAGCCATAAAAGAATCACATCACTGCACCTAAGGTCAGGAAGAAAGATAAAGGAAATGGCATGTACTCCACGCACTTGGTTCTTATAACTTGTCTCTGCAGAATAAATGATAGTTGTAAATACATGAGTCATTTTTTACAAAAATAAGTAAGGTCCAAGAAAAAACTTTATAAAGCAAAGGAAACATATGTTCTTTGAAGTAAAGCTCACCATGATACAAAGTGGAGCAGCAAATACACATAGGTTAAATACCAAACAAATCCATCCAATAATTTGTAAAAGCTGGGAGCCTTTTGCCAGGAAGAGCGTAAGTAGATGCGTGAGGCCAAACCCCAAAACGTTTAACAGAAGTAGAAGCTTCACAGTCAGGATCTGAAAGATTTAGACCATTATTCAATTAGAATACAAATATATTTTGATAATTAAAGAAGAAACTTAATAACTTAGTAGGATAAAGTTGTGAAATCTATATTTTTATACCCTGGCATTCTTGGTTGCATAAAATAAGAAGACACTGAGGTAGATTGTTTCGATTATGCAGCCAACTGCGTTTATGGTGATGAGAAGCTTTTGATTATGCCAAAAAAAAAAAAAAAAAAAAAATAATAATAATAATAATGATGTTAATAACAATATAAAAAACAACGAAGGATAATACTAAAGTTACTATTAATTTTACTACAAGATATTTATAAACCAACTTAAAAGTTACACATAAGTTGTAAAATCTATATGGTAAAATTTGTCGAGTATTTGGAGGTTTGTAATGCACTTACAGCAATGTAATAATCCTTGAGAAGAAAGCCATAAAAGAACCACATACTGTGGGATTTATCTTCGGCATCGTTCAGATGAGCCTCTATGTATTTTACAAGAATGCCGAAAAGATGATTCTGGAGAAGCCGAAGCTGCAACAAATATCTGAGCACATCATTGATGTAGTTAAGCTAGGCACAATTGGATGTCCAGAACTGAATCCTGTAGCTGCACTTATAAATGTTAATGGAAATGACCATGCAAATGGAGATATAAGTGAGAAGGAAAAAGTAGAAGAAACCAATAAACGCAAGGATGATCAGTCAGCTGTTAACCCTTAGCCTTTTCAAGGGGACGTACGTGTGGTTTTAATATTATTGTACTTAGTTTGCTAGTTAGGTCAGGAAGAAAGATAAAGGAAATGGAATGTACTCCACGCTCTTGGTTCTTATAACATTTCTCTGCAGAATAAATGATAGTTGTAAATGCATGAGTCACTTTTCACAAAAATAAGATAGGTCCAAGAACAAAGGAAACATATATTCTTTGAAGTAAAGCTCACCATGATACAAAGTGGAGCAGCAAATACACATAGGTTAAATACCAAACAAATCCATCGAATAATTTGTAAACGCTGGGAGCCTTTTGCCAGGAAGAGAGTAAGTAGAAGCATGAGGCCAAACCCCAAAACGTTTAACAGAAGTAGAAGCTTCACAGTCAGGATCTGGAAGATTTAGACCATTATTCAATTAGAATACAAATATATTTTGATAATTGAAGAAGAAAATTAATAACTTAGTAGGATAAAGTTGTGAAATCTATATTTTTATTTTTATACCCTGGCATTCTTGGTTGCATAAACTAAGAAGACACTGAGGTAGATTGTTTCGATTATGCAGCCAACTGCGTTTATGGTAATGAGAAGCATTGCATCCATCTTAATCAATGCATAATAGATCCACAGCATTGAACTGAAGAGTGCTACCACATATGGAAGTGATTGAAATCCTGCAGTAGATTTCTTCTTGTATATTTGATAAAATGTTGGCCTGCAACGAAAACCAAAACATTGAATCATATATTTAGACCATTTTCTCATTGATTAGTCACCTTTGAGTTGGAAAGAAAAAAAAAAAAACAGTGAACTAAAGCAGCACTTACAATGGAGCTAGGAAGACCATAAAAGAAATGACGTTGCCTGCAACAATAAGAAAACATGAATAGCAAACTATGTTATCAGTTCTTTGAAGAATTTGCATAGTCATATATCACCTTCCTAGCTACAACTTCAAATACCAAATAGTTAGGAGAGAATTTTTGAAATATGGATGTCATGAGCAATGCATGTCCATTAAATTACTTAACGGACTAAAAAAAATGTGCATGCACTAAGTTGCATTGAAGTAAATGATGTTAGAATATCCAAGATAATGTTTTCAAGCAAATAAATTTAAATTTTCTAGCACATACAAACAATTACAGTTTGTGACTACATACCTAGAAGCCCAAAAGCGAAAGTCAAAGTTTGGTGAGGGGCCATTTTTCAAACACAAACTAAAAATCCTCCTTAACTACAATTGCCTAAAGACCTTTGAGACTCTCTCTATCTCTCAATAGCTGAAGTACTCAAGAGAATACTTAGCTGCTATCTACTAACTCTCAATTGACAATGGTACGAGTTTACAAGGTGTGGGCGAGAGTGAATTTATAGTGAGTAGGGAATGGTCAAGTTGCAACTTGAGTGGATCGTTGCATGTGTGAAGCATCATGTAACTTTCGGCTTTTAGTCTATTTGTTAAGTCCGAATTGTAGCCCATTGAGCCTCACTCAGTTTCCTTTTATTTGACAAAATTATACAGTAGCTAAATTAACTCATAATCTCTTCAATTCTTAAGGTCTGTTTGGATACCGCTTATTTTGCTGAAATTAAAAATTTATTACTGGAAGTACTGTAAATAAAGATAAAAATTAGTTGAAATAGTACAGTAAGGCTTATAAATAGTACCAAAAAGTACAGTAAAACTTTTAAATAGTGACAAAAATAAACTAAATAGTGAAAGAATTTTAATTTATAATCTGTATATAAACGGAGGCTTAGTATGCAAACATATGCTGTTGGTCCCACTTAAGTCCTTTATGATGGGTCAATTAAGTGGTTTTGGAGGTTTCCAGTGAAGTTCTAACTAGGAGCTTTTTTGGAGGTTTCTAGTGAAGTTCTAACTAGGAGCTTATTAAGCTCTTGAAGCTTCCATGAAATGTATCATTGTGCAGCTTTACTTCATCTAAGAATATTTATATGGTGACGAGGTAAAAAAGACTCCATTTAACAACCCAAATGACAGTAATAACTTTGCAATGACCAAAAGGTTTCAAATGTTGTCTAATGTTTCAATAAAATTCTCATATTAATTCTATAACAATGACTAGAAGAGAGATTAGATTATAGTATTATACTCCAAATGGGTAAGCACTACGAACTTATTACATACATCTTTAACTTGTAGTTATTAACGGTTTTTTTTTTTTTTTTTTGGGAGTTGGTTATATCTGTGTGAAGTGATGTTTGGCTTATAACTACTACAAACTTATTATCTGTCTTACAAATTGATTTGAGAGAATTCCTTAAACATGAAAAAACCCAATACATTCGAGCTACTTTTTATGGACAATTGCACCATTTTCAATCAAAAGTTCACATTTTAATTAACTTTTGTCCCTTTTACTAACTCTTTCTTAACTAATGTCTAATGGTCCCAATAACAAAAAATTAATACTAAAGACATAAAAATTTCATAATAGCTAAATTGACAAGTTTTTACTGGTTTTTATCTAGACTTACCATTGACCTTATTTTTTTTACTTACCACTAATAATCTGTCATATCAATCAACCGGGTGTAGAATTTTTTGTGTCCATATATTTTCTCTTAACAAAAGCCCTAGTATTTTCTTTTTGATAGGCTTAGAGGCACAACAAATTTCCAATTGTTAAAGTAGCAAGTTTTTATTGGTAGATTAAAAAAATAATACTAATGATAAGACTATATGAGAATTAGTATAAAAAACTTGTTAAGTTTGACTGTTGTAGAAAATGTAATGAAAGTATTGTATCCGTAGCATTACTCTTTTTCTTTTCATGGGTGATATGTTAGTAGTTGCAATCGTAACGTTTCTTATTTCATAGAAAGAAAAATACTCTTCCATTCCACATGGTAATTTATAAAAAGTATTTTATTCTCTCATTCTTAAAAAGCAAAATAAGAGATGAAGATATATACAAGGTGGGGCCTATATTAAAATGACATACTCTCTTGTACAGATATACGAGACAAGTTTTAAGACTTACTCTCCCCATGGACAGTCCCCTAAATAAGCTTTTTGATGTGTAATCGCACTTGATGGGGATTGAGCTAGTCATTTTTACTGATTATCCCCTTAATAAAAAAATATTTATTATTTTTGGGACTTAAGTTCCCTCATTCAACCCCTAAATTTCAATTTACAGATGAGAGAGACGTGCCAAAAGACTATATGGTCATTAACAATGTTATTGAACTATATCTATTTCATTACTCATTAGTCCCACGATATGATTCAAGAGACACTACAAAATTAATTTTTTTTTTTATAAAAATAAGATATAGGGACCCAAAAACTTAAATCTATAAATTTAAGTCTAATATTGTGTCATATTAATTATTCACTTTCGTAATTATTATTTTATGTGAGACTTTTTTTTTTTTTTTTGGATACAAGAAATAATTTCTACTCTAGTTTAATCTAAGTGCATGTATATTTGTGCGAAACTCCTTTATGGAGACTGGAACTCCAGCTATTACTTCCCTACACCCCACAAACATTCCAATGCATAACTTTAACACTTAATTAACCACCTCATTTATATGTAAAAAAAGAAAAAAAGCAACATATTTCTGTGTGTGTGTGTGAACCGTACAGCTGCTTAGACATTATAATATTAGGAGTAGTTGTTGTGAACTTTTAAATTATTATTTATAAGGCAAAAAGAAAAAAAGCTACAGAAAGAAAGAGCAATTTATTAATTTATATTGAATTGCTTTTTTTTTTTTTTTTTTGATGAACCATTATATTGAATTGCTTGGACCTCGTTAATCAAGAGGCTTCCATGCATTTTTGTTGGTTATTTTGGTCAAGCATATTCTGATTTCTAAATACATCATTGTCATCACCTTTGGGTGGGAGTCTGGACCAATTTGCATGTTCCTAAACATTCTAAACCAAACGAAGCTTAACCACATATATAGGCAGGCAGCTTCAATATTCTCCAAAACTTTCTTGCTATCGTTCTACACCTTTCATCTTATATTATATCATTATTGAACTGGTCATTTGAGTATTACAGGCTCTTGTTGGTACATGTTTCACTTTCTTAAATACATGACAATTATTTTCTACATAAATTCAGTGGTCATCACAACTATTACGGCTCCCTCAAGTTCTATTATATATTGAGAAAAATATTAATGTTTGGCTTCAATAACCAATAAAAAGAGCATGTATTTCATCATGTGCAATATATATGACTTATTTGGCTGATTGGGTTAAGTGAGTTATGTGCATTAAGAACAAATGTCATCTCCCTATTAGTAGTTCGAGTCTAAAGTTCCAAATATATTTGATGCCAAACTTTGTACATATATCAATAATTTTAAGAACACAAACTTCTTTTACAATTTTTGACATTATTTTGGTATGGATCATGGTTAGTGTATAAAAGATTTGGTGTCAGAGGTAGGCCCAGGTAAAAGTGATGTTGCTCTAATCATAATAAGTCATGTTAATAGTTATGAAAAAAAAACTTTAACATTAATATATTTATCTTCTTTTGAAGTGCTTCTACAAGAACATCTGCTATTAGTAGTTCGAGTCCAAAGTTCCAAATATGTTTGACGCCAAACTTTGTACATATATCAATTTTTGACATTATTTTGGTATAGATCATGGTTAGTGTATGAAAGAGTTGGTGTTAGAGGTGGATTTAGGTAAAAGTGACGTTATTCTAATCATAACAAGGGATGTTAATAATTACGAAAAAATAATCTTTAACATTAATATATTTATGTTCTTTTGAAGTGCTTCTACAAGAACATCTACTATTTTGTCATTATCATGTTGGAAGTAATATATAGTGGTAGGTGGGATAACAAACGGAAATGCAAGATTCGAATAACCAGGAAGGTTTTATATAAGCTTTTGGTTATGGTTAGATTAAGTTTAGACGACTAGGGTCCAAGAGATGAGATTGAGCAATCTAGGTATAGTTCTTTTGGTTTAAAACATTTTTTGTCCATGACTGGCTCACCTAGTAATCAAATTCTTGTGCGTTATGATGTGTTGTCAACTAAAGTTTTTAGGGTCGATGCCATAAACTTCGTAGGCTTAAGAAATAAGAATAGTCCAGGGCAGATTTACTCTGAGGATTATGATACCACCAAAATACCAAATCAAATGATTGAAAGAGTTCTAGATGGAGACGCTGCATATATGAACTTTGATTGGGTGTTTATGGCAGACATGTACGTACGATGAAATTAGTTTTTTCTTTATTATTATTATTTTTTGGGTGATAAAAGATTAGAATACGATGAAATTAGTTAGGCACCATTAACCAAATTTTATTTGGTCTGTACCTTGTTTGATAGTAGCTTGGATTTGGAACCATCTTTTAGGATAACATTCAATGAAAATTCTTGCTTTAATATTCTAATTACAGATTGGATATGATCCTCATCTATTAGAAGTGACAATTCATGTTGCTATTACTTTTGCTTTATTATTCTAATTAATATGATCCTCATCTACTTAGAGGTGACAATTCTGTTTTGCTATTTTGTATTTGTGTATATAAAGATATTTACATTTGAAACAGGAAATCTTTCTTGACAAGACAGATTATCCCAAGCGTTTTGGAATTAAATTTTCTCTTTTTCATACAATTAATAATTTAAGATGTCACGTGAAGCTACACATGAATACATGATCATTGGCTTTTCTATTTTTGTAGTTCTTCACGTTCACTCTGCAATCTGTATTACGAAAGCTGGACAAGATAGATTATCTCAAACATTTGGAATTAATTGTCTCCTCAAAACAATCAGGCCTGTTTAGTAGAGTTGTTTAACAACATATTTTCAGTTTTTAAATAATATTACACGTAATTTTACATATTTTTTTATCCACACGTATTTAAAAAAAATACAAACAACGGTATTAGAACAACATTACCAAACAGCCTCTTAATGATTATGATCTGACATGAAGCTTATATATACAAGGTGGGCCTATATTAAAATGACATACTCTCTTTTACCGTACAAGACAAGTTGATTCAAAAAAAGTACGTGCGAGACAAGTTTTAAGATTCTCTCCCCATGGAGAGTCCCCTTAATAAGCTTTTTGATGTGTAATCGCACTTGATGGGGATAGAGCTAGTCATTAAAATGACATACTCTCTTGTAGATATACGAGACAAGTTTAAGACTTACTCTTCCCATGGAGAGCCCCCTGAATATGCTTTTTGATGTGTAATCGCACTTGATGGGGATTGAGCTAGTCATTTTTACTGATTTGGCATAAAAAAACAATCAAGTTGTGAATTAGAGCTAGGCGCAACATCAGGATGAAAGATGTACACCAGTGTCTTTGCTGTCCAGCCAAGAAATACCTTTTCTTTGTTGGCCAACCGCGTGCTTCATCTACTAGGTTCTGTTATTCTGTCTATGTATTAGTTTTCTGTGTACTCCTAGTTTTGGAATCTCATAGCCACTTCCCACTCACATGCTCACAATTATTCTTTCTACTGCATGCACTCAAGTGATGTTTGGCTTATAACTACTACAAGCTTATTATCTGTCTTACAAATTGATTTGAGGGAATTCCTTCAAGATGAAAAAACCCAATACATTCGAGCTACTTTTTGTGGACAATTGCACCATTTTCAATCAAAAGTTCTCATTTTAATTAACTTTTGTCCCTTTTACTAACTCTTTCTTAACTAATGTCTAATGGTCCCATTAACAAAAAATTAATACTAAAGACATAAAAATTTCACAATAGCTAAATTGACAAGTTTTTACTGGTTTTTATCTGAACTTACCATTGACATTTTTTTTTTTACTTGCCACTAATAATCTGTCGTATCAATCAACCGGGTGTAAAATTTTTTTGTCCATATATTTTCTCTTAACAAAAGCGCTAGTATTTTCTTTTTGATAGGCTTAGAGGCACAACAAATTTCCAATTGTTAAAGCAGCAAGTTATTATGGTAGATAAAAAAATAATATTAATGATAAGACTATATGTGAATTAGTATAAAAAACTTGTTAAGTTTGACTATTGTAGAAAATGTAATGAAAGTATTGTATCCGTAGCATTACCCTTTTCCTTTTCATGGGTGATATGTTAGTAGTTGCAATCGTAACGTCTCTTATTTCATAGAAAGAAAAATACTCTTCCATTCCACATGGTATTTCATAAAAAGTATTTCATTTTGTCATTCTTAAAAAGCAAAATAAGAGATGAAGATATATACAAGGTGGGGCCTATATTAAAATGACATACTCTCTTGTACAGATGTACGAGACAAATTTTAAGACTTACACTCCCCATGGAGAGTCCCCTTAATAAGCTTTTTGATGTGTAATCGCACTTGATGGGGATTGAGCTAGTCCATTTTACTGATTTGGCATAAAAAAACAATCAAGTTGTGAATTAGAGCTAGGCGCAACATCAGGATGAAAGATGTACACCAGTGTCTTTGCTGTCCAGCCAAGAAATACCTTTTCTTTGTTGGCCAACCGCGTGCTTCATCTACTAGGTTCTGTTATTCTGTCTATGTATTAGTTTTCTGTGTACTCCTAGTTTTGGAATCTCATAGCCACTTCCCACTCACATGCTCACAATTATTTCATGTCCACCCAAATTGTGTATACGAGTGAAGGGGGGTGTTTCCTATAGAGAGCCTAACATCCTTTTTAAATCATTTAGCAAGAGTAAGCTGTACAATACCATTTTAATCTATCCATTATTTCTCTTGATACTTTCAGGGCTAGCTAGAAACAAGCTTTACATGCAGGCTTACAATTATTTCATCTCTTCCTTAGTGGTGTAGGAGCGAAGGGGATGTTTTCCTATAGAGAGACTAAAATCTTTTAAAATCACTTAGCAAAAGAGTGCCTAATAGATACCATTTTAATGCATTGATTCTCTTTGATAGTTTCAGGGGCTAGCTAAAAACATAATTGACATGCAAGGGCTTCACTGAAGAGTGAAGACAGCTATATATAAATGTTTTACAGTATTTTTCTTTCGGTGCATGTGTCTTTTAGTGGGGTTTATTGGTGACATTCGTAAACCTACTTGACATCAATATAGTATTTTCCATTGGAATTGGTAACAGTTCTTTAAAAACTTTGACATCACTGATTCACTTGCTCTATATTTCAGAGATGCAAATAATCTTGAAAACTTCAATAGGGCCCATCAACAGCAAAAGAGCCCCATAAAAGGCACTTTCTTTGGGGGATTCGAGCCTTGGGGGCGAATTTCGAAATGCTTGAACTTAACACAGCTATAAATTATTTTCAGGTTTTTTTGTGTGTTGGTGGGTTTAACGGTGACATTGATTTATAAACTAGCTGACAATATTATTGTTTTCCCATTGGAAATGATGATAATTCTTTAAACTTTGTCATTCGGCAAAAAAAAAAAAAAAAAAAGAAGAAGAAAAGAAAGAGAAGTTATAAACTAGGACATATATGTGTGTGGAAAGGTTGATTTCTACCCTAAGAGAGATGGGCAGGTTAAGAGTATAGGATTAAATTAAGGTTCCTTAAGAGTTAAGATGAAGAATAAGCATTTTGGTTTCAAATTTTTTTATTTTTATTTTTAATACAGTGGTTAAATGAGGCCATGCCAATAAAAAAGGAAAAAGGAAACTCTATAAAGGTTTCCTTACATTGCAATTATTACATTTGAAACAGGAAATCTTTCTTTTTTTCATGGTAGAGTTGCATTTTAGAATCAATATGTTCCTATACCATTTAAAAAAAAAAAAAATTTGATCAGAATAATTAATAGAAAAAGGTTACTGTAGAAGGGAGAATCATTCTCTAGCTAGAGTACTGTATTAGTGCACTAAGGAATAATTTATGATTATTCTATTTTTTCATATTACATTGTTTCCTTATAACAAATAAGGAATAATTAACAGTGTTGGTGCACTAAGGAATAATTTATGATTATTCTATTTTTTCATATTACTTTGTTTCCTTATAACAAATAAGGAATAATTAACATTGCGTCAAGTTTTGTCCCTTGGTTTGGAGGGAAAGTCAGATGGAGGAGGGCTTCCACTAAAAAGTGCTTTATGGTGTAATTTTTGGTTAATATTTCACTAACCAATTCTTTTTTAGTAACCCCAGTAGTTCATCAATTCCACTATTTGATTATATACGTTACTTAATTTTTTCCTGTTAAATATCAAGAGATCAGAGTAAAATACAATTACTAAATTTAATATCATTTTATTGGATATATATTTCCTTTAATTAATCCTCTGTGTTGGATATATGTTTTCTTCATATATACTTGTCAAATATCAAATAATCAAAAGACTGTCTTAATGTCTTATATGTTCAATAATAATTAGTTGATATTAGGATATATTTTATAATTGCCTAGGATAAATTAAAATTTTCATCTTAGTGATTTGGTCATATCCACAATTTAGTTCATAAATTTTTAATTGTTACATTTAACCTACCAAAAACTTATGTTATTAGAAAATGATTAATTTTATCATTTAGCCATTATTCTAACATTATTCCTTATGTGTTGAGCTAAATTCCCCTTAATAAGTGAAACTATGCTCAGTTATTATGATAATTACCATTTATCTCAAAAGTTTGAATTGTTAGGAACGATGAATTAATCATTTAACCAGTATATTCAAATTTATTTTATATTTCATTTCACAGAACATAATTAAATAATGCGTTAGTCTTTGATGGAAAATACCATAGGATAATGTTTAATTTTTTTTTTTGAATGATGCTTTATTTGTTACAAAGCTAAAATGTATGGGTTAATTGTTCAAATTAGAATTTCGAGAATGAAATTGTTACTTACATTAATGGCTGACCTATGTAAATACCCTCAATTATTTTTTACAAACAATTAATACTTTTTAGTATTTTTAATAGAGACATTCAGAGTTCAAATCCTCTAACCTCTATCGTATTATAAAAAAAATAGAAAAAATTGTTATCGTTGCTTGATCATTACCATTCTTAAGATTACATCTTGGCCCTAAAACTACGAAGTTCTAAGGACTATTCTTTCTACTGCATGCACTCAAGTAGTTCTCCAACTATTTTGTTTTTTGTCTACAGATAAACAACACAATTCATGGAGGCCATGATATGGGTCATTATATGCGAATATTTTGGAATTTTTTTTGGGAGAATCTCATGGAATTTAATAGTACATTCGAAATTTTCTATTATTATCTTGACGTAAGATTGGTTTCTTTCCAGTTTCCACTACTGTAGTCATGTACTGAGATTATTGTCTGCTAGTATAGAAACTTTGTGCAAGACTGATGGAATTTAAAATTTATATCCATAATATGATATATATTTTGAATTTATTAGGTTTATTATGATCTATTCATGGAAAATTAATAACAATGAAAGAAGCACATAGTTGGAGATGATAAACTATATGGTCGAATTGAGAACACGTGCATAATTAGGATGAATATGCTTTTCAGACTTTTTAATTTTTGATTTTTATGAGAGCTTTTCAGGCTTTTATTATTAGTATTTGCCCTTGATGGAGTCATTATGTTGGTTCTATATGGCACTAGCTAATCAGCTAACTGGCCCTTGATTGTGTTTTTTAGTTCACTTAGCTAACTTGACTAATACGGTTTATTGGTTCTCAAAAAAAGAAAAAATAATAATAATAATTTTTTTTTGAGTAACTAATAAAATTTTCTATTATTAAATAAGCGAGTTGAAATCAAATATTGTCTATATAAAAAATAAATCTATTAATATTTTGATTTGATGATAAATAATAATAATTATGGAGATTATAAGTTCTTATTGTACTTATGATTTTTTTAAATATAATGACGTGATGTCCTAATATTTGGCTAGATTATTCTACTCTATGTCCATAAGACATCCCAAAAATCCTATAGATTGATTGTATGGTGGATTAAATATAAAATTTTTAGATTTACGTCATGTCTTAAACTAATGAATCCACCTTTCAAGTCCCAGTGGAAGTATCATACTTATAAAGTTTAAGCACAAGTATTGTTGTATAATTATTAATCCACTCTACTATAATATATACTACCTTCGTCCCAATTTGTTGATCTATTTAGAAAATTTAACTTTTTAAAGAACATCATTTAATATGTTATTTTTTAGTTAAAAATATTCAAATTACCAAAAGTACTCATATTAATTTAAACTCTAGCGAAATAATAGTATTCACTTTTTAAACGAAGTAAAGCGTAAATTAAAAATTTTACTTATTAATTTCTCAAAGATAATTATATTTTGAAATATTTCAAAATAGAATAGAAAACCGACAATTTAAGACTAAGGAAGGAAGTAGTATTATAAGCCGTCACCTTTTTTGAACATTACATGGTACACAGGATTATACAAATATAGAGAAACACCTGAAGATTAAATAACACCGACCATTATGCAGACCGTCTTCTCTAGTACACATTCTTTTACTTGAGAGAGAGAGAGAGAGAGAGAGAGAGAGGGGTACAAGCAAACCAAACACAGCATGGAGATGGGTTTGGGGTTTGGTACAAGTCGAGTAATTAAACTTCACACTTAACATATGACTGGCCTTGATTGGAGGCTTCCATGGTTTTCACATCTTGTTCTTTTTGTTCATGCTCATTTTGAGTGTCACTCCCTTTTTCATCTGAATTGGGCTGAGAGCACACTTTTGTCTCAGACATGCTTAGGTTTACAATATCAGGTTTGCTTTCTGATAGCTTTTCATCGTCTACAACTGTCTTGTAATTCTTGTAGATCATATAAAGTACCATCTGAAGCACCCCAAAGATGAAACCCAATATGGTTGGAAGCTGTAAAGAAAATAGACAGAATATTGTTAAGGACTTGCCTTGGTGTATTGGATTTTACATAAAATATTATAGTTTATTTTCAAGATCTCTATCATACGTGCTGTAGAAGACTAAATTTCTTGGTTCGAAATTAATCAAACAAGTAAAATAATTTCTCAAATACGAATTTGTATTGATGGAAGTGTGTGGTACAATTCTCTGTAATTATAAGGATTGATCCTCTGATTCGATCTCCTTAAAAGATTTGTGATGTGGTTTTGATTTGAACACAAAATATCCTTCAATTTGGCCGAAGGATGGATCGAAGATCTTTGAAACAGAATTACAATGAATTTCTGGCTATGAGCTTGTTAGAAATCCTTCGTTCTTCACGTTCTTCGTGTTCTTCACGTGTTCTTCGTGTTCTTTGTGTGTCCTTCGTCTTCGAAGGTTTATGGTGGAAGCTTTTCGGGGCTTTAAAGGCTTGAATCCGTAAAGCTTTGTTGATTTGTGATTTGTCGAGGTTTCTGAAGGCTTTCGAGCTTGATTTCAGTGACCTCTAAGATCTAGGAGAGTGATTTGGATGATTTTGCTTCGAATGTTCGTCGTATTCGAAGGTTGAAGTTCTTGGAAGCTTTAAGGCTTGATTCCAGCAGAGTTTCAATACTTCTGAATGCTTCTTTAATGCAGCTTGTGCTCTAGATAGCTTGGTGTGTCCAAATGCCTTAGGAAGGCTTCTATTTATAGGAGTTTGGAGGTAGGTGAGCGACATGTGGCGGAGCCTGATTGGTGACACATGTCACAGCTTGATTGGTCCGCTTGTGTCATCGCTTACACAGCCGAATTGCTTGAGTCATTGCTTACACAGCTAGATTCGCTTGCATCATCGCTTACACGAGCCTTCATGTGATTAGCATTTTGCATGTTTTTCTTGTTCCTATCTTAATGAAATTTAGCAAATTTTCAGTAGCAGTATATGATACTTTGTAATTAGTCATACTTGGTGGACTTGGTGGCATGACGTGTCGGCTTGTGATAGGCCGGGAATTTTTCCTCTCTACAAATGCCCCCTCGAGACTTGTTTGCGCACACAGCTTCTGAGTGTGGGGAGTGAATGAATCTCGGAAAGAATGAATTTGGTACTTGACTCTTCAAATGTAGTGATTGAAGGTGGTGGAGCATTTAGCAGGATGCAAATGTAGTGGTTGAAGGTGGTGGAGCATTTAGCAGGATGCAAATGTAGTGGTTGAAGGTGGTGGAGCTTTTAGCAGGATGAAGTAATTTCAGAAGTGTAGACCCACTCACATGAAAGGCCTTGATGAGACCGAGAAGGGGTCTGCAAGTATTTGAATGTGCTGGCCTAACTAAGCATTCTCAACAGAGATTAAGTCGAAGTAATTTCAAAAGAGTGTTTCATGATACTTAAAGGGGGTTGGTGAAGCTGTAAGTTACTTGCAAGAAGTTGGACGTACTTGCAAGATTGAACCATATTGGCAAAGATTAAGTTGAAGTAATTTCAGAGGACTATTTTGGATTGTTGGCGGTGATCACAAGGTGTTGAAGATGGAGAAGAAGGGAGGAGGTTGGCTGGGTACAGCATACAGAACTGTGGGGTTGGCCTCCCATTTTTAAGATCTTCTGGTGAAGTTATATCCGAAGGATATACTTTGGATCACGAAGAGATCATGTGGGAAAGTGATTGAATGTGCTTGTGTTATCGCATCACTCAGGTTAAGTTGAGGTAATTTCAGAATGGATTTTGCGTCTGGTGGTGGTGATGACACAGAAGATGGAGACGAAGCAAAGTGGATGGGTGAAACACAGACACCATGACGCTGACCCTATACGTTGGGATCCCTTTAGTGTAGATGTTTCTGGGAAGTACACCTTGGGATCCGGGATTGACTGTATGCTGCATGAGGTCCGACAGCAAGTTGTTAAATGCGCCTGTGTAACTGGACCATGCTGACGGACATTAAGTTGAAGTAATTTCAGAAGTATATCTTTTGAAATTCTTCAAGCTTGTTTTAAGTTGGGGTAATTCCAGAAAGTGTGTTTTGAGGTACCAGCAACGAAGACCTTTGGGCCACATGTTGCTGGAAACATGGAATAAGGCATCAGCAACCATTTACCAGCAACAAAGGCTGATCTCTGATAAACTGGTACCTTGGAGGTCATCGCAAGTGTTGGATGGGAGACAATTTGTAGGATACCCCAACACCCTTTATCACCTTCACCTGGTGCTGCTTGTTGGGAAAGCACAACAAAATGAAAGGTGGAACTAACTTGCGATCCTGATTTTAGAAACCGGCCAAGTTGGTGTTTGCTTCGAACCGTTGCTTCGGATGGGAGAGCAAACAGTTGAAGAGAAGCTATAAGAGTCCTGATCTCGGGAACAGGTGTCTCTACTGGACTTAGATTTCTTGGCCAGCCAAGTCCAAGGAAACATGAAACCAAAATGCAGACTTTGTTATGAATAACTTTATGAACAAATGTGGTCGTTAAGTGAGGAAACAAAATTTGTTTGGATCCTAAAACAATGATGATGTTGTGAGAAGGGTTTCTACTGAACCATGAGAGGGTTGATTTCAAACCGACCATGAAGTAATTTTGGTTGCTAAGTGTTGAGAATGATGAGGCCATAGTGAGAAATAGCTATGAGAAGGAGGAATTGAAAATCTAAAAGAAGCAAATTTTCATTTCATGATTCTGTGTGTTTTTCCTGATGAGCCTTCAATGAATCCGACCTTTCTATTTATAGCGGAGAGATGAAGAATGGTAGTTAGGTATTGAGACCGGCGGATGAAAATTTTTTGGTGAGAATGGTGGATTAGACCGGTACGCACCGAATGAGAACGGTCGGTTGGAGACTGGTAGGCACCGAATAAAAATGGTAGGTACCAAACAAGAATGGTAGACTGGAGTAGTGACCCAATGCAATTTCAAGTTTGAGACATACTTGTGAGAGCTCATCTATTCTTTGAAAGAGAAGCCTTGATGAAGTCTGGAGGATAACCCATGGAGAAGTGATTTGGATTGGTGGTTTTAAAGTCCAAATAAATAAGCTAATTTCAAAAACGGACTCTTGTGAAAATCTGAGTAGGACAAGCTTTGTTCAAGCATCTTGATTTTTGGTCAAAGTTCACATCAAAGCCAACAGCTGTAGAATTGCACAATTTGAGCAATTTTGGATTCTCAAATGAATAAATAGATCCCAAAATTGGCATGTATGCAAAAAATTGGGCAAGACAGGCCATTCTTGAAAATTTTGACTTTTGGTCAAGATTTGTGCAAAAGTCAACTTTTTAGAAATTGGACCGTTATGCAATTTTTGAGTTCCAGATGAAGAAACAGATCCCAAAATCGGAATGTACTCGAAAAATTGAGTAGGACAGGTCCGTCTTGAAATTTTTAACTTTTTGTCAAAATTTGTGCAATAGTCAACTTTTTTGGAAATTGGACTGTTTGCACACTTTTTGAGTTTCGGATGAAGAAACAGATTCCAAAATCAAAATGTACGGATATAAAGCAATGGCCATGAAAGGTAGAATCCTTATTGTACGGATTCACCTTTTCCAAATTTATATATATATATATATATATTATATTATATTATATTATATAATATAGTTTTATAACGTAATATATATATATATATATATATATATATATATATTATATTATATATATAATATAATATAATATAGGTTTTTATTACGTTATGTATATTTATATATATTAATGCTAGTTTAATGAAATTTATTCCTAATGAGATTAGGATTGTGTTTTTAAAGTGTCTAGCATTATTATGGTCCTTGACCTTAAAAACCTTATTTTTTAAAATATCTAGTGGGAGAGAGATACAAGGGTTAGATCTCACGGCCTTCATTGTTGGTTCATAGTAGTGTGAAATATATACTTTGTCTTTGCCTCGAGCTTAGCATTCCATGCGGAGAGTATATATTTCATGGTCCTACAAGATTGAATTTCTTAGTTTATAGTGGTTTGATAAAACACCTTGTCTTAGCCTCGAGCTTTGCATTCCATGCGGAGGGCGTTTTTATCATGGTACCACAAAATAAGCTTGTTAAAAGGATGAAATGTGGCTACACATGATTCTAGACAATGGTATACACTAGACTAAGTATTTTAGTATCCTCTATGCTGAGTTCTTGCTATTATTACTTAGAGGCTAAATGTAAAACGGCATATTATTAGTGTTTGATAAGAGTTATCATGATAGCACTAATAATGAGAATAGTTCTCAATCAATCATAGTATTTAATGTTCACTCTATGCTGAGGGATATTGAATATGGGATTGGGTTGTCGTTGCATATATTATTTTATGGTTTTATTAAGGTTCCATATTATATGCTTATATGCTAAAATTGATAATGTCCAGTTTACTTATTGTATTCATGTTTATTATTTTCAGATTTAAATCATGGCATCATTTAGCCCACTTGTTGCCATTCTTAATCAAAACAAACTGACTGGATCCAACTATGTTGACTGGAAAAGGAATTTGGACATTGTTCTTACTGCTGAAGAGCATAAATATGTGCTTACTCAACCATGTCCTAACTTTCCTTCATTAGATGCTCCTATTGAGGAAAAACAGCGATACGATCGTTGGCAGAAATCTAATGAGATGGCCAAGTGCTATATCCTAGCATCTATTTCAAATGTTCTACAGCATCAAATGCAGGATGTAGAACATGCTTCGGACATCATGCTAAGTCTGAAGGAGATATTTGGTGAGTAAGGCCGGTCTGCAAGGCAAGAAACCATGAGGCAAATTTATAATACCAAAATGGCTGCAGGAAGTTCAGTAAGGGAGCATTGTCTTAGGATGATTGCTAATCTGAACACATTAGAAGTTTTAGGTGTCGACATTGATGGAGAATCCCAAGTGGATATGATACTCCAGTCACTATCGGATTCATTCAAGGAATTCAGACTCAATTATAATATGAACAAAAAGATTTACTCTTTGTCTGAATTAATGAATGAGTTAGTGGCGGCGGAAAGCATCCTTAATACTTCTAGTGTTGAAGTCAATGTGGGTGAAGTTTCTACTTCTCAACCTAAGTCGAAAGGCAAAGGTAAGAAGAAGAAGAAGGACTTCACTAGGAAAAATGGTAAACAAATTGCTTTAGGGGTTGCCGATAAAGGAAAGAAAAGCAAAGGAAAGTGTTTCCATTGTGGTGAGAAAGGACATTGGAAGAGGAATTGTCCAAAATTCAAGGCTGCCAAAAATAAGGGTATGAAAAGTTCCTTTCTTCTTGAAATATGTTTGGTAAAGAATCCAACAGATTCCTGGTGTGTGGATTCAGGTTGTATTAATCATATATGCAATTCTTTGCAGGGGTTCCAGGAGACCAGAAAGTTGAATGAGGGAGAACTATTTCTTACTTTGGCTGATGGGAGCAGGATTCCGGTTGTAGCTGTTGGAGTGTATAATTTGTGTTTTAAGTCTAGAGTGTTAATATTGGAAGACTGTTTGTATGTACCTAATGTTCGTAGGAATTTAATTTCTGCAACTTATTTAGGTAAGCATGGATATTGTATTATCCTGAAAGACAATGTTGTAATAAAGAAGGATAAAATGTTTATTTGTTCTGGCAATATTGTGGATGGTCTTTATATTTTGACTCCTGACATGCATGAATTATACAATTCTAAATTAGATAATAATTCACATGTGAAATCATTAAAGAGAAAGTTTCTTTCTACTAGTGAAGCATATCTTTGGCACTTGCGTTTGGGTCATATTAATTCAAGTAGGATTCAAAGACTAATCAAAGATGGACTTTTACAGCCCATGGACTTTGATGGATTTCCAGTTTGCGAATCTTGTTTGGAAGGTAAAATGACCAAACGGCCTTTTAATGCAAAGGTAGAAGAGCCCAAGATTTGCTAGAACTAGTGCATTCAGATGTATGTGGTCCTATGTCAATCCAAGCAAGAGGTGGCTATGAGTATTTCATTACTTTCACTGATGATTACTCTAGATTTGGTTATGTGTACCTAATAAAACGGAAGTCCGAAGCCTTTGAAAAGTTCAAAGAGTTTAGGACTGAAGTTGAGAATCAATTAGGTAAACGCATATAGGCCATTCGATCTGATCGAGGTGGCGAATACCTTCTTGGTGACTTCAAGTATTACTTGACTGAAAATGGGATTATATCCCAGTTGACTGCACCTGGAACTCCACAACAAAATGGTGTAGCAGAAAGAAGGAATAGGACTCTTTTGGATATGGTTAGATCCATGTTGAGTTATTCGACTCTACCAATTTCCTTTTGGGAATATGCCTTAAATACTTCAGTGTATCTTCTGAATTTAGTACCTTCGAAGTCTGTTCCTAAAACACCTATAGAGTTGTGGAATGGGCGTAAGCCTAGTATGAGACATCTCCACATTTGGGGTTGTCCAGCACATGTGTTGAAAGGAAAGTCTGACAAGTTACAGTCTAAAACAGAAGTGGTTTTCTTTGTAGGGTATCCAAAAGGAACTGTTGGAGGTTTATTCTATAGTCATAAGAATAATAAAGTGTTTGTTAGCACAAATGCCAAATTCTTGGAAAATGACTATATGAATAATTTTACTCCTAGAAGTAGAGTTGTCTTGGCTGAAATGAATGAACCTGTAGTTGAACAACCAATGGATGAAACTAGGGATGATGTGACTGTATTAGATACACCACAAGATATTACTCATGAAATGTCTAGTACACAGGTGCCTCGTCGTAGTGGGAGAATTGTTCGGCCTCCTATAAGATTTATAGGTTTGGGAGAAACCTATGAAGCTATCTCAGAAGAGGTTGAATCGGATCCTTACACTTATGACGAAGCCATGAATGATATAGATGCACATCATTGGATCCAAGCTATGAAATCTGAATTGGATTCTATGTATTCCAATCATGTATGGGATCTTATAAAGACGCCTAACGGCATTAAACCTGTTGGTTGCAAATGGGTTTACAAGAGAAAGAGAGGGATAGATGGAAAGGTTGAAACTTTTAAAGCAAGACTAGTGGCGAAAGGGTATACACAAAAAGAAGGCATTGATTATGATGAAACTTTTTCGCCAGTAGCCATGCTTAAGTCTATCAGAATTCTCTTATCCATTGCTGCTCATTATGATTATGAGATTTGGCAAATGGATGTCAAGACTGCATTTCTTAATGGCAATCTTGAAGAAGAAATATACATGATGCAACCAGAAGGATTCATAGCGAAGAACCAAGAGCATATGGTATGCAAGTTGAATAGGTCTATTTATGGACTTAAACAAGCATCTAAGTCATGGAACATCAGATTTGATCAAGTAATCAAGTCATATGGTTTTGAACAAAATCTTGATGAGCTATGTGTGTACAAAAGACATCAAGACAAAGTAGTAATGTTCCTAGTGCTTTATGTTGATGATATTCTACTCATTGGGAATGATGTAGGGGTAATGTCATCGGTTAAAGTTTGGTTGTCTAGCCAATTTGATATGAAGGACTTGGGTGAGGCTAACTTTATTCTAGGGATCAAGCTTTGGCGAGATCGTAAGAATAAGATGTTAGGCTTATTACAAGCTGGATATATAGATAAGGTTCTAGAACGGTTTAGCATGCAAAACTCCAAGAAAGGATTGCTTCCTTTTAGACATGGAGTTCCTCTGTCTGATGACCAAAGGCCTAAGACTCAAGAGGAAGTAAATATGATGAGACAAGTTTCTTATACTTCTGTAGTAGGAAGTCTCATGTATGCCATGCTTTGTACTAGACCAGACATTTGTTATTCAGTTGGCATGGTCAGCCGATATCAATCAAATCCAGGATCAAAACATTGGCAAGCTGTAAAGCACATTCTCAAGTATCTTAGGAGAACGAGAACTTATGTGCTTGTTTACCATTGTAAGGATTTGATTCCCATTGGCTATACAGATTCAGATTTTCAATCGGATCTAGATTTCAGAAAATCCACTTCAGGATATGTTTTCACCTTGGGAGGTGGAGCCATAAGTTGGAGGAGTGTTAAGCAATCTTGCATTGCAGACTCCACCATGGAAGCCGAGTACGTTGCTGCTTGCGAAGCGACAAAGGAGGCTGTTTGGCTCAAGAAATTTCTTTCTGATCTTGGTGTTATAAGAATGGAGCAAGTTCCCATCACATTGTTTTGTGATAATAGTGGAGCGGTTGCACAATCCAAAGATCCAAGGAATCACAAGAAAGGAAAGCACATTGAGAGGAAATATCACATCATTCGAGACATTGTTGCTCGTGGAGATGTTGTGGTGGCAAAGATTGAAAGTGCAAATAATCTAGCAGATCCTTTTACCAAAACCTTGCCTCAAAGGACCTTCGAGTCACATTTGGAGGGAATGGGAGTTAGATTAGTGCACAATAGTCTTTAGGGCAAGTGGGAGATTGTTAGGATATGTGCCCTTAAATCTTATTGTATGATGCTATGTATGACATTATGTATGACTTAATGTTATGTTTAATAAAGTTATTTATTTCTTATTTAAAATAATGGTAACATGAATATTTGGACATTATCATATAGTCCATGAGATGCATAGTATGTGATTTATGTGAAAAGTCACAGAAGATATAAATCACAAGTTCTTTGTAAACTCAAAATTTATAGTTCGTAGTCGGTGATGAAATTGGGCATTTCATCTGCGAAGACTATAACGTATCAACTAAGATGATTTGTCTTGATCATGGAAGTGGTGACTTCTAGTTGATATGTTGATATGTTTTAAGAGTTAAGACATATTGAACTGGACCGCTGTGAGATTTATTATTCTCCAAACGACTGTCAAATGAATAATAAATCTCACGACTTCTATTTGCATGAACTCTTAATCCTGAGAGAATAATGGACTTGATCATGAGGTGTAGGTTGCTTTGATATATCAGGAGTGAGATCTAAAGTGACGGTCAAAACCTCAGTATGTTGGGCAACCACATTTAGTGCTGATGGAACATATATTCTCAAGATGGAATTCATAGTCTCTTAATGGAGATACAAAATATTCCCTTGAGATAAGTTTAATGGGTTTGGTTATTCAGAGAGTTAGGCCTAACCACTTTGGTAAGAAATTACTAAAGTATATATTTATGAAATTGGATTTTATAAATATATGATGAATAATTTTAAAAGATTAAACCGGGTACTCAAGGATAAGATATAGTAATTTACAAAGTGGCAGTCTATATTTATGACTTTGTATTACTACGAATATTTTATGAAGGGGTTGCGTGTAAAATAAAGTCTTGGGATATAATTTATTAATAAGGCCTAGAATGCAATTATATTTATATAGTTGTATTAAATATAATTAATGGTAACTTTGGACTTGTCAAGAGTTGACGGAAAAGCCCAAGGCCCATTGGAGCTAGTGTCTTATTGGTCCCTTTTGGTCCCATTCCAAGTCACACATTAAAGCCCAATTGGAAAGACCCAATAGGCCGGCCCAATTAGATAATCAGTTAGTTATAAAGGGAGAAACATACAAAATTTTTTAACGTGATTTTTCGTAGAGAAAAAGAAAGAGTGTGAGACACACTTTTATTCTCCCTTTGGAAACTGATTGAGAGACCACACATCTTGGGCGTAAAGTAGAATTGGAGTGAAGATTAAAAGTTTTCCGAAGTGCTTCTAATCTTTGTTTTGAAATTCTCCACACCAAGGTACGCTATCTTGTTCTTAAATTCTGAAATTTACAGAGTGCATGTTGTCAATCATGAATGAAATAGATCCTTATTTGTTGCTTCCGCTGTGTGTTTTGTATGAGATACAAAACCAAATTTTTTCCAACATTGCGTGCCTGTACAGGTGTAGGTCGCGATCCTCCGAAGCTCTTGGTGGCGCGTGGTAGCGCGTGAGGTAGCATTCGGAGCTCGTTTTCCTGGGTTTTGTAGATCGAAGGCTGTAGAAGATTTCTGTGGTCTCAGTTTTTTGAAAAAGGGTCTGGATTTTCACGAATTTGAATGGGAAAATCATGCGTCTTTGTTGGTCTATTTTGGCGGTTGTCGATCTGACAATGCGGTGGCTGCTCTGACAGGCTGAGATCTGAAGCTGGACGCAGATGACTATTGCGTGTCTCCATTGTTCTCTAGGGTTGGCAGCACAAAATCTTTGAACAATATGGTATTCCTTATGCAATAGCTCCTAGATGAAATGCCTTGTCCATAGGAGCCTACTTTTTCATTTTTCAAAGTTTGTTGTAGTATTTTTTTGAAAGTATGCATTCCCACTTCTTTTTTCTTTGTTCACATCTTTTTCTTTCTGTCTGCTAGCTTCCAAAGAGCCCTATATAAGGGCATTCAGAGCATACCTTAAGTTGCACAAATCTTTCTTTCTTATATATTACGTAGAGAAATTGTGCCCTTTATATATATATATATATATATATATATATATACATATATTATGCTTTGCTTGTACTAACCTCCCTTTTTTTTTTTTTAGGGCATGATTGAACTTAGCAAAAGATGCTAAATTGCCTACGTACCCTCGAAAGGGATCAAGTCATTACGTAGTTCAAAAGAGTTTTTTTTTTTTTTTTTAAGATCTTTTCCCTGAAAATTTTTTGTTGCTTGTCTTTGTTTTGCAGCATGATTTTCTTGAACTTCGGGTTTTGACATCAAACTTTACGCTGACATTCTCATAGAAGTGTTTGCCTTTATTTGGTGGCTTTGATAGCAATATTTTTGCAGTGACGTATACCTTCATGTTGTTATGCATCAACAATCTTTTAGCTATATTCGTCTTTGCAACGCTGTTTCCATAAGGATATTTGCTAGGCAATATTGCTATCGCCAGTACTCGTCTTTGAAATCGCACTGGCTCTAGTATTGGCAATTAAGTCGCACCAACACTTGTATTTGCAACGCAACCATATCAAGAATTTTTGCAACATAGCTACATCAAGAGTCTTTGCAACGTAGCCACATCAAGAGTTTTTTTACTATGAAATCACGCTAGCATTTGTCTTTTAGCACTTGCCTTTACAATGAAGTGGCATCTATTTTTTTTTTCTGGCATCGAAATCGTGTCACCACTCATCCTTTTTTCATGAAGCGGCGCAGATGCTTGCAACTACTATGAAGCATCATCATTAATTTGTCTACTTAAGCAATATTTGCATTTGCACTTGCATTTGCCATGAAGTTGCACCACCTTTTGCCTTTGAAATGAAGATGCACTAGCACTCCTCTTTTGCCATAAAGCTGCTTCAACATTTTATTTGCATTGAAGTTATGCCGATATTTATCGTTGCCATGAAGCCATGTCAACATTTATCTTTGCCATGAAGCCATGTCAACACTTCATTTTCACCGAAGCCGTGCCAACATTCATCTTTACCAAGAAGCCGTACCAACATTCATCTTTGCCAAGAAGCCATGTCAACACTTCATCCGCATTGAAGCCGTGCCAACATTCATCTTCGCTATTAAGCCATGTCAACATCCATCTTTGCCATGAAGCCATGTCAACACTTCATCCGCATTGAAGCCATGTCAACACTTCATTCACATTGAAGTCGTGCCATCATTCATCTTTGCCACGAAGCCATGTCAACACTTCATTCACATTGATGCCGTGCCAACATTCATTTTTGCCATGAAGCCATGTCAATATTTCATTCGCATTGAAGCCACGTCAACATCTATCTTTGCCGTGAAGCCATGTCAACACTTCATTCCCATTGAAGCCGCGTCAACATTCATCTTTGCCATGAAGCCATGTCAACACTTCATTCACATTGAAGCCGTGTCAACATTTATCTTTGCCATGAAGCCACGTCAACACTTCATTCGCATCGCACTCGCATTGAAGTTGCACCAATATTGACATTTATAATAAAGCTACAACAACAACAATTTCCAGAGGCAATATAGCTCAGACATTGAGGGTGCTTAGTACTGATGCCAGACATCAAGACTTCAGAGATACCAACAAGACGTTGAAGATGCAACAAGTCCGTATCAAGACTTTGAAGATGCAAGGAAGTGCCAACAAAACCTTGAAGTCTCAAGAAACTCCCATCAAGACTTTGAGGATTCAAAGAGGTGTCAACAAAACCTTGAAGATGTGAGAAGTCCCTATCAAGACCTTGAAGATGCAAGGAAAGGCCAACAAAAGCTTGAAGTTTCAAGATGCTCTCATAAAGACTTTTAGGATTCAAAGAGGTGTCAACAAAACCTTGAAGATGCGAGAAGAATGTCACCAAAACTTCAAAGATATTAGAATATGCCCATAGAGGAAAGATGATGCAAAACATGCTTCATAAATGTTGGAGAATGTCCATAGAAGATGGGGAATGCCATGCAGACTTCATTTAGTCTTCATCTTTGAGTACAACGATTTTTTTTTTAATCATCCTATTGAGCAGTTGATTGTCTTTAAACAATATCTTGCCAACTAAAGGGACCTTAAAAGCATATTGACGATCGTCGGACAACTCTTCAAGCCAGACTGGCAAACCTTATTCTTTTCATGTGACTGAACTTAGTGAAAAGTACTAAGCTGTCTACGTACCCTGGAGAGGGATCAAGTCATTACGTAGTTCAGCAGAGTTTTTTTTTTTTTTTTTTGATGATTTTTTTTTTATGAATATCTTTTGATGAATTTTTTTTTTTATCTCTTTTTTTTTTAGTTACAAAAAAGGAGGGCTCACGTGTGTAATCCTCGCCCCACGCCCCACGGCATTCCATGAGTACCAATTGCGCAATAGTGGGTATCACCACTAATCGAACCCGAGACCTTGGCCTCAAGGGCGACATGGGCATCCAACCACTACGCCACACTCGCAAATGGTGACATAGAGTGGGATTTATTTTTCTTTATTTATACGCTTTCAAAGGTAATGGGAAGACATCATGTACCCTCGTAGCGCTTGCAGTGGGCAATTTAAACTCTTACCGAGGAGCAGTCCTCTATTTTCAAGCATAGAAGCGTTTAAGGAATTTCCCATTGATGGGGCCGATCCTTACACCCTCTTGATCAATCAACTTGTAAGCTCCATTGGTGTAGACTTCTTGCACAACATAAGGTCTATCCCATTTTGAAGTGAACTTATTGCCCGTACGATGAGTTGTGATGATAGGTCTTCGAACGGCGAGTACTAAGTCACCAACTTGGAATGATCGTGGCTTAACTCTTTTGTTGAATGCACTCGAAAGACGAGCTTGATAGCACTCAAGGCGTTGTTGAGCCTCGAGCCTTTTTCCATCAAGTGCCTCCAATTCCTGCAACCTAAGCTTGGCATTTTCTTCCTTGGTCAACCCTTCTTGAATGGCTATCCGTAATGATGGGATTTGGCATTCAAGGGGAAGGATGGCTTCCACTCCATAGACAAGAGAATATGGCGTTGCTTGAGTAGGCATTCGAAATGTTGTTCGATATGCCCATAATGCTTCTCCGATTTTTTCATTCCAATCTCGCTTAGTCTTGGATACCACATTCTTCAACAAATTACCGAGCGTTTTGTTAAAGGTTTCAGCTAATCCATTCGCCGGGGCATTGTACATAGAGGAGTTGTATTGTTTAAATGAAAACTTCTCGCATAGTTCCGTCATTAGCTTATTGTAGAATGGTTTGCCATTATCAGTTATGATATACCGAGGGACACCATACCGATAGATCAAGTGAGTTCGAATGAAGTTGACCACTGTTTCTTTCTTCACTTCCCTAAGGGGCTTCCGCCCATTTTGAGAAGTAATCAGTTGCAGCCAAGATATACAAATGGCCACCGGATGATTTTGGTAATGGTCCTATTGTGTCAAGCCCCCATGCATCAAAAGGCCAAGAAGCTACAGTTGGGTGTAGAGGTTCTGGTGGCTGGTGGATGAAGTTTGCATGATACTGACAAGCTTTGCACTTTTTAGCATACTCCATGGAGTCTTGCACCATCGTAGGCCAATAGTAACCCCATTCGCTTGATTCTGTAGTGTAACTTAGGACCTGATTGGTGTGCACCACATATTCCAGAATGAGCCTCCTCCAAGGCTTGTTTAGCCTCTTCTTCTCCTAAGCAACGGAGGAATAATCCATCAAACGAACGGCAGAAGATAGTTTCTTTATAGTAAATGAACCGAGTAGCCCTTCGCTGAACTTCGGTCTTGTGGCGTATATCATCCGGGAGTCTTCCATGTTGAAGGTACTCAATGATCGCTTGTCGCCAATTTTCTTTTTCAACAAGGCATACAGAAATGACGTTGGCTTGTTCTTCTTCTTCTTCAATCACGAGAGGTACTACCCATCTTTGAGAAATAGCAACTTTAGCGTTCTCTTCTTGGGATAATGCTAAGGCGGTAGCCAAATTAGCTAAAGCATCAGCCTGTCTATTCTCCTTCCTTGGTATATACTCCAATGTAATTGCCTCAAAATTTGCTAGCAACTTCTTCGCATATTTGCAATAGGGGACAAGGTCTTCTTTCTTGACATCATATTGCTCCAAGATTTGGCTGATAATTAATTTGGAATCCCCAAAGATCTCAAGTTGCGATATGCCCATCTCAATGGCCATTTGTAGGCCAATAATTAATGCTTGATATTCGGCCACGTTGTTGGAGCAAAGTTCGCTTAATGAGAACGAGTATAGAAGTATTTGTCGTTGTGGAGAAACAAATACTACACCTGCCCCCGCTCCTTCTCGACGTGCGGCCCCATCAAAGAACATTGTCCATGGTGGCATTACTTCTATATAAAATACGTCTTCATCCGGGAAATCGTCGGAGAACTCCTAATCAGAAGGAACTGGGTGATCAGCTAAGAAATCTGCCAATGCTTGTCCTTTGACGGCTTTTTGTGGAACATATGCAAGGCCATATTGTTGTAGCAGGACTGCCCATCGAGCTAGACGACCTGAAACCACTGGCCTGGAGAGGACATACTTGATCGGGTCTGCCCTTGCTATCAAATGGACAGTGTATGCTTGCATGTAGTGCTTCAATTTGTCTATGGCAAAGAAAAGAGCAAGACATGTCTTTTCAATAGGAGAATAATTTAATTCAGCCCCATTAAGAGTTCGGCTCAAATAATAAAGGGCTCTTTCCTTTCCTTCCTCATTTTCTTGCGCCATAAGAGCACCTAGGGACTTTTCTTGTGCTGCAATGTACAACATTAAAGGCTTTCCGGGGATAGGAGCACCTAAAACCGGAGGATTAAGCAAGTATCTTTTGATGCTTGTAAAAGCGTTGCTACAAGCCTCATCCCATTCGAAGCGCACATTCTTCTTCATCAGCCTATTGAAAGGTTGACATCGACCGGCCAAGTTTGAGATAAATCGCCGTATGTAGGCAAGTCTTCCCTGCAAGCCTCTAAGCTCTCGCAAATTCTTAGGCTCCGAAATTTTCTGGATTGCTTCAATCTTGGATTGGTCAATTTCAATGCCACGATTCCTTACAATGAAACCAAGGAACTTCCCCGATGTTACGCCAAAAGCGCATTTGAGGGGGTTCATTTTAAGTTGATACTTCCTCAAGCGGCTGAACACGGATCGTAGGTCTGCCAAATGGTCTTCCCTTCTTTTTGTTTTAACCACTAGATCATCGACATAACACTACACATATTTATGAAGTACATTATCAAAGATCTTTTGCGTGGCCCGTTGATAAGTTGCACCCGCGTTCTTTAGTCCAAAAGGCATTACTTTGTAGCAGTAAATGCCTTTAGGAGTACGAAAAGCTGTAAGCTCTTCATCCTTGGGATTCATTCGAATTTGATTGTAACCTGAAGAGCCATCCACGAAAGATAAAGTTTCATGACTGGTAGTGGCATCAACCATAACCTCAGTGATGGGCAATGGAAAATCATCCTTGGGACACGCATTGTTCAAATCATGGAAGTCAACGCACACCCGAATTTGTCCATTCTTCTTTTTGACAGGGACGATGTTAGCGATCCATTCTGGGTACTGTACTTCACGAATGAAACCTGCCTCAATCAACTTATTGACCTCGGTTTCTATTTGAGGGATAAGCTCCGGCTGAAAGCGTCTTTGGGATTGTTTGACTGGGTGTACACCTTTCTTTATTGCCAAATGGTGTAGAGCAATACTTGGATCGAGTTCAGGCATTTCTTTGTAAGTCCAAGCGAACACATCTTTATATTCTACTAGGAGCTTGAAGTATCCTTCTTCTTCTTTAGGGGTAAGAAGTGCACTGATGAAAGTTGGCCGGGGCTCTTCAGTAGTTCCTAAATTGATTTCTTTAAGTTCATCAACTGTAGCTTGTCCTCCGTCTTCCAAAGCTGGAGGAGCTTTGTCGACCTCTTCATTGGTTGCCTCAACATCTAAGAGTGGATCTTCTTCCACTGTAATATGAAATGAGGATGATACTTCTTCAATTTGCTCATTGTGGCCAACTGATTGTCCTGTGTGTACAACCGTTCGCCTTTTGACTTTAAGAGATCCTTCGATGTTGATGTCTAGGGCAGAGCTACGTTTCATGCGTGAAGGAATGCTACTGCGAATCCCGTCATTAGCTTTCTCTTCTCCTTGAACCTCAAAGTTTATGGAATTTTGAGAATGGCCATTGACAAGCCCTTTCATTGCCCCTAACTGATCAAAGACTGATCTACGAGCAAGAGTGTCGTGATTTTGTGTTAAGTAATTTGTATTTAACCTGTCAAACACTGTGATTCGTGACGATGGGGCATTGATGCGATCAAACACCGAGACATGCGAAGCAAAGTGATCTTTTCTTTGATTCGAACTTTTGCCGCCTTCCACCGTTATGTATTGAGAACTTGAAGCATTGCTTATTTTTTTGATCCATATCTGAGCCGGTTGTTCTGGAGTATAACCTAATCCGATCTTTGGGATAGGAATTTCATGCCCTTCAAGCCGCATTCTCCTTTGTGTTTTGCTGAGGCCATGCACCTTCTCCCCGGTGACTTCTGGAATCAGTTTCCCTAGGTCGCCTTGTTTTGAGAAATCATAACCTGCTTTGGTTAAAAGCCTATATGCCTTTGGGTCGAACCATCCTTTCGTCCTTTCACTTGGCAGAACATCATGTTTCGTCAAACTTTGCGAAGACCTTACGAATCCATTTAATGGCTTCGAAGGCGAAGGATTTATGAATGGAGTTAAAGGCATAGCATGATTTTCCTTTAATATGGCTACATCCTCCATCGTGAGCTTTGTAGGAGGCCTTCCCTCGTTTACTACTGGTTGAAGGCATTTCGTGAACGGCGACTGTCCTTTCTTGCGGCGTGATAATGGTACATAACGAAGAAATGGAGGATTATCAGGAGGTGTTGAGATCTTTGCTCCCACCGAATTACTGGTAGATTCACTAGAATGATTATTTCCACATTTTGGACCTTCTCTTGAGGAAGAAGTATCCTTTCCACCGATGAATCTAACATGTTTCTTTTCATTTGGCTTGCTTTATGTTGGTGGGATCTCAACCGGGGGAACTTCATTTGGAACGCCATCTTCCATGTAGAACTTTGCGTCAGCAAAGTGAGCTTCGGTCTCAGTAAAAGGCCTTAAGTCAGCATTGACCTTTTTTACTCCACCTTGAATGTATTTGAAACATTGATGAAAAGTTGACGGCACTACTCCGTTCTCATGGATCCATGGACATCCCAACAACACGTTGTAGGTTGTCTTGGCATCAATAACATGGAACAACACATTGCTTGTCAATTTTCCAATGATTAGTTCCAGGCGTATCATACCAATCACGCGTTGTCCTCCTTGGTTAAAATCTTGAATGACCAAACGACTATGTGATAACTCCTCCATAGTAAGACCAAGTCGTTTCATCGTCATTTTTGGTAGTATATTAACAGCTGAACCTCCATCAATGAGGATACGATCTATCTTTTGTTCACGTGCATAACCAGAGACATAAAGCGGACGATTGTGGGGCTTAGAGCCTAGCAACAGATCCTCATCAGTGAAAGTCATGTTTGGGGAGCATGCACAACATTCTTGGGTTTGTTCAAGCACGTTGGCATAAGGAACATTCATCTCCGGTTTTTCGAGAGCTTAGGTGATCACCTCCTTTGGTGAGGTGGGGGATTGTAAGGGTTCAACTTCATCATCTTGAGATTGGAGTTTTTTCAAAGTCTCATCTGGCCCACCGTGATCGATATCCTTCTCTTCATCATGAATTTCATAACAAGAGCCTGTGTGAACGGCTTCTACTGGGTCATTTTGAAAGAATCCTCTGGGGAAAAATTCTTCTAATGTGATGCGATTTCTAAGGTTTTTGGTTTGTGCCGAATCGTCATTCACTTTTGTGCCTAGTCTTTTTCGGCCTTTATCATTCCTTCTTCTTGATCGAAGTTGAATCAGGCTTTGTGCTCTTTTGGGCTCTTGGGTGACCAAATGAAGAGGGAACTCTCGTCTTTTCTTCCATCTCTTACGAGTAACCATTGTCCAACCTTCCTCTTCATCCATTGTTGATCTTCTATCATCATTTAAGTCATAGTCAAATGCTTCTTGTGAAAGCTGAACTTGCACCGGCTCTAGAGAACCAAACTGGATGAGTGTGGTATTTGCCCCCAGCTTTGGAGATATGCAACTACATGATCCGCAAGTGAACGTTACAAGGTTTGACTCGGCCATATCATCGAACTCCAAGTCGATTTTCCTTTCCTTAGCTAACTTCATGATGAGTTCTTTGAGAACAAAGCATTTCTGGATTGGATGACTTATAATGCGATGATACTTATAATAGTTCGGGTCATCAACTTTCCCTATCTCTTCTGGTCGTTTGCATTCCGGCAATTCAATTAATTTAAGCTTAAGGAGTTGTTCTAGCATTTCGGGCATATCGGCGTTTGGAAAAGGATACGTCTTTTGTTCCCATTCCTTGAGTGACGAGCGACGTGTCTCACGTCGTTGACTTCCTTCAGGCCTCTTTTCATTAGCCTTTGTCTTTCCGGTTGAAATTTTTACTGGGGCAGAGTTGATATTCATTGAATCTTTGACGTTACTTCTTGTATTCCTATCATTCTTCCTTACTTCCCTTCTTTCTTTCTTTTCCTCAGGCACAAGATGCTTCGTATTTCTATGGCTAGCAATGCTCAGCTCCATGTCATGTGCACGAGTCGCTAACTCTTCAAATGTTCGGGGCTTTATCCCTTGTAGGATGTAAAGAAGTCCCCAATGCATGCATTGGATACACATTTCTATAGCAGATATTTCAGAAAGTCTATCTTTACAATCTAGACTCAAAGAACGCCACCGATTGATATAGTCAACAACGGGCTCGTCTTTCCATTGCTTAGTATTGGTAAGCTCCATTATGCTTACCGTGCGATGCGTGCTATAGAATCGGTCAAGAAACCCTCTTTCAAGTTGTTCCCAACTATCGATCGACTCGGGTTCTAAGTCCGTATACCAATCAAAGGCATTCCCCTTGAGTGAACGAACAAACTGCTTTACAAGGAAGTCTCCTTGAGTCCCAGCGTTCTCACAAGTTTCTACAAAGTGAGCAATGTGTTACTTAGGATTTCCTTGGCCATCAAATTGCAAGAATTTGGGGGGTTGATACCCATTTGGCATTCTCAAGTTGTCGATGCGTTTTGTATAGGGCTTTGAATATACAAGGGAATTAGTGGAAGAACCCCCATATTGTGCTCGAATGGTATTCGTTATCATGTCTTGCAGTTGTTGGACAGATAACGAGGCTATTGAGGTGGAATTTCCATGTTGAGAAGTTCCTTCGACTCCTTTTTCCTTGTCAACCCTAGTGTTTTCTCCTTTCAAGGTGAAGCCAGGCGGGTACTCAGGGCCAAGACTTGACTCACCCAAATCTTGTTCCTCAAATTTGTTCATTAGGGTTGCAATTTTGACATCTTTATCTTCTAGTGCTTTTGTGAGAAGGATAACTCTTTGTTCCATTTCAGCCATCTTTTCTTCCATGGTAGACGTGTTAGTCATCATCACTGGCATAACCTCCATATATGATGGGGTAAATGATGGAATAGGATGAGTCAAAGGCATTTCGTTCCTTAAATTTCTCATTACGGGTGAAGAGTTGATAGAAAAAGTCCTTGTTGTGGATGATTCACTATCAATCTCCAAATGAAGTAAATCCTTAGCGGCAGCTTTTCTACTTGCAAGAAAGTCTAAGGAGATGACATTATAGAGTCTGCTTTCTTTGGTTGGTTGGGGTTGAAGTAGGTCAAGAGCCTTGGATCGACTGCGAGTGATTGGGCCAACATAATCATTGGCAATGGAAGAATCAACCATCGACTTTCGGGCATTCTTGTTAGAGGCCATTGAAACTGGTAGCAAATCGAATTTCTTTTCTTTTGGAGGAGAAAGAGATGAGAGGCAGAGATATCCCACTGGGCGTGCCAGAATTTGTAGAAGACTAAATTTCTTGGTTCGAAATTAATCAAACAAGTAAAATAGTTTCTCAAATACGAATTTGTATTGATGGAAATGTGTGGTACAATTCTCTGTAATTACAAGGATTGATCCTCTGATTCGATCTCCTTAAAAGATTTATGATGTGGTTTTGATTTGAACACAAAGTATCCTTCAATTTGGCCGAAGGATGGATCGAAGACCTTTGAAACAGAATTACAATGAATTTCTGGCTATGAGCTTGTTAGAAATCCTTCGTTCTTCACGTTCTTCGTGTTCTTCGCGTGTTATTCGTGTGTTCTTCGTCTTCGAAGGTTTATGGTGGAAGCTTTTCGGGGCTTTAAAGGCTTGAATCCGTAAAGCTTTGTTGATTTGTGATTTGTCGAGGTTTCTGAAGGCTTTCGAGCTTGATTTCAGTGACCTCTAAGATCTAGGAGAGTGATTTGGATGATTTTGCTTCAAATGTTCGTCGTATTCGAAGGTTGAAGTTCTTGAAGTTCTTGGAAGCTTTAAGGCTTAATTCCAGCAGAGTTTCAATACTTCTGAATGCTTCTTTGATGCAGATTGTGCTCTAGATAACTTGGTATGTCCAAATGCCTTAGGAAGGCTTCTATTTATAGGAGTTTGGAGGTAGGTGAGCGACATGTGGCAAGGCTTGATTGGTGACACATGTCACAGCTTGATTGGTCCGCTTGTGTCATCGCTTACACAGCCGGATTGCTTGAGTCATTGCTTACACAGCCGGATTCGCTTGCATCATCGCTTACACACGTCTCCATGTGATTAGCATTTTGCATGTTTTTCTTGTTCCTATCTTAATGAAATTTAGCAAATTTTTAGTAGCAGTATATGATACTTTGTAATTAGCCATACCTGGTGGACTTGGTGGCATGACGTGTCGGCTTGTGATAGGCCGGG
Organism: Castanopsis chinensis; assembly: GCA_032878915.1. NCBI lineage: Eukaryota > Viridiplantae > Streptophyta > Magnoliopsida > Fagales > Fagaceae > Castanopsis > Castanopsis chinensis. Next base: position 23,973,287 of record JAVQMG010000114.1, read on the forward strand.
AATTTTCCCTCTCTACACGTGCATTTTTTTAGTTGTAGTTATGAACAAAATATTTAATTTTTTAACCAAAACAAACCAATAAAAATAATTTTATTATCCCCACGCACTTTAAGAAAAGTATCTTTTGGAATAGTCATTTCTATAAAATTCTGAGTTTTCCAAATTAATTTCACTTTTTTAGAAAAACATTTACAGTATGAGAATTTGATCATAACTCAAATAAGAAGTTGATGAGACATCACTTTCTATTACCTTTTTGATGTGGTAAAATTTTCTGATAAGACAAAGGTATTGTCATAGTTAACGTTTTGAATCTTTTGATTGCTTTTATTAACATAGAAAGCAAAACAATTTCTATGTATGTTATATATACAAATGAAAATACAGAAATATATATATATATATATATATATATATATATATATATATAAACACATATACACCGCGCGCGCGCGCACACACACACACACACACACAAAATTAAAACACTATATCAGCGGCCAACAAGTATTAGTGGATTCGCTCTAATGTTAGGAGCAAAAGAGGTATAGAGTTTTTCTTTTTGCTTAAACTACTACAACTTTTGTTAACGGCGGAAAATTTCATTAATATTTTATAGTATTTAGAAGGAATTCAGGAATCCCAGAAAGATGTTTCTCCTGTTTATTAATTCAGGACCTTCTCTCTCTCTCTCTCTCTCTCGCTCTCTCTCTCTCTCTCTCTCTGTGAGGCTGAGATCGAGAACTTACCCCAACATACAAATCCTTCTGTAGTACACCATATAAAAGCCGCGTGAATGCTCTGAGTGTAAGAAAAAGTGATAAATAAAATGGCATGAACTCTACGCTCTTCGTGCGTATGACCACCCTCTACAAAAGTTGTAAAATCATGCATGGATGGTTAGTTAAACATAAGTAAAAAATATAAGCAATAAATTAGACGATATAACATTTTTTATAACTTTTAAGGGTTTTATTGATGACTGCTTTTAGGATATTGGTTAGCAATTTATTTTAAAAAAGTTTTGATACTATTTTTATGAGAAATGAAAAAAACTGTCAAAATATTAATTGTTTTTTTTTTTTTCATAAAAATTTTCTTTAAATGAATTATTAACTAATACTTTAAGGGTATTTGTTAACATTTCTCAACTATTAATATGACCTGCTGTAATCAGTATATAATAAAAATGCTGTCCATGATAAGTCATGTAAAAATTACGTTATACCAATTATAATGGGTCATAAAGTTGTGTCCTTTGTATTGTTCAAATATAAATTAAAGAAGAAAGAGTAGGATTAGGTCCGTACCATGATGGTTATCGGTGCTGCAAAGACGGACACAGAAAAAGCTATGCAAACCCAACCAAGAACTCGGACACGGGTTTCTCCTTGAACTAGGAAGTGTGAGAGAAGAAGAATCGAGCAAAATGCCCCGAAGTTCATCAGAATAAGAAGCCTCAACGTGAACATCTATGATCCCAAGTCCAAAATTTTTTGTTAGTGCATTATTTGAGAAATAGGTCACTTCAGCATGAAAGGGAAATATATGGTTCTAATTGTAACAAATGTACGTACCAAAAAACAATAACAATAAATACAGAGAGAGAGAGAGAGAGTTTTATTAAGTACCCTGGCTTGCTTTGGTGCATAAACGATGTAAATGGCAATGTAAATAGTTTCCACAACACAACCAAATGTGTTTGCAGTAATAAGAAGGATTTCATTAGATTTAAGTGATGCATAGTATAACCGAAGCATGGCGCTGAATAGTGCAACCACATATGGAACTGACTGAAATCCTTCTGTTGATTTCTTCTTACAAACCCTAACAAAAGTTGGTCTGCAATAGATTTGGAAGATTTATTGTAATTAGTACTTCATTACACTGAGGCTAAAAACTTGTAAAAAAAAAAAAAAAAAAAAAAAAAGAGAGCAAGAAACTTACACGGGCGCTAGAAAAACCACGAAGGATATAATGTTACCTGTAAAATTGACATTAAAGAGAGAAATTTAGCTCTTCTAACTTCTTGCATCAAAATAATGTAGGCTTTTAAAATATACATGCACCTATAACGAATAAATTTAATTATTTAACTATTATTTTAATATAGAATTATGTTATATATTATAAGTTAGAACTCTCTAAGTTTACGTATATGTTTTCATACTTGAAATATTTTTGCTTTTGTTGCGTGAGACAACTTGAAAAGAAAAAAGCAGAGGAACAAGAGAGAGAATATTGATAGAATTTAAGCATAGCTATATACCAAGAATGCCAAACGTAAAGACCAAGGGACTGTGAGTGGAAACCATCTCTATCTCTTTTGGTTAAAACTCTCTTTCTTTGTGTCAAAGACAAAATTATAAACTGAAGGAGCAAGGTTTGAAGGGGAAGCCCTAGCCCTAGCTTTCTTTGACTTAAACTTTGATATTTACCTATAGACAGTTGTTGCTTATATTTATAGAGGTAGTAGTCCTTGTCGTTGCATGACGAGTAGTGATCAATGAATCATCACTTAGGTGGCCATAGTACCAATAAGCCATGCACCCAACAATCACCATGTGCCAACTCGACTTAATAAATTAGTTTGTACATAGCTAAAAGTGTTTTCTACGCTTATAAATGCCCTCCTTTCATGTCACCATCCCAATGTACGTACTTACATATTCATAATATCTTATCTTTTTTTTTTTTCACAATTGTTGGAATGGTAAGTTATAACTACATCACGTTTTTATAGACCAAATAACTGACAATTAAGTCTAATATCATTTTTTTATTAGTTCTGTTCCATAGTTAGAAAGCTTGTGAAAACTTTTTGTCCCTATACCAACTAATATTCTCACATTTAGCAATACTTTCATCATGTACAACAAAACCCAACATCGCCACTTAATGACCAATAATTGCACAAATGTTTTATACATTGGCAATGTTCAGCTTATGATGCGTACGTAACATGACGTAGTCAAGATGCACTATCGCAAAGATAACCTTATTTTATTCCAGTTAAGCTTGTTTATTTGGATTTGGCTCATATATGTGTTATCACTTATCAATGTTATTGCGCTCTATCTCATAAAGCTTTGGCTGTCACGCGTGAACAGGAGATTCAAAGTCTTGTTCTTGTTGTTCCAAGTGGATCCATTAGATGCAGTGACAATTATGTGTATCCACCTGTTCGTTAAGAATAGTGGAGAACCCTATCCCACTCAATTGTTTTTTTTTTAATTCTTTTCTTGATTGACTGTAGAAAAATTGTAATAGAAAAAGTGAGAAATATTATATTGATTTTGCGAATGCTTTTCGTTATTAATTAGTAAGTAAAGATGAGGGTTTGAACTTAGTAAGTAAAGATGAGGGTTTGAACTTTCAAGTGGTAGGTGGAAGGGTTAAAAAATAAATTTGGGCACCTGAGAGGATAAGATGTGTTTTTTTTTTTTTTTTTTAAAATTTTTTTTTTTTACATGATAGAATTCTACTCTACCCTAATTTAAGTGTATATGTATGTGAAGCTTCCTTCTGGAGACTTGAATCTCGGCCCTTACTCCCCACACCCCACAAGCATTTATACTTGTAGAGTGACCATAACACTAAGGGTATGCGGTGGTATAAGATTTGCTAAATAAATATCACTTATGATTCGAAATAATCAAGATTAGCTAAGCTGATCCCAAATCATTAGTATAATATTTTTTTTTTTTTTGAGAAGACCATTAGTATAATTATAATGCATTAAATTTAACAATATATACTGTGAGAAACTTTTATCACAATATCTTAGAAGATTGACAATGATCTAGCATGGTAGCAAGCCAGCAACATTAACATTAATATTTCTAGCATCATAGTATCACATCAAATATAAGCAGTATTACAGCCCCAAGGAGGAGTAGTCAAGTAGTGCTTAAGAAGCACTATACAAATATATATAATGGATGCAAGACCAGAATATACAGTTTGGTACACTACACAACTATATATTTTTCACAAAAAATGGAGGCAGTCTAGTCCACTAAGACCAATAGTCTAATAATTTTCAAGTGTATGTTCAGCAGTGCTTGTGTTGTCAAGTGTGCATCTAGTAAACAAAAATAAAGACACAGTAGCAAGACACAGCAGCAACAGAAGCATCAAGGCATCAAGCCACCGGTAGCAGCCCAAGCACCCAAACACTCCTAATTTGGTCCTCTCCATGATTAAGTCAGCAAGATATCCACAAAAAATTTCTGCAATCAGCCAGCCAACTCCAACTCCAGTCATCATAAACAAAAAACTCCATCCCTACAATGTCAATCCCCAAAAAATAATGATAAATAGAAAGTAGAAAGCAATACATGACAATTAACATCATTACAAACAGTAGCCAACAAACATAAGCAAATTACATAAAATTTATAAGTTACCTTAGGTAGCTAAGTCCAAAAAACAACCCCACCTTCCAAATTAGTCTAGAATAGAATCTGTACCCACAGTGGGTTTTGGTGCAAGCTCTAAAAGGAAAAAAAAAAAAAAAAACAAAACAAAACAAATTGTGTATAAATAATTACTCCCAAATAAATAAATTACAAAAAAAAAAAAAATACGAGCATTTTTAAATAACAAAAGCAGAAAAAACACATTACTCGATTCAAGTTCATAGTTTTCCACTTCATCCATTGCCTCTCGTAGGTCAATTGGTTCAGTTGAACCCTTAGACCTCAACCAATTTTGTGTACAAATCAAAGCTTCAACAGTATTGGAAGACAATGAGCTACGAAAAGGATCTAAAACACGACCCCCTGTGCTAAATGTAGATTCTAATGTAACAGTAGAGACGGGAATTGCCAAAACATCATAGGCAACTTGAGAAAGGATCCTATATCTTGAAGAATTCACCCTCCACCAATTAAGAATATCAAAGCCTTCCATCTCCGGATCTACACTAGCTTCTAACAAGTATCGGTCCAATTCAGATTTGCATTCTACACTATCCTCATCTTCTAAGTGTTGTTTGTATATGTTATTGTACTTCTTCATCCTCTCTTCTGCACTACCAAAGCCACTTAGCTTGGAGGACATGGCAGCAACATCACTACTATCAGACTCACTAGTCCCACTAGCACTAGCACCACGTGGGGTCCCCATTGCTCCACTATAGTGCTTGTACAATCTATTCAAAGCTTCCCTAACTCTCAATCCTAACTCATCAGCCTTCTCCTTGTCATACCATTGCTTAAAGCCTTAAACCAAAACCTCACATACTTCAATTTATATCTAGGATCAACTACAACAGCCACAAACAACATCAAATTTATCCTATTAACACTTCCCTAATACTTATCATATTTCAATTTCATTCTTTGTGCCATACCCTTTAACAAAGGATCACCCCTACCATTACACAATTGATTTAACTAGTCTTAAAGACTAACAAGTTCATGGAAGTACACATTAGTAGTCACAAACAAAGAACCAGAAAATCTTAAAGTTGCCTTATAGAACATACCACGAATTTCGGGCCGAAGATACGTTATTTGATGGATCTACTGATATGTGAGTGCCTCCTGTGGCACCAGTTGCATTAGACATACTTGTGGACATTGAACCATTAGTTGGACGTTGTCTAGGGAAGAAATGTCAACTTCTTTACAACAAAAGAAAGAGTGGTGAGGTTGGGAAACAATGTACTTGGAAGAAGAGAAGTATATTTTTCAGCTTGCCTTATTGGGAGGATCACAAGTTGCGACACAATTTTGATGTGATGCATATAGAGAAGAATGTGATGGACAATATTCTTGGTACGGTGCTGAACTTGAAGGACTGGACAAAGGATAATTACAAAGCACACCTTGACTTGGCGGACATAGGAATAAGGAGTGAACTCCACCTACGGCGAAAAGGTGATGATAAGTATACGATACCGCCCGCGTGTTTTCATATGACTCCATCGGAGAAAGATGGTTTCTTGCAAGTTTTGCGGGACGAAAAAGTGCCTGATGGATATGCTTCCAACATCTCACGCCGTGTCAATCTGAAAGAATGCAAGATTTCTGGTTTAAAGAGTCACGATAATCACATCTTGATGCAACAACTCCTCCCAATAGCTTTACGAGGATCTTTGCCATCGCACGTTACTGGGCATTTGATAAAGTTAGCTTGTTTCTTCAGAAAAATTTGTTCCAAAACCCTTACGGTTTCAAATATTGCGAATGATGAGGCAGAGATTGCAGTCACATTGTGTGAATTGGAGAAGATATTTCCTCCATCTTTCTTCACTGTCATGATACATTTGGTTATGCACTTAGCTACTGAAGCCAAGGTTAGTGGTCCAGTTCAGTACCGTTAGATGTACCCCATTGAGAGGTAAGTCATATGTAATACATGTACATTATTAGCTTCATGTTCGCTTTTTAATAGCTAGTGTCAATTAGTAATCTTCTTATGCGCATTATAGGTACCTCTCACGCCTTAAGTCTTACGTAAGAAATAGAGCTGCCTTAGAAAGGTGTATTACTGAAGGATACATAGTGGAGGAATGCTTAACGTTTTGTTCACGGTAGATGGAAGGAGTTGAAACTATATTCAATCGACCTATGAGGATGATGGAGGAGTCAACAGGGGTGGTTTCAAGCATGACACTAGACAATAGGGAGTTCATCCAAGCTCATCGCTACGTGTTATTCAACTCCGAGAACATTCACCAATTTTATGAGTAAGTACTATGGACACCAATATCATTGCACGACAATCCAATGTACGCTAGGTGTATTAACACTAACACAATTGGCATCGCATCCAGGATGCACAAAAGTATGGTGGACGAGGAACTTCGAAAGGGCTACCATCGTATATCAAAGGCTATTATTCATAAGCACCACATGGAGAAGGTTTGTGGTTGGTTTAGGTCTCACGTACGTTTGACATCTTCAACTTGTCAAGCTTGTAACTTTCCCATAAGTTGAATTACGGTACGAATTATAATACGTTTGTTTAGTTCTAATAGGTGATGTCAATGACTGATGCTGATAGGGAAAGAACTTCACTTACTGATACAATTATCACACTTTCCAAAGGGCCGTATACCTTAGTAAATTGGCTGAAGCATTATGTCATAAATGGGTTAAAATTTAGGAGTTCGAATGTCTAGGCAAATAGGAAAGCACAGAATAGTGGAGTTAGTGTCGCCACTGAAGGTGGCATTACGTACTATGGTGTGTTAACAGATATTATTGAGCTGAATTATTCTGGCAATATTAGACACATGTTATTCAAGTGTACATGGGTTGATGATCAAAATAGGAGGGGATATAAGACTGATGAGTTTGGGTTTCCTATGGTGAATTTTACACACTCCATACATGGTGGGGAGGAAATGGTGGATGAACCATATGTTTTGGCGTCTCAAGCTACACAAGTTTTTTATGTTGAAGACAAAAGGCACAAAGATTGGTACGTTGTTGTTAAAACTAAAGCTAGAGATGTCTTTGATGCCGGTATTGGCCCCCATCGTGACGGGGATGACACGTATGGATTTTATGAGAACATTTCGTACAGTATAACCAGTAATGATGCTGGTAGGGATAACCTTCGTTGGGGTCGAGATGATGTGGAAGGAATGACAATTGATGCTTCTATCATTGGCGAAAGAGATCATCATGAAATGGACAACTTAGATGATTGTGAGTTCATTGATGATGAGTTCAACGATGAAGATGACAACGAAGTCGAATACAGTGATGATGAGTAGTGTAATAGGGAACTGTTGTTGTATGTGTAATTATGTTATAGCTATTATATAACATGTAAGTAGAATATGTAAAGGTCTATTACGTGCAAAATTGGAGAATCTTGCATATATATATATATATATATGTGAAAACTGTGTTCCTCATCATGCTGTTAAGAAATAACAGTTTTAACATAAATAATTATCACATGAAACTATTAAATATATATGTTGTTGCATATATATGTTAAAACTGTTATTTCTTCATGTTGTTTGTATAATATTAATTTTGTGTTGTTAAAATTGTTATTTCTTCATGTGATTGGCTGTTGGCTATAATTATCTTTATGTTTGTGTTGTGAAGGTGTTGGACGCAGGTATGGGGAAGAGAAAACGGCAACCAACGCTTGTTTACGTTGGCGAAGGATCATCACATGGACGACAAAGGGTGGAGGCATAAGTTGAGGAAGCCCATATACTTCAGGAGGCAAGACCGGTTGCCTCAAACGATGAGACACAGGCCCCTAGTACTTAACATGCCGCCGAATAAAAATTCGATTGATTTTTCCTTTCTTTTACTTTCTATGTTTTCTTGGTAGACTATGCTTTTAATACTTCAGTGTAGTGTGAAAATATTTTACAATGGTTATTGTTGCATAAATAATAGTCTAATATTTATAGGGAAGAAAGTAATAAAATACTCACAAGCGAGTTCATCATACTCATCCTTGCCCACAACATAGATGTTGACATCCCCAAGTATTGTGTAGACAATATAAACTGATCTGGTGCATAAAACAAAATTCCCAGCAAGTGAACTTAGTAAAACAATTTTCTAATAAACTCAGTCATAGAAATAGTTTCTATATGTGCTGTGAAGACTAAATGCTCCTTAAAGAAATAGAGAATGTGGTACTGTTATTCATTTCATGTGGATACTTGCCTACTGCTACACTGTAATATTTATATTCAACAGTATACGATTTGTTATTTGAGCATGATTTAGGCTTCTTTCACATAGAACTACCCAAGAATTTTACATGACCAATTAGACTTTGTCACATGAAGGTAATGGAGTGATCTTGGGTTGTTTTAGTAAACATCGTCATTATTCTGGCAAACTAGATAGTCGTTTGATGATGAAACAACAAACTACCCTTTATGCTTAAAGGGCAAAACTCGAGACAGTAAGGAAATCAGTGTAGTGTCAATATTGTAATTTAGTAAGGATTGCTTTTCCAAATGCTGCATCACATAATCGTAAATATCAAGTAAAAACAACAAAGTTAGTGCAATTTGGATATATATCTACTTCAAATACTGCATGGTTAAAATTGACCACATAATCTTTATTTTTCTTATTTAGTTTGTATTCCTAATTTCTTTTAGAATAATATATATAGATTATTGGCTTTATATCTTATCTTAGTTTAATTTAAATCTTTAATATTAATTTTGTTTTTAACTTGATATTCCATTATCATTAACTTGATGGGTTGGCTAAAAGATTATATAACGAGTTTTTTTTCCCCATAAAACCACTACAATAATAATTAAATGCAAAATCGCCTCCTGAAATCTCTTGACAATAAATGTACTGATGTTTTGTTTAAATGAAATTATAAACCCTTAATATCACATTAAGTTAGTAGATGAATTATTCTTTCGTGGTGTGATATGTTTCATTACTTGTGAGATTTGATAATTCAACCCTAATATTGGTGGTTTTGTATATACAGATGATTATGAACAAAGCCCAGCAATGGAACATACGCTTAAAAGACGTGGTCCTACAAAGCTCACTGACATATGGGCATTGGATGGATCCTGGAAAATCCCGTTGCCATTAAATGATGAAGGCCAACCAATTGGTCCGGACTATAAAACATTCATTTGGTGGTTGGGAACTTTTTGTAAGAATGGCGTATTATGCCTGCTTGTCCCTGCTGAGTGGCCAAGAGTCGCAGAAAAATTTAAACAGGGCTGTTGGATTGAGGTTGAGGTAATATAAAAATAAAGTATAAGTAACAGTCATTTACAGCCTTTTGTGTTTTGCTAACTCCGCTTTTGTATTTTAGAAACGGTATATAATTGACCCCATTATTGTCGCACCACCCGATCAAATGGGATGGGCAATGCATCAACTTGGGGTCCTGAGGAGAAATCGGAGGACGAAGTTGAAGAAGAAAACATTAAAGGTGGTATGACGAAGGAACAAGTATTGACCAAGACACCGCCGGCGGTAATGGAGGACCAGTGGACGGAGATGGTTAACTACTGGTTTAATGACAAAACTGTGGTATTGTTACTTTATTCGTCTATCTTATTTTAGCGGTAATTTAGTGACCAATATCATGTTGGCCATCTTTCACTCTAATAGCCCCTCCTTTTAAGCTAAATGTTCTGGTCATTTATAATATAATTAGTCTAGTTCAAAACACTTTCCATTAGATGTGGTACAGTTGTTTTGCTCCCATCAACAACATAAACTGAAGATTAGTATTATTTAGAGATTGGTTGGGGACTATGACTACTATAAGGGTATTGTAGTATATTAAAAAAAACAAAATGAACCTGATTCAAAAAACTGTGTCATACAAAACAACTCCCCTTTGTTATATCCTACCTCACTCATGAACTCCACTGGATAATCTATGTAGCTTAGGTTGCAAAGGCTTACATACTCCTTAGTCCATTTTAAAATAAGTTTTATGTCCTATTCTGAATTTGGTATGATGCATCTTCTTCCTATTGTAATAAAAACATGCTTTTTAATTAGTTTCTGTTGGTACTTACAAGATCAGAACTCAGAAGATCAGAACTCAGTTCTTAACGTATTACTTAAATGCACACAATACATAATCACACCAATAAACCATCCAGATAAATGGGCATAACCAATTTAGGTAAACTAATAGCATACAAACAATGAACAAGTAAATGGTGACACACATGCTGGAATTTCCAAGTTGTATCAACTCCTATTTTAACACTAAGGAGGAGGCTAAGTAGAAACATAAATATATTATGAATGCACAATGACAAGCATAGCAGAGAGAAAAACTTACAATAAGTAGTAAAATTTCGTAGTCAATAGATATTTAGTTTTCATATACTTTGACGGTAATGTGGTTGCAGACATTAAGTGACAAGAATAAGGTTAGTAGAGGTAAACAGACAGAGATACCAAGGTCTGGGGCTCAAAGTTTGGCATAAATTTTTGATGACATGGTAAAAAATGCATTATAAGTGCTACTGTATTCGTGTATCACATAAGTTGATTTTATGCTTTTGAATCACACTAAATGTTGAAAATACTCTTTTACTTTCTTGTTGGTTGTAGATATAAACTTAGAATTCATGAATACTTTAGTTAATGCAAATGATAAACAACATGATAAATCTGAGTGCAATTGTGTTTATTGTATGAAATGTTGTTCATTATGTAGGCGAAAGCTAATGGGGCTCCGGTCAAGCGTGCAGATTTGTATCTAAAAGTATACCGTAGGAGAGATGGGACTGCTGTTACTCCGCAAGCGCAAGAGAACATGGCAAGCACAATTGAAATTGAATTTAAGTGTATTTTGTATTTGTATTGTTTATGGTGTGTAATATGTTATTTGGTATTTGTGGGAAAATGTATAGAATAGGTTGGAAGACCTTTTGAGACAGGATGGCATGCGACTACAGGGAGAGCTTGGTAGTGGAGTCCTCTAGTCTAAAGACGATGCATATTCTCGGGTGTTTGGACCAGAGCGCCCTGGACGTGTACGTGGGGTTGGATTTGGAATCACCCCATCTAGAAGAAGTGTCACAAACGCTTCACAGTTTATCTCGACTCCAGCGTTGTCAAGCAAAACGACCCAAAGGATTTCAGAGTTAGAGAACAACTCCTCGCAGCTTAAGGAGCAATTAGCCCAAGTACAAGAACAACTCTCCCAATTAGAAGCAAGGCACCAAGAACAACTCTCCCAATTAGAAGCACGACACGAAGAACAACTCTCCCGAGTAGAAGCAAGGCACCAACAACAAATGGCCGAAGTGATTACGCACATGAATGCAATGTTCGCCCATATTAGCAGAGGTGTAAGTGATTTGGATATGTCTCAGGTACCACACAAATGTTCTTTAGCAAAACACTACTTTTTACAATGCATTGTTATGTGATATTAATACAATGCCTTTAATATATTTAGGGTGGCACTGCTTGATGGGGACTTTCCATGGGAATGAAACTGTGAATCCTCCGGTAAAATAAATACAACTATTCGTTATAACATATACAATTATATTGGGGAAAAAAATCAAATATATTCCTGCCTTTCCTGGTTTTATTCTGCGTTTGAAGTAGGGAAGTAGATGTACTATAAGTCATAAAATCAAATTAGAAAATTTCAACCATGAATGTAGACAGGAAAGTATTCTGAGTTAAGCAAAACCTTTGAAGTGAACATTTTTATACATGCCTTTTTACACTTGCCAAGTGTAGCTGATAGAGACCCTCTTGCTGAGGTTATCATAGCAGTAATAATCTGATGTAAGACATCCTCATTGGGGCCTTAACACACCATATAATCTTCATACGGAATGAAGAGGCATTAGTGCCTCTAAGGGCCTTATAATAAGAATGAACATCAGACTTTTCCTCTAAGGGCCTATGATAAGAATGAACATCAAGCTTTGCCACTGCCAATACAATTTACATTATTTACATTATATGGTATACTCAACATGTTTTGCAATTCACATTTTATTGTTGAAACATGAAAGAATTGAAATTTGATGAGTAGTGAGCTCGTATATGAAGGGACCTTACTGGAAGGTAGCTTTTGATCCGAGAAAAGCACAATTTGTTGTTATATTTATAAAACAACAATGAATATGGATTATGTAAATGTGTGTATATTTTTCCATTTAAAGAAAGTGGAATCTATGACTTACTCTCAGTCTTGTTTGAAGATGCCATGCTTTGAAATGGATAAGGGATGTTGAACTTGTTAATAGACTGGCTGAGCAAAATACTTGGTTATTTGTTTAGAGTCTATTTGTTTTTAACTTAAAACGTTAGCTTAATTTCGGTGTTTTCATTGTCACAGGTAATTGGCTGCAGCTACGGGCATTGGACTAACTGATTAAGTACCATGATGCTTGCTGACAATTTTTTGTGATGTAAAAAATCATTGAGGGATATGCATTTTGTGATGTAAAAATCTGTTGTTAGGAACTTCTTTTGTGTATGTAATTATATGTTTATGTCATTATTCTTTTTGCAATGAACTTGTTTATGTTTCCAAGTTCATAAACATGGTTATGTAAAAACTTGTTTATGTTTATGTAAAAATGGTTGTTGGGAATTGTTGAGTGTTGGCATCTGAGTGTTGGCAGAAATTACAGATTTTGTTTTGGGCAGGGATGTGTTTAGAAAGGAAAAATTGGAAAAAAAAAAAAATTTAGACCTATAAAAACGGGGCTACAGGAAATGTCAGGGTCAATAGTTGCGTTTATAAAAACGCAGCTATAGGCTGGTTATAGATGCGTTCATTATTTTGGATTTGTTGTAGCTGCTGTGTAATATTTTTCGTTTGTATTTCCACCAAGGATAACAAAGTATCAATTCAAAACATTCAGTCATGATATCCAGATATATTTTTTTTCCTTTTTTCAAAATAGAGTAACTTAGAAATTGAAAAGCATCACCAGTGGGTTAGCCAAAAACATAAAAACATCAAGCAACTTTTTTTTGTTGCTTTTGCGGTCCTACGTACGTTTCTTTTGACCTGATATGAGTTTAAATATTTAGGATATAGAAATTTAGTAATTTTAGTGCGTGCAAGCTTTACGTACTATTTCAAGTAGTGTGCGTGAACCTAAATCATTGCATGCAACTTTGGCTATCATACACTTGCATCTCGGGTTTTAAGGTCGGCTAACTATAAAAGAGGCAGCCTATATGTCCAACAGTCCAGGAACTATGGGAGCAATTTGGTCGTGAAAGTGAAGGGAACAACAAAGTGGGTCAAGTAGTGATCAATACTTACAGTACAAGAACAAAGGAAACATACCAAAGGAAACATATATTCTTTGAAGTAAAGCTCACCATGATACAAAGTGGAGCAGCAAATACACATAGGTTAAATACCAAACAAATCCATCGAATAATTTGTAAACGCTGGGAGCCTTTTGCCAGGAAGAGAGTAAGTAGAAGCATGAGGCCAAACCCCAAAACGTTTAACAGAAGTAGAAGCTTCACAGTCAGGATCTGAAAGATTTAGACCATTATTCAATTAGAATACAAATATATTTTGATAATTGAAGAAGAAAATAAATAACTTAGTAGGATAAAGTTGTGAAATCTATATTTTTATACAGTGGCGACTCCAAGAATTTCGTCTAGGGTGTTCTTATTTCACTTTGAAAAAATTTTGGGTCAATTCGGTCTATTTCGGGTGTTTCGGTAAATATCGGCCGAAATTCAAGATTTGGCAAACATAAAGTTTGTACTTAAAAAAAAAAAAAAATTCTTAAAACCAAAACAAATTTGCATTCTGTACACCAAAAAACCTCAAAAGGAAAAAAAAATAATAAAAAGAAAAGAAATGAACAAAGGTACCTGTACAATAAACTATAAGTTCATTTGAAATATTAATAAAATTATTAATTATTGTTGTTTAGTTGTTTCATAAATTTTTTTGTCTTTTATAAACTATAATTTGTTGTATTGCTGTTTCATTAATTATTAAATTATTAATTGTTGTTTAGCCTAACATAATTTAATTTATTTTTCTTTTATAATGTATTAGTTAATTAAATTATTAATTATTGGTGTTTAGTTGCTTCATTCATTTTTTTATTGGTATTTTTTTTTTATAGTATCTTTTGACAAAAATCAATTTTAATTTTGCTGTGAAATTATTTGGTAGTAGCTTTATTGGTATATGTTTTCATTTAAGTCTAAAGTCACAACATATATCATAACTATCTAATTGGTAAGTTGTTAATTGTAGACAATAGAAAAAGTTTTAGCGGTGGGTTTACATGAGAATTACGGAAGGAGCTGGGGTTTTGAGTTAGAGGGGTTGAAGTACAAAATGTTTTTCATGAAAAATCTAAATTAGTATTTATTCACCAAAAGAGAACTTTATTATTTTTTTTAAATATTGAAAATCATGTATAATTGATCATGTATTAAATGTTACCTCAATTTATCTTTTGATGTATAATATCAAAGTGTTCATAAAAAATCATCTTTCAGTTTGTTGTGAAAGTCTAGTTTCGACAACATTCAAATATACAACAAAAAGAGATGTTAAAGAGAGTATGACATTTGCTTAGATTAATTATTTATGTCTAAAAGTAATCTTTTGTCTCTTTAATATAAATAACATGTAATTCATGCAAACACATGGATGCATTTAAATTTAAACACAATTTTTACTATAAAAATATAAATAATTAGTCAAATTATTTTAAAAAAAATAGCATGTAACAAATGCATACGTATAGATATATTTAAAATTAAACACAATTTTTATCATAAAATTATAAATAATTATTCAAATTTTTTTAAAGTAAACGTAATTAGTCATATATTAAAATTCTTACCTAAATTTAATACTACTTATGATTATTTTTTTTCTAATTTTTATTAAGATAGAACATGTGTTGATCTTTGTTGTGTGGTAACTTTTATTGAGTATATGTGATTGATTTATTATTATTATTTAATTTTATAGTTTATTAATATTAGATTCTTTGTATTTTGTACTCATTAATTCACTTAGCACAAATATTAAAAAATTTAAGTGGACACATGACACAAAATTAAGTGAATAATTACAAAATGGTCCCCACACACCAAAACAAGTAATAAATAGTTAATGATACAATCAACCAATAAATTATGACTTAATTATTCCATCACTAAGATATATATAGTCGAAGGAAATAATAAATTTAGACACATGATGCAAAATTGGATTCTAATTTCAAATTATATTATTCCCTTATCTCATTCCCTTCCCCTATATATGTGTGTGTGTGTTTCTCCAAAAAAAAAAAAAAAAAAATTCAAATTGTAATTGAACTTTCTCTAAATTTTGCCTATTAATATATATATATATATATATATATATATTTAATACTACTTATGATTATTTTTTTTCTAATTTTTAATAAGATAGAATGTTTGGTGATCTTTGTTGTGCTTTGATTTTTATTAAGTATATGTGATTGGTTTTATTTATTTATTATTATTTACTTTTATAGTTTATTAATATTAGATTCTTAATATTTTGCATTCATTAACTCACTTAGCACAATGATTAAAAAACTTAGACACAAACATATATTTTGCACTCATTAACTCATTCTTAAATTTATGTGGGGGTCACACTATAATTTAGACACATGGCGCAAAATTAAATTATAATTTCAAATTTTAATTGAACTTTCTTTGAGTTTTGCCTATTAATATATATATATATATATATATATATATATATTTTGAGAAACATAAACAACACTATATTAAGTTATTAACGTCTTGTTTAAAAAAAAAGTTATTGACTATTCTGATTCCTAACACAAAACCCATTCACTTGGCCATTCCGCACCACCAACAAGCACTAAAAACCAATCTATTTTTTGATTGGTTTTGTAGGTAGGCTTTTTCTTGCTTAAGGGGGCAAAGATATTGTCTAGGGGGCTAAATTTAATATTTTAGGGCCGAGCTTCTAACTTTCAACCCACATATACCTAGAATTTGATAAAAAGAGTAAAAATATTTGGGGGCCATGCCCCAGGCCAAATGCATAGCTCTGTCACTGTCTCCCAAGTGAAAATCAATAGGAATTCCAACAGCATTTTCTCATAAGAGTATAAGACGGGGACTTGTTTTTTGCGCGTTAGGGCTAATTTTCCAAATATGGCTCATTTGAAACATTTTTCTTATGTGACCACTTTAGAACTAGAAGCTCTAAAAAAATCATCTCATGATTTTTTTTCATCAAGTTCCAAAGGTTTGTCTTTTCCAAAAGTGGTCACATAAAAAAAAAAAAGTTTCAAAATTAATCACATAACAAATATGTTTGAAAAATTGGGTTTGGTTTGCTTCTAGTACATTTAAACTGAACGTTTTTTTGTTTTAAATATACAAGGGCAAGTGGTAGTAAGTTTTAATCTCCACGTTTTATTTAGTTAATGAGTGATGTAGTAGACTCTCATTAAAACAAAAAGGAGATTCCTTTAAAAAAAAATATTAGAGGTGGATTTCAGTTAGTTCAACTGATAAAGTTTCTGATGGTTGAATAAGAAATCAGGAGTTCAATCCCTGTCTACACCAAAAAGTAATTGGTATTTTAGCCTGATGACAAAGAGCATCATCAAGAGCAGACACACATAAGTTGAAACACTCTTAAAAAAAAAAAATTATTAGAGGTAAGCCAAATTCTGAAATATTAGTCTAACACTTTCACAACGTATCAAATATGGTAAGTTTATATTGTTTTTGTTCTAATTTAAACATATAACTAAAATGACATTTTTACCCGCCAATAACAACCTATGACACCAAGACAGCAATCGTTAATCGGTATTGGAGACTTGAATCACGACTTTTACTTTTATAGTTTTGGGGTGATTACCGCACCAAGCATGAGGGGTGACACTTGTTTAAATTTTGAGTGTATATAAATAGCTTGAAAAACCGGACAGTAGAAACAGAAAAATGAACAAGAGGAAGCGGGAAGAAGAGGCGGGCAATAGCATTAGCAATAGCATGGAGATCGTTTGGCAAACACCAGCCAATCCACCAGAGCCACAAGATTACATCTTACGCAACGGTAACAACCCAAAATTCAAAAAACAACCCCACCCATTCCCAAACCAAAAATATATCAAAACACAAATAATAAAAAATCGAATCTTAAACTAAACAAAAATCAAATCAAACACTTTTCAATTCAATTTATTATAAAATAATTTGCAGGGAGGCGCCACGTCAGACCGTACTACTTCGAGTTCATCTCTCACGTTAGTAAATTAATCCAACTATTTTAATGTTTAATTATGTTTCATAAACCTCGAGTTTAAGCCTCTTAATTACTTTTGTTGTTGTTGTGTGTGTGTGTGTGTGTGTGTGTTTTTTTTTTTTTGTTTAGGTTAAGAATCGTTGGGCAGGCAAAACCATTGTCGATTTGTTCGCTGAGGAATTCAAAGGCCGACCATATGATTACTATGTATGATTTTTTGAAGGAAAAAAAATTTTAAGTTTAGTAAAATGCATATAAGGTGTTTGATGAAATGTCACAATGATATGTTTGAGGTTGTTATGAATCATATGATTACTATGTATGTTTTTACAATTTAAATGTTTCAAAAAGGAAAAAAAAAATTTAAGTTTAGTAAAATGCATATAACGTATTCGATGAAATGTCACAATGATATGTTTGAGGTTGTTATGAATCATATGATTACTATGTATGTTTTTACAATTTAATTATTTCGAAAATAAAAAAATGTTAAGTTTAGTATAATGCATATAAGGTAGTAGTTGATGAAATGTTGCAGTGATATGTTTGAGGTTTTTATGGTTTGTAGGTTAGTGCTGTTAAATGTGGAAGGATACAAGTTGATGGAGAGAAAGTGCCCGTTTCGTATATAGTTAAGCAGTCGCAAAAGATTAGCCATTTTTTACACAGGTTTGTTGTTACACCTCATCATGTGTTGAAAAATTGTGTTTTGAGTCTGTCGAGGTTGTAATTGATGTATTTTTAGGCATGAACCGCCGGTGATGGCTTATGATGTTTCTGTTCTTCAGAACGAACCAGATGTGCTGACGGTTTGCAAGCCAGCGTCTGTTCCGGTAAGTCAGCTGTGATTCTTGATGGGTGTTTGTTATTGTGTCTGTTGGTTGATTTGATAGTCGGAACAATTTGACCTTTGTGTTAAGATATATGGATCTTTTGGTATTTACCATTAATCTAGATTAAGGTGATCACTAGGAGTATAAAACTTTATTATCATTTGAGTAATGTACTTTAGTTTGATGAAAGGTCTGGGACATGCTACATGAGGGTAGTTTGTCAATTCCCACGCTGACTTGAACTCATGTATTTAACTTTTTGGTGTTTAATATTTGAGATTTTACTGCTATGTAGGTGCATCCCTGTGGTCAATATCGTAAAAACACCATTGTTGGCATCCTTCAAGCAGAGTATGGATTGGCACCTCTATTTCGTATCCTAAAGATAATGATATTAGAAATGAATGTTGGATTTGAAATGAAAAATTTGTTCTAAAGTCTAATCAGGTTTCTTATTTTGAAGTGAATTTAAGTTAGCTTCTTATTCTATTGGAATTGTTTGGCTGCTCTTTTATTGTCCAACTTTGTGTTTCCCTTGATGCAAGTGTGTTAGCAATTCATCGGCTAGATCGTCTTGTCTCAGGACTCCTTATTTTGGCCCGAAATGCTTCAAAGGCTGACTTCTTTAGGCAACAGGTAAACCTCTTACTGCCATTTTGGTTTTATGAAACTTCTAGTGAGCAAGAATCTGAACATCTTTACCTGAAAATGTGAGCTAGAACCATATTATCTGATCTTGATTGATATCAATATTTATTTTTGTTTAGGGAATCTCTATCATTTGAGCCTTTTTGTTTTTGTTTTAAAACAAGTTTCTTTGTTAATCATCAAAAGAAAAGAAGTTTCCATCTAGTACTCATACAGTACCAATGTAAATCTTCTTATTGCATGCTCTCTTTGGCATACTGATCATGGATTTCTTTCATCATCATATTTTTAATATGAACCTTTTGCCATGTTATATGGCTGATAGGTCATTACTATATAGTTGATTTACATTTATGGTCAATTTCTGTTGTTGAATCTAATAACTCGAAGAAAAAGGATGATTTCTTGAGCACAATAAAGGTAAGGACTGCCAGATAAATTAAATAACATTATGAATTGTTGTGCACTCTTCAAACAGAGTATAGCAGAATGCCATTTCATAATACTAAATTATATCTTTCCGAGATCAAAGTTCTTTATCCTGTCACTAGTATTTTCTATGAAAATTAGAATGTTCAGTGGGTTCATCATGTAAAGTTTACTCACTCAGGATTAGGGCTGTAAATGAATTAGTTGTTTATAAATGAGTCGGCTCAACTTGAGAAGAAGCATGTTTATGTTCATTTATTTTAACAAACAAGCCAAACTCAAGCCCAAATTTAGGCTTGGTTATTAAACAAGCCAAGGTCAAGCATAATATTGTGTTTGTGAACAAGCTTGTGAGTATGAGACTCAATTTAAGTATGTAAAATATTATATGCTTATATGTATACATGTATAAAAATATACTTATAAAGACTTGAGATTGGTTTATGTAAGTTTATAAATAAGTTCATAAACGAAATCAAATTTTTATTTGTTGATAATATAAACAGTCCATTTTGTAGTAAAAATTAAATATAATATTAACAATACAAGGTTGGTGAATGTAATTTTTACAAGTTCATAGACAAAATCATTCGATATAATTAACTCAAAGAGTATAATTTCAACCATAATTTAGTGATTAATATTGGCATAGAGTTGTGAAGATGTAAAACATTTTTGTGTTTTTTACTATATATGGGAAAGAATAAGTTAATCACGTATCTTGTGAGCAAGCTTGAGTTTGGTTCAAACTTGTTCGACAAGAAAATGAACCAAGCTCAAACATGTAATATAGTTATGCTGACAAGCTTGAGCTAGTATAGCACTATTTAGAAATAAAATTAAATGAACAATCTTGAATTTTTAATACTTGGCTAGTACAGCACTATTTAGGACTTTCTAGCAAATGGAACTAGTAACATGCCTACAAGTTGCCAGCTCCTTGAACAAACTATTGCATAATGTTATTTTATGACAATGTCTTCTTTCTAAGACCAAAGATCTCTATTTGGTCACTGTTATCAATGATGTAAATGGAAGAGTTGCATAGGAGCAGAATCTATGTGCTTCTCTGTAACAGTTTTTGTTCTTAAATGTGGACTTATATTATTAATGTATTTAAGTAAAATGTAATTATGGCAGATTGAAGCTGGGTTGGTGCAGAAACAATATATTGCAAAGGTCATTGGGGTATTTCCAGAGGATGAGGTATGGTCTTTTTTTTGTTGTTGAAAAAATGAGGTATTATTTTGTTTAAGATGACAGAGGTAATGTGCATGAGATATTATACTCTAATACAGAAGAAAATTTACACAGATACACAAAGAGAAGGTTACCAACGAAAATAATTTGATTTTTCTCACCAAATACCTATGGATTGGGAAAATTCTAGATACACCTTAGAATAGGTATGTTGCATATGACTCTAGAAAGAGAACGTTTAAGATAGAGAGAAATAGGATGAATGTGGATACTTGAATATTAAGGAAACCTTTTTTTTTTGTTGGTATGCCCTGTGTGATGAATTGAACTGCTTAAAATTAAAGATCAATCTGGGCATTTTCTTCCAATTTTTTCTAATATCTTTTTTGAAAATTTGTTTTCTATGAACAGTTTCCTTTTTAAGTCATCCTATTAATGTGTATTTATTTAGGCCTGAGGATGTGGAGAGTGTTCTCCGTAGACCTCCTACTTGAATGCAGGAATAGATGATTTGGTCTTTTATAAAATTTAAACAGTGTACCAGTAGGTTACTGTACTGCAGTCCACTTTCTCTTTCCAGGGGGATAATGCAATTCTCTCTCTTTTTTGCTTTTGTGTGCCTGTGTTGCTCACAATAATTTGCAGTTATGGTGCTGGATCCCTTCTTTTCATGTTGCTCATTGCAGACTTTCTGGTTCTTTACTTTAAAAAATGTTCTATGATTTCAAAAATATTTGAGTAGGTGTGGTAATGATATTGAATTTTTGGAGGCGTGTAATGCATGCTACAGTACTATGTACATTTTGTAAAGTTCAATTGTATTCTGAGTGTGTTCCACATAATCTTCGTCAATTTGATATTTAATTTATATGGCTGATGTCGTTAAAATCTTGAAGCATAGGTTAGACATTACCTTATCCAAAGCACCAGGAAAAGTTGAACACAATTAGTTGCTGCTTAATTACAGAGATATATATAGTAAGCCCTTCACCAAGTACCAAAAAAGGAGGGGTCCTCTTGTCTAGGGCTTCTCTGAAACCCTAGCCACTAGTAGAAGGTACCCAATCTTATTTTATGCAAGGTATTGTCCCCTTGGTGAAGGGGTGCAGGATACAGTAGAGAGAATATCACACCGGGATGGAGGATATCCTGGTTGGGAAGTGGAAAACACTGTAGATGTGGGCGAATGGAAAAGAGGAAGGGGTAGTTGACGAAGGGAGTTTACAAGCCATGAAAAAAAAAAAAAGAGTAAGTTCAGCATGGTTATGTGGCTGTCATGTAGAGAAGTTTCAATGGTGAAGCTATGAAAGTGACATTGAGAACGCTTTGGATACCGATGGGTGCTTTATACAGTCAAGATTTAGGAGATTACTTGACACTTTTCATCTTTAACGAGAAGGCAGATATGGAGAAGGTTCAGCTATAAAGCCCATGGACGGTTGACATACACCTAGTGCTATTAAAGGAGTATGATGGGCTCTCCCAACCCTCAACAATATAGTTTGACGTCAACCCTCTTTGGGTCAAGATTTCTAATTTGTCAATAACAGGGATGAGTAGGAATGTAGGTCAACAGATTGGGAGGACATTGGGTGAAGTCATTGACATCAACATCCTGTAGATGGAGTGGGGTGAGGAAGTTTTTTATGCATAAGAGTAAGCATGGATTTACCTTTGTTACGGGCAAGAAATTAGCCTTAGGGCAGGTGCACCTATTTGGGTTTATTTCTAGATTGAGCGATTGCCATTGTTTTGTTACTGTTGTAGCTGGGTAAGCCACCAAGAAAGAGATTGTGTAGAGAGGAAGCTAACAGAGCAAGTGAGCAACCCTTACCGATGAAGAATATTAGATTGGCTTAGAATTTCAAATGGGCTCATGAAAAACAAAAGAGAGGCTGCAAAATGCATAATACCATTTGATGTGGCATTGTCATATAGGGCATCAGAGATGGAATTGGACCCATGCTTAGTTTACGAGCTTCACATGATAGTGAAGCGTGGAAACCCCATTGTCTTGTTCCTCATGGAAATGAGACTTGACTCTAGAGGCATATACGATGTAGATTGGACTATCAGAATGCTTTAGCGATGGATCATATTGAAAAGGGAAGTGGTTTAGCAATGGTATGGAAGAACAAAAGCGAGTTGGACAAGAAATTTTTCTCTAGTCACCAAGTTGATGTGTGGATCAAATTAGACAGGGCACCATCTTGGTGCCTTGTCTAATGGCTTGTATCACCTCTGTAACTTTTGTTGTACTACTACTACTACTACTACTAAATGGGGAACTAAAGGGGTATATTTGCCCGTCAATGAGGCTGAGGTAGAGAGACCCACTGTCTCCATGCCTTTATAGTTATGTGTAGAAGGCCTCATGGCCATGCTTGGACAGGTTGAGGCTGATGGAACGATCATGAGGGTTGCAATTAGTCGAGGAGGCCCTAAACTAATCCATATTCTTTTTGCAAATGACCTTGTTCTTTTTTGTTGGGTCTCAATGGAGGGATGCCAATCCCATTATGCTAGTGCTCAAGGTCTACGAAGAGGCATTGGACCAGAAACTTAATTTGGACAAATTCACATTGTTCTTCAGCCATAGTACTTCTAAAAGACACTATGAGGCTCCACCATCAAACACATTAAGGTCTTCATCAGTAAAAATACTAGAAATACTTGGGCTTGCCATCATTGGTGGGAAGGAAGAAAAAACAGACTTTTTGTGAAATAATAGAGAGGTTGTGGAAGAATTTTGGGTGGAAGGAGAAATTTTTGTCCCGGGCTAGATGTGAGATCCTAATCAAGTATTGGCTCAAGCTATCCCTGCGTACGCAATGAGCTGTTTTAAGCAATCAGACAGTCTGGCTTTGGTCTAACAACCATGGAGAGAAGCTTTTGGCTGGCCAACAGGGTCTAAGGGAGCAAATTTCACTGGATAAGTTGGGACAAGATATGCAAACCAAAAATGGAGGTGGCACTGGCTTTGGGAATTTCAAAGACTCTCAACCTAGCCAAACATGGATGGTTCTTAATCATAGACACTCACCCATTACCACATCAAGTGATGAAGGCCAGACACTTCTCTTCGTGTTTTTTGTTTTGTTTTTGTTTTTGTTTTATGGAGACGGAAATAATCATAGACACATCATATTCATGGAGGAGTTTATGGAAGCCACACAGGTCCTTGAAGTTGGGTTAAGATGGCAAGTGGGGGTGAAAATTTGGCATGACCAGTGGACACCTGCGACAGCTATGCACAAATTAACTTCACCACAACATATAATACCGCCATATGCAAGGCTTGCAACCTGGTAGACATAGAGTTGCACACATGGAAGCAGATGCTAATTGATGAAATTTTTGTGCCCCACAAGGCCATGATAAAATCTATTCCTGCAAGTAGGGGTGTGCGCGGATCGGATTGGGTGGGTAAAGGCCAATATTTCTATCCAATCTGTCACTAGCGGGTTGGGAAAATTCCAATCCGCCACCAACCCACCAAAGTCTAAATCCGGCGGATTGGTTACAAATTTTGGCTGTTTCAACTCAACGGGTTAGGCGGGTTAGGCGGATTGGCATTAACAATGTTTTTTTTTTTTATAAAATTATCACGAACTACAATTTGTTATCGAATAATCTCAAAATATAACTAATGCACACAAAAAACTAAAGGTGATTTCATTGAATAATCTCAATTCCAACACAAACATAGGGTCAATGAAAAAGAGATATATCATCTCTAACAAAAGTAGGCTATGCCTTACAACTTAGGAAATAAAAGATAAAAAAAATAGTAGAATTAAATCAACAAACTCAAAGTCTTAATAATCCCAAAGTCACATCAAGAATTCAAAATAATAACATACCATCATAACAAATAAACTTCAAAATGGTATGCATGGTCTCAAAAGCCATAATGTAATCAAATTAAACCACTGAAAACAAACTCAATTCTAACAAAAGTTCTTAACAAAATGGACTTCATCAATCAACTTCAAGCTTGGTACCACTCCAAAAATTAAGTAACTCCTCCAAAGCAAGTAGCAACCTAATCAATCATCCACAACATAAGATAAAATTAGGAATGTTACTGTTATCTATTTAAGATAATGAAAATTGCACATAATCCTAAGTTGCCTTAAGTAAAACAATGCCAAATATAATGATGCAATGGTAAATCCCAAATATGAGCTTCACTAGCAACAAGCATTTGAACACTTGATTGCATAAAAGAATAAGGCAAGGCTGAATTGTGAAATATCGTATGAAAACTTGGATCACTGCCAAGCCAAATCCCAACAACCAGGCTTCGACCATGTATGCTCTAAGGTCTGGTATGAGGCTCTCATTTTCTCTTTTTTATTTTAACAACAGCACCCAGCTTGAATTACAAACACACAAGAGGCCCAAAAATTGCTATAATCCCTCTAGAAAAACTCCTAGAGGGTTTGGTTTACATGCTTGATAACTTAGGATGTGCAATTTTCATAATTATATGCTTAGATGATTTCACTTTGTTTGATTTTACTCTGTTATTATATTGTTCATGTTATCATTTATAATGTAATCAAGATTAAGCAAATGAATTTCTCAAAAAAAAAAAAAAAAAGAAGTTTAAGCAAATGAAGATAGAGAATGGATGTTACCTGCCTAAGCCGAGGTCCTCAAAATCAACTAATTCAATTCTCCACATCTTTTTTATTGAAAGCAGCGAATTCTGAAACAAAAATATTGCATATAATAAACATGTTACTGCAATTAATCAAAGCTATCTAAATTAAAGTATCCATGAACCAACTTCAACAAATAATTAAAAAAAATGTTACCTGACTCAATTTCTTCATATTTTTCTATGTCATCTATAGCCTCTCAAAGGTTGATTGGAATTGGTGAAGACCGCAACCAATTTTGTGCACAAATAAGAGCCTCCACCATCTTTAGAGTTAGAGAACTTTGAAATGGATCAAGTACACCTCCACCAGTACTAAAAGCTGACTCAGAGGCCACTGTGGAAACTGGAACAGCCAAGACATCTCGTGCTATTTGAGAGAGAATTTGATACTTGTGGCTGTTAAGCTTCCACCATGCCAAAACATCAAATTCAGCATTGCCTAGACCCTCACAATTTTCTGTAAGAAACCTATCCACTTCAGATTTATTCTCCAAACTTTCTGCCTCCTCCAAGTGTTTCTTATATTGAAAGGCAAATGACTTATTATCATCTTCCTCCTCATCATCAACATCCATCTCTTCAAAAGTTTGACTTACACTAGGTTTTGCAACATTAGCACTAGTATCCTTTTGAAAATAGTGCTCATATAATTTTGTTAATGTTGCCTTCACCATTGCTGTTAGTTCTTCTGCCTTGGAGCTCTCATAAACTTGTTTAAAGGAAAACATGATATATTTCAATTTATAACGAGGGTCTAGCACAACAGCAACATACAACAAAAAATTGATATTTTGAATATTCTCCCAATATTTGTCATATTTCTTTCTCATGCAATTAGCCATATTCTTTAACATATTATCCTCACTTCTACTTAAAGTCAACAATTTAGATTGCACTAACACAAGTTCATGGAAAAATGCATTAGATGTGACATGTAAAGAGCCTGAAAATCGCAAAGTTACCTTATAAAATAGTTTTAGAAATTGCACAAAGATTCTAGCCTTTCCCCAATCAAGCACATTAGGAGGCCCAATATTCTTTCTCCCTCTCCCTTTTCCTCTCCCCTTATCATCCTCAACCCCAACCTCATTCTCATCATTATCATCATCATTGAAATATGAGTCAAATTGTGAGTCTTCCTCCTGTAGCCGCTCAAAAGCATTTTGGAACTTCACAGCTGCCTCCAACATCATATAGGTTGAATTCCACCTAGTTGGAAGATCTAGGCATACTAGACTTTTACTAGGAATTTTTTCACGCTCTACACAATTCTTAAAAGTTTGAAGCCTAGATGGAGAAGACCTAACATATCTCACTGCATTTCTAATCTTTACAACTGATTCATTTTGATCTTTTAGGCCTTCACACACAATAAGATTAACAATATGTGCACAACACCTTATATGCAAAAACTCATTATCCAAAATGGTGGTCTTCCAATCCTTAGTTTTTCTTTTCAGATATTTTATGGCAGTATCATTTGAACTTACATTATCAAGTGTGATTGTAAATATCCTATCTATCCCCCACTCTTGCAAGCACTTCTCAATATGCTTACCAATTGTGACACCCTTGTGATTAGGAACAATACAGAAATTTAAGATTCTTTTATGCAAGTTCCAATCATTATCAATCCAATGAGCAGTAAGACACATATAGTTAAGATTTTGAATTGATGTCCAAGTGTCAGTGGTTAGGCATACTCGTTGCTTTTGAAATGCTTTTTTCAAAATTTTCTTCTCTTCATAGTAAAGATTCATACAATCACGAGCAACAATGGTGCGACAAGGGATAATGAACCTAGGTTCCAAAACCTCAACAAAAAACTTAAAGCCTTCCTTCTCTACATGCCTAAAAGGTAACTTATCAACAATTATCATCTTTGCTAGGGCATTCCTAGTAATTTTTTCACTAAACCCCACTGCTTTAAGAGTAGATTGCCCTTCTTCTTTTTTAAGAAAACAAAGTTTCTTTTGTTTTTTTGTCTACGACCTTATAAGGGGACGTGGGGCATTGATTATAAAGATGATTCCATAAATTACTAGTCCCATCCCTTTTCCCACGACATCCATAGTCTTTACCACAGTAATTACATGATGCTCTAGGGTTATTAGGATCACAATCACCCATCATTGAAAAGTGATCCCAAACTTCAGATTTTTTCTTTTTAGGACGCTTAGGAGGAAGTGCATTGGTATTACCTGTGGTTGGAGACTCAGTTTTGTCGTTGGGTTTGTCATTGTGGGCACTAGATGTTTCACCCTCCATCATCTAATAAAAAAATTAGACAAAGACAAAGAATAAGATCAACCGTAAAAATATGTAATATATAACGATATAACATATTAACTTGAATATACAATGAACAATAGATACTTGAATATACAATGAATTTCCTCTTTTAGAAATAGAATGGCTTTACATGTAATATATTAACACTTTTTATATTATATAAATTAATCAAATGACGGAAACTGAAATAAGAAAGATAGACGAAAAGTATGAACAATACAAGCTAAGAATACAATGAATTGCCTCTGCCAGAACAAGAATGGATTTACATGTTATATATTAGCGCTTATTATATTATATAAATGAATCAATGATGGAAACTGAAATAAGAAAGACAAACAAAAACTAAACAATACAACTATACAAGACAAGAGAGCAAATAAGCAATCACCTTTGTGGCTGTCCTGTCGGTGAAGAATTGAAAAGGTATAAAATAGGTTTCAAAAAGGTTAAAGAAGAAAAAGGGGGCGGCTGAAGGTGTAGGCAGTTTGAAGAAAAAGTGAGATTTAGAGTGTATAAATACAATGTATATACAGCTGAAGTAGGTAAGGGTGTTTAGGGTTTCAATATTGACTTTTTAGATTTTTTTTAAGGAATTTTTTGAAGGCTGGATCTGTTTAGAAAATTGATGACTGATTAGCTGTAAAAATTTATTAGGTGAATTAATATATTTTTTTATGTATGTAAAATTATTAATTAAGGGGGCGGGTCGGGTTGTAGCGGGTTGGCAATTTTTCAATCCGTAACCCAATCCAATCCGCAATTTTGGGGGTCTAATCCGCCCAACCCAAACCGCCTAACTTAATGACCCGCACAAAGCGGGCAGGTCGGTTGCGGGTTGGTCGGGTCGGCGGGTTAAGCGGATATTTTGCACACCCCTACCTCTAAGTTGGGGGCTGTCTATGAGATATGCAAATATGGAGAGCCATTGCGAGCAGTAGATGCACAGTGAGAGAGCCTACATCATGTGCATGGAGGAAAAATGAAAGACCCAAACAATAGAGAGTTCAGACCCAAGGTGAATGAAACCCTTATGCACCCAAATCTGGTCCATCAAAGTCCCCAGGAAGTTAAAGCTCTTCCCTTGGAGAGTGGAGCACAACATCTTGCCCACAAAATGTCAACTGATGATGAAACAATACTATCAAACCCAATTAGATGAACTGTATCTTATATAGCGAATGCCACAAAATCAGACCCCCCTGCCTTTGAACTGGTTTAAAGTTAACATGGTTGCTGTTCAAATGAAAGATTAACAATGCACAGGAATTGGAGTGCTGATACAGGATTCAAATGGATGGTGCATAGGGGTGCTGTGAGAAAGGTTACAGATGGGGCACTCGAATGATGAGGCAGTAGCGCTAGCAGTACAATGGGCACTAGTGTTCATGCCAGAAATCAGGGTGAGGGAAGCAACTTTTGAACGAGACTCTGCACCTGTATTCTCGGCCCTGCAACTGTGTGAAAGCTCCTTCACAAGCTATGGATGCTTAATTCAAGAGTCCAAGAAGATGGCTATGTATTTTTGTTCTGTAGATATTCACAGTGGTTCCAAGCTGTGCAACCAAGCAGCCCATGCGCTTGCTTTAGAGGCTCGAAAATTAGATTCAGCAGGGGTATGGTTGGAGGACACTCCTCTCTGTATCACAAATCATTTACTCATATATGTACAACCTCTCTCTTATTGAGGCAAAAATCTGTGGCTTGACATTAAAAAAGAAGCAAAATACAGAGAGATGCATTCATTTCTTAGCTGCTTTAGTTCTGAGTAACAGGGTTTAGTTGAGCCTATCAATTTGTATTTGTGGCCTTCAATTATATGTTCATGATTCTCTGAGCTTTCATTTGCAAAATCAAATGATATTAGTGATGGATGCTAGAAGTGTTGTTCTTTCATACGCTTAAATTGCCTCTCTTTCTTACTGTTTGACAGTTATTATTAATTTTCTTTGCAGATAATGGTTGATGCTAACATAGATTATAATGCTCGAGAAGGAAGGAGCACGGCAGAGGTGAGTTGTTTTATTCAGCCCTCTGTAATAGCAGAACTATAGTTGTTGTTACTGTGAGACAGTAGAAGGAAAAAAAATAAAAAGAAGGTGGGGGGGGGGGGGAGTGAATTGAATGTGCTGTTATTATTGATTATAACTACTTGCCATGGACCCTTATTGGTTTACTGATTTGTTTATCAAGGCATTTGATTTAAATAAGAGAATTAATAAAGTGCTTATACTGAATCCAGAAATATTTTTCCCTTTATGCAGGTAGAAAATGCCAATGGTGCTGTGAAGGGGAAGGCTGCTTCTACTAAATTTACCCGGATTAGTACAGATGGCACTCATAGCATTGTTTTGTGTGAACCAATCACGGGCCGAACTCATCAAGTAAGAAATTTTGACAGGCTAAAAAGGAAATTTTACATAATCTGTAGCAACATTTTAAGAGAGATTTCTGCGGCTTCCATGAACAAAAAAAATCTTTTTGCTGGTTTTTGTTTTGCCTTCTTAATTTCGCTGTCAGGTTCAATATTATGTATGCTATTATGTTCTTTCCTTTTGTATTTTACATTTTCAGCAGACTTTGTGAACATCTTGCGTGTGTGTATATATATATATGTATATATTTATTTTTTAAAGCTGTCTTGTGTTTCATTTTCAGTAGTCTAAAGTTTCCATTACAAGCTAATGTTTTAGTGGCCTGGTTATATTTCTGTGCTGAATGAATTAAATTCTAAACTCTCTCTATCTCTCTGTGGCATAGATCCGTGTTCATTTGCAGTATACAAGTCATCCAATTGCCAATGACATGCTTTACCTCTCAGAACATGTAATTGGTCGGTCTGCTGGAGGAATGAGTGCTGATAGAGCTGCTTCTAATTCAGGCCATTCTCCAGAGTTCATTTTTCATGATAAGTGTCCTGGTGAAGAGAACTCTAGAGATGATTTTAGCATTGATCCTATGTGTACAAATTGCCCAAATCTGGCCCCGAAAGGGTAAGAGGCTTGCTCTTATGATAAGAAATTTGTTGAAATGTAGACTAATAAGCAAATGTCATGAATATATTCCATTTTTTTATGGTATCTGCTGAGTGAGATTATGTGTTTGCTTTTGGTTGAGCCTCTTATCCATTATGGTATATGGGAACAGTACCAGATTCTTTCTGATTTTCAGCATGTCATTGCATTTCTGTAACATATAATGGTCACATTAT
This sequence comes from Castanopsis chinensis, assembly GCA_032878915.1. Taxonomy (NCBI): domain Eukaryota; kingdom Viridiplantae; phylum Streptophyta; class Magnoliopsida; order Fagales; family Fagaceae; genus Castanopsis; species Castanopsis chinensis. The sequence continues at coordinate 24,004,308 of JAVQMG010000114.1, forward strand.
GAGACAAGCACAATTGATTGTTTGAAGAATTGATTTACTGTTGCATGGTTGAATTGGGGAGAAAAGGAGGAGGGGGGGGGGGGGGTGGTCAAAACAAACCCTTTCATCCTGAATTAAAGAATTCTTAATTAATCAAATCTCCTCAAGTAGGTTTCGAACCTTCAATCAACCAGTTAACAACTGACTGCTCTACCACTAAGCTACTGAGGAACAATGGGAGATTAGATCTCATAGAGTTCAATTCCTGTTCTCAACACGTGACCAATATGAGCTCGAAATTTCCTTTGTAACTCCCAAGAACTTTTTTGTAGTGGCTCCGTTCCATGCCTCATTTATCATGGACTATAGATCAGACCGATGTTTTGTGATTTAACTACGACAACTAGGTTAGGAATTCCCTTTACAATGAGCTCTATAGCATTTCCTCCCCTTGGAAGTACAAGGTAGAGGGGGTGAAGTCATAGGTTCACGATCACGAGGTGTGTAAAAAATAAACAACCTAAAAAGTTAGAATCTGCTTAACATATATTTACCAGGGACTTGAAGCATGTTTACAATTGAGGCCAAGTGATCTCTCTCTGTACTGAACAGAGGATCTATTAGGTTGAGACTACACTTGCCCTTGCTGAGCAATTAATGTAAGGTATTCATTTTGTTTCTAATACTTTTACAGAAAGGCTTGACAAAGTACCATTTTAACATGTGTACAAGAAACAGGAAAAATAACACTTGCAAGATTAACCATCTATATATGTTTGAGTGGTTTATCATTTGGGAGCTGAATCCCTTACTACTGAATATTCCATATTTCTTACCTGAATAAGCCTTGTTTTTTCTTTTATAAACCCCCACTCCCAAAGAAGAAAAAGGGTATGCTTTATTTACTAATAAACCATACTTTTTACATTGCAGATATGATGGGCTTGAAGAGGGTTTGTGGCTACATTGTTTTAGGTACTCTGGACCGGGATGGACCTATGAATGCCCATATCCAGATTGGGCATCACTTCCTGAATAACTAATCATTCTATTTTTCTTTTTAATTATTTTCCTGAGAAAATTGTTGTGAAAATTGTAAAAATGGTTAATTATTATTTTTTGTACGAAAAGTACTTGACCACTTGGATCAGTCAGTTTATAGGCTATAGGTGCCTCCTGTCAGTTTATAGGCTATAGGTGCGTCCTGCTAAGTTGTGGAATTGCAGGTTCAAAACGTGAAGACCATACATTTATGCTCTTGCGAGTCATAGATTCCAACACTAACACTAACACTGCCTGATTCTCCCTGCATATTCCCTTATGCTTTGCTAGACACCCCAGAAATGGGTACGGACAAAGTAGAATTTGAATTTACCTGGGGCTTTATTCTTTTGTTATTTCTTTTTCAGTGTAAAGATCATCAGATTGTGCAATAGTGAATAGTCAGTCTGTTATGGGGATTGCTGACTAGAGGCTTCGACTGTATTTGGTCAGCATGTATTCCAGATTCATATGTACTTCTAATTACTCACTGTGACTCTGTGAGGGCTTCACATGTTTTTTATTTATTTTTATTTTATTTTATTTTTAATATTAGGGAGAGGGCTTCACATGTTACTTCTCTTTTGATTAATGGACTTTTATAATGGCCCTGAATCTTATTAGGGCTGCGCCATTTTGGTGCTTGAATCTTTGCTCTCTCTCTCATAATACACCAATTCTCATTTCTTGGAAAATTTCATTTTTTAAGTATCATAAAGTAGTAGTGATGTGTGAATCTGGTAAAGATTTTTGCTATTGAATAAGAAATTTATATTTGAAAATTAGTTATATTAAAATAAAATTTGTCAATGTCTTGAGTTGATGATAAATAGTTACCATTGCAGAGCAAATTTTATAAGTTCAATTTCAGTTTTTTATTTTTAATTTTAGAATAAGTTAAGGATTTATTAACTTTTGGATAAATTAAGGATTGAATTTGTAGTGCCCACAAGTCCGCAACAACAAACGCAATCAAGGGTTTTCCATTGATGATAACAAAAAAATTTCTTACCAATGGTTCATGACTTGTAGCAATTTAACAATAATTTGAATCATTTGATAGACGTACTCCTTGACTTTTGTGTCCCACTAAATTTGTCGGTTACTTTTATAAATCTCCCAGGTTCAAGGAGAGAACTTTTGAAATCTTTCAATCAACCATTGGTCTCAACTCTCAATCATTGTTGTTATTTATTATTTATGAATAAATCTTAATCATTGCTAATGTTGATATCTATTATTTTTCTTACGACAAATCAAGAAAAGGGGATTTTGACTAAGTTCTTCTCTGTCGGAATTCATACAAAATTGCTACAGTATTGTTGAGTTACAAGATTCTTGACATTAAAGATATTAATATTATGTTAACAAATGACCTTAGAATGTTAATTACATTGATCTATACTCTTCTTTTTGTTAATTTGATAGTTTGTTAATTTGATAGTTACAATAGAAGGATTTAAACTCTGAATGTTATGAACATAAGTGTCAGCCAGTTGAACTATAAAACTTTTGACATCCATTCTCTTCTTTATTATTGACTAGTTAGCAAAATACTGGTGCGATGCACACACTTATTATCTTTTAAACTCTTCTTTAAATTTATCACTCATGGTGGAACCTCAATAGCTCATTACATTAAGCCTTTTATTTTCACTATAATAATAAAGATAGTTATGATCCTTTGATCATTAAGGAATAAACTCCATTTTGAAAAGTAATGCGTTGACAGTTAAAATAAGAATTGTGAAAAAGCATCTCGGCCGATCGAGCTATAGGGCATTCCATAAGTGCTACGTACCAAACCCATTTGGTTGTTTTACGAATCAACATTTATTAAATTTCCCACCCAAATCTTCATACCTTAATAATTAATTGACGTGCACTTACTTTTTTTCAATAAAACATATTAATTTTCACTCAAAGATTTTCCAAGGATTTGACTTTTGGGGTAGTGTTTAAAGCCTCCAACTTTCAAGGAGGAAAAGTTTTCGTCTTTGACTAAAGTGGTTAATTAAAAATTAAATATAGCTTTGAATTGTCGTTAACGCTAAGTCTCTAACACTATATAATTTATATGAATTAATGATTAAATGATACTGGCTTAGTGAAGTTGAGCCGTCAATTATCACCCACATTCTTTTGATTATTAAAGAATAAAAATCATTACCTGCAAAAAAAAAAAAAAGAATAAAAATCATTACGAAAAAAGTAAGACTTTGATGTGCTAGCCAAATTAATCACGAACCTATTTAAAACACACAAAAAAAGAGAGAGGCAATCATAATCATTATTCACAAAAGGCATCAAGATTGGATGGTCTAAGCTGAAAAGCAAAGAAATTCACATTTAAGAATTAAGCGTCATTAACGAAAAGAGATCTTACAGAATTCAAGAATTGTGAGAGAATAAGGAGATGTATTATAGAATTACATATATAATATGAGAGAAATGAGGAATATGTCATATTTATACGATACTAATTGGTCTAAAAGAGCAACCTAGCTTGCAATCTATGCATGTTCACAATTCACGTACCGTCCAAATTGGCTTCAAAAAGTTAGAATCTATTAAAAAGAGTGAAACAGAGAGAAAAACGAAAAGCACTATTCATCTAAAGTAGAGAAATTCTATACAACAATGATTGTAAACAAAGATATCAGAGACAAAAGAGCATACAATAGAAGTCGAAAGTAATATATCACTTGAATTGACTATGTTCTTGTCGGTCAAACCTAGCCGCCAATATTGTTGTAGCCAATTGTGTAACTTCAGCGTACACATGCTTATGAACCAATTGAGATATTTACTTTATATTTTATTTTTATCAATGGCAATTTTAGTTGTGTTGACACTTTCAATTATATATTGTAAATTTTATATGTTTTATATTCTAACGTAACTTATATACTCAACTATAAATATAAGGGTGAACTACGTTTTTTTGTCTCTATTCTATACAACATATTTCAATTTGATTATTAACCTTTCAATTGTATCAATTTGGTCTCTAACCTTTTAATATCTTGTCTATTTAGTTCATATCATTATCTTTTAAATGAAAATTGATAATGTATCTAATGGCTAAAATAAAAAATTAACTTCCGTTGATGTAAAAATAAACTAAAATTATATTTTGGCCATTTGTCATTTTAACAATTTTCATTTAAGATATAATGACAGAGACTAAATTGACACTGCACTGAAAGATTGAGGACCAAATTGATACAATTAAAAGTTAGAGACCAAATTGAAATATGGTGTAAATGATAGGAACCAAATATATAGTTTACCCTAAATATAATAAGCATAACACAGCTAATTTCTGTGACTGATAATTTATCAAATTAATCATTATGTGTTTTAAAATGGTATCAAAGTAACTCAGCTCTCAGGACTTTTTTCTCCAACTTCTTGTTCCACGCTGTTCACCCAACTTATTCTTCTCCACAAATGGCTGCTATTCCTTCTCTATCAAATGCTCACTCTTGTTTACCCATCAAGCTTACCAACAAAAGTTACATCTGTTGGAAAAACTCAACTTATTCTATATATAGAGTTTAAGGTCTTCTTGGCTTTGCTGATGACTCTAACCCATGTATCCCTTCTAAAATCTCTTGTAGATAAACTAACTATAACTGGCAGGCCTCTTTTTACTTAGGGCCTCAACATTTGTGTTTTCAAAAGCCTCAAACCTTACTTCTGTGTTTTGGTCACCACCTTATTAGCTACATGTTTTAGACCTATTTCTTTCCTATAACTACACAATCTAATCCTTGGTCTTGGCACAGCACTATTGATTCTTCGTTATTTAGAATGTTAAAAGCTAATATAACTTTTCTTATAAAAGATTTACTAAATATGTAGTAATTAATAAATATAATTGGTGTCATATCAACAACATAATAAATAAATTATTTAATTTTTGTTTGTATGTTAAATACACTAGTTTGTAAAACTGATATGCCATTTGGTAGCACTTGTTCAAACTACACTTTTACAAGGTACAACTTTTTTAACTTCATGTTTTTAAAATAATTTTTCATACGTATGTCAAACAATCCCATTTTCAAAAAGTTCAAAAAAAATATTCTTTATTGAGTGATACTAGGGTTAATATAAATTTTATTACATAAATCTTATAACATATGTATTTTCAGTCACAAAAAAATAATTCAAATATTAATTTATTATGTTGTTAAAGTAACACCAATCATTTACAACATTATTAGTTTGCAAGTTTTTTTTTTTTTATTTTTTTATTTTTGTACTGAATATGTTGTAGGTCTAGCATTTTCTATTTTCATTGCTGTGTTTGTTAGTTTGTAAGTTATATTTATTAATAAAATTCATATTAGTTTTTACATAATAATAATATTCCGGATCCAAGAAATCTGCCACCACTGGACTCATTAAAAATTCAGATTGCTTTAAGAAACCATTAAGCACCTACACCAGTTCCACACTGCTAGGTAGCAGAAAAAACATAATGATGTTCATGCGCAAGTTCAGGGAAACTGTGAAAAGCGCCATGAAGTTCATGACATATATAGACAGTGTTCAGTGGAAGCGCCTGAAACAGTGCAGTCAATAGTGTTGAGAGACTAATTACTCAGGCTTTAGCAGACATTAACTCGTGCTTTGCAATTTGCAATTTGCATATTACTCCCTCACCCAAGCGCATATACATGTGCACCTCCATTCTAGTAATACACAAGTGTGAATAGGAACCTACAGGAAACATAGGCATTGGCTACTCTTGGGACCGTTATTTTTGGACTACTTGACTTTACACTGACCTAATTATTTTACTGGTTTACTTGTTCCTACCAGTTGGAGCACAGCTTGGCGTTCAGTGTTTACACAAACGAAATATTAAGTAAAAGCAAAGATGTTGATCGAATCCCTTGCATTGGTGAAGCTTATTTCAGTGATTTCACCTGGTATATTATACATTTCTCTAATATATAAAATATAAAAATAGATTACACGATAAAAAGCAAGTAATGGGGTGATAACCTCAGATCTTCTTCATAATAATGTAACAATTTTGTATTGGTCAATGAAATAATAATTTTAACCATATAAATGGATTCATTCCATTTTAAGTGATATCGAAAGGAAGAGGGTTGTTCTTAATTACCTCCTGCAATGGGTGGAAAATAAGAATAATATCTTCTTCCACCTGACCATGTAATTAAAAACTTCTATAATCATTTGTTTAGTACAAAGTAATCTAATATAGGACTTAATAGTTAATAACTTAATATGCACCCTTACATAGCATACTCATACAACTTTTTTTTTTGTTTGGTTCGTAATGCTCACTAAAAGTTTCACTTTTTTTTCCCATAATTGTTAAAGTAATAAATTGTAATTATAATATTTCTTTTGGGTCCAACACTAACATACTTATTTTTTATTAGCACATATTACTTCAACAATTGTAAAGATTAATGATTGTGAAAATTTTAATGTCATTTCTTATTTCTTTTCATTTCTTTCCCTCTTTATATATGCCTGCCCAGCTGGTACCTCTGAACATTGATTTGGTGGGCCATTTAGATCTGAAATTCTTCATTTTTTTGGATTTGTTGTAGCTGCTGTGTAATATTTTTAGTTTGTATTTCCACCAAGGATAACAAAGTATCAATTCAAAACATTCAGTCATGATATCCAGATTTTTTTTTCTTCTTTTTTCTAAATAGAGTAACTTAGAAATTGAAAAGTATCACAAGTGGGTTAGCCAAAAACATAAAAACATCAAGCAACTTTTTTTGTTGCTTTTGCGGTCCTACGTACGTTTCTTTCGACCTGATATGAGTTTAAATATTTGGGAAATAGAAATTTAGTAATTTTAGTGCGTGCAAGCTTTACGTACTATTTCAAGTAGTGTGGGTGAACCTAAACTATTGCTTGCAACTTTGGCATTTATTATACACTTGCATCTCGGGTTTTAAGGTTGACTAACTATAAAAGAGGCAGCCTATATGTCCAACAGTCCAGGTACTATGGGAGCAATTTGGTCGTGAAAGTGAAGGGAACAACAAAGTGGGTCAAGTAGTGAATACTTACAGTTAGCTTTATATATATATATATATATATATATATATATACACACACACACTTACACATGCATGCGCATATTTGAAGATATGGATTCTAGTTAGTTCGGTAAAGTTTATTGTCGTCATGTCAAATACAAAATTTGGATTGAAGGGTAAATTTAAGTATAATCTTTTACATATTATACTTAAGTAAGAAGGGTAAATTTATGTACAATGTAGTTGTGTTAATTATTAAATCATATGGTTAAATTTAATTATCTAAAAATAAGAAAATATTATTTTTGATGTGTTTCATTGATCAATCCTAAGATGTTTAGGAAATTGTACATAGAAAGGTTTGACCTCATGGGAAATAACAATTATTATGTAACTGTGAAATTAAAACCAAAGGCTAAAATAAAGTTGGCATGCAACTCATTGCTAAATTTACTTGGAATGCTCCCCTCTTTTTCTGAGAAGGCTCAGAAAGTTAATTAATATAGGATGACATATATGCAATAATGGAGCTTTGAAATTCATGTATGCGGAAACTATATATATATATATATATATATATATAATTGCATGGTCTTTCACCTCATAGACATGACAAGTACTGCTTAGAATAAAGTAATTAAGGTCAATAAATTAGCTAGCTTTTTTGCATTGCATTACCTTGATAAAAGACAAATAAAATTACAGAGAGAGACCCTTGCTTTCCTTGAAGACTTACAAGTACTTTCCACTTGATCTTGAAGATCGAGAATGAGTGACATACTAAGACACTAATTAAATGACTAAAAACCTACGCACTGCAACATGCAAACTAAACTTTAGAAACACATACTGTCATTAGACGAATACCATGGCTAGCTAGCAAATTAAGTACAATAATATTAAAACCACACGTACGTCCCCTTGAAAAGGCTAAAGGTTAACAGCTGAGTTATCATCCTTGCGTTTATTGGGTTCTTCTGCTTTTTCCTTCTCACTTATATCTCCATTTGCATGGTCATTTCCATTAACATTTATAAGTGCAGCTACAGGATTCAGTTCTGGACATCCAATTGTGCCTAGCTTAACTACATCAATGATGTGCTCAGATATGTGTTGCAGCTTCGGCTTCTCCAGAATCATCTTTTTGGCATTCTTGTAAAATACATAGAGGCTCATCTGAACGATGCCGAAGATAAATCCCACGGTATTTGGAAGCTTTTGATTATGCAAAAAAAATAAAAAATAAAAAAAAAATAATAATAATAATGATGTTAATAGCAATATAAAAAACAACGAAGGATAATACTAAAGTTACTATTAATTTTACTGCATGATATTTATAAACCTACTTAAAAGTAACACATAAGTTGTAAAATCTATATAGTAAAATTTGTCGAGTATTTGGAGGTTTGTAATGCACTTACAGCAATGTAATAGTCCTTGAGAAGAAAGCCATAAAAGAACCACATAACTGCACCTAAGGTCAGGAAGAAAGATAAAGGAAATGGCATGTACTCCACGCTCTTGGTTCTTATAACTTGTCTCTGCAGAATAAATGATAGTTGTAAATACATGAGTCAATTTTCACAAAAATAAGATAGGTCCAAGAACAAAGGAAACATATATTCTTTGAAGTAAAGCTCACCATGACACCAAGTGGAGCAGCAAATACGCATAGGTTAAATACCAAACAAATCCATCCAATAATTTGTAAACGCTGGGAGCCTTTTGCCAGGAAGAGAGTAAGTAGAAGCATGAGGCCAAACCCCAAAACGTTTAACAGAAGTAGAAGCTTCACAGTCAGGATCTGAAAGATTCAGACCATTATTCAATTAGACTACAAATATATTTTGATAATTGAAGAAGAAAATTAATAACTTAGTAGGATAAAGTTGTGAAATCTATATTTTTATACCCTGGCATTCTTGGTTGCATAAAATAAGAAGACACTGAGGTAGATTGTTTCGATTATGCAGCCAACTGCGTTTATGGTAATGAGAAGCTTTGCATCCATCTTAATCAATGCATAATAGATCCACAGCATTGAACTGAAGAGTGCTACCACATATGGAAGTGATTGAAATCCTGCAGTAGATTTCTTCTTGTATATTTTATAAAATGTTGGCCTGCAACGAAAACCAAAACATTGAATCATATATTTAGACCATTTTCTCATTGATTAGTCACCTTTGAGTTGGAAAGAAAAAAAAAAACATTGAGCTAAAGCAGCACTTACAGTGGAGCTAGGAAGACCATAAATGAAATGATGTTGCCTGCAACAATAAAAAAACATGAATAACAAAGTATGTTATCAGTTCTTTGAAGAATTTGTTTAGTCATATATCACCTTCCTAGCTACAACTTCAAATACCAAATAGTTAGGAGAGAATTTTTGAAATATGGATGTCATGAGCAATGCATGTCCATTAAATTACTTAACGGACTAAAAAAAATGTGCATGCACTAAGTTGCATTGAAGTAAATGATGTTAGAATATCCAAGATAATGTTTTCAAGCAAATAAATTTAAATTTTCTACCACATACAAACAATTACAGTTTATGACTACATACCTAGAAGCCCAAAAGCGAAAGTCAAAGTTTGGTGAGGGGCCATTTTTCAAACACAAACTAAAAATCCTCCTTAACTACAATTGCCTAAAGACCTTTGAGACTCTCTCTATCTCTCAATAGCTGAAGTATTCAAGAGAATACTTTTGAATACTTCAGCTGCTATCTACTAACTCTCAATTGACAATGGTACGAGTTTACAAGGTGTGGGCGAGAGTGAATTTATAGTGAGTAGGGAATGGTCAAGTTGCAACTTGAGTGGATCGTTGCATGTGTGAAGCATCATGTAACTTTCGGCTTTTTGTCTATTTGTTAAGTCCGAATTGTAGCCATTGAGCCTCACTCAGTTTCCTTTTATCTGACAAAACTATACAGTAGCTAAATTAAGTCATAATCTCTTCAATTCTTAGAGTCTGCTTGGATACCACTTATTTTGCTGAAATTAAAAACTTATTACTGGAAGTACTATAAATAAAAGTAAAAGTTAGTTGAAATAGTACAGCGAAACTCATAAATAGTACCAAAAAATATAATAAGACTTATAAATAGTGACAAAAATAAGCTAAATAGTAAAATAATTTTCATTTATAATCTGTATTTAAAGCTTAGTATGCAAACATATGCCGTTGGTCCCACTTAAGTCCTTTATGATGGGTCAATTAAGTGGTTTTGGAGGTTTCCAGTGAAGTTCTAACTAGGAGCTTTTTTGGAGGTTTCCAGTGAAGTTCTAACTAGGAGCTTATTAAGCTCTTGAAGCTTCCATGAAATGTATCATTGTGCAGCTTTACTTCATCTAAGAATATTTATATGGTGACGAGGTAAAAAAGACTCCATTTAACAACCCCAATGACAGTAATAACTTTGCAATGACCAAAAGATTTCATTTGTTGTCTAATGTTTCAATAAAATTCTCATATTAATTCTACAACAATGACTAGAAGAGAGATTAGATTATAGTATTATACTCTAAATGGGTAAGCACTACGAACTTATTACATACATCCTTAACTTGTAGTTATTAACGGTTTGTTTTTTTTGGGAGTTGGTTATATCTGTGTGAAGTGATGTTTGGCTTATAATTACTACAAACTTATTATCTATCTTACAAATAGATTTGAGGGAATTCCTTAAAGATGAAAAAACCCAATACATTCGAGCTACTTTTTATGGACAATTGCACCATTTTCAATCAAAAGTTCACATTTTAATTAACTTTTGTCCCTTTTACTAACTCTTTCTTAACTAATGTCTAATGGTCCCATTAACAAAAAATTAATACTGAAGACATAAAAATTTCACAATAGCTGAATTGACAAGTTTTTTCTGGTTTTAATTTGAACTTACCATTGACATTATTTTTTTACTTACCACTAAGAATCTGTCATATCAATCAACCGGGTGTAGAATTTTTTGTGTCCATATATTTTCTCTTAACAAAAGCCCTAGTATTTTCTTTTTGATAGGCTTAGAGGCACAACAAATTTCCAATTGTTAAAGTAGCAAATTATTATAGATAGATAAAAAAATAACATTAAGGATAAGACTGCATGAGAATTAGTATAAAAAACTTGTTAAGTTTGACTGTTGTAGAAATTGTAATGAAAGTATTGTATCCGTAGCATTACCCTTTTTCTTTTCATGGGTCATATGTTAGTAGTTGCAATCGTAACGTTTCTTATTTCATAGAAAGAAAAATACTCTTCCATTTCACATGGTATTTCATAAAAAGTATTTTATTCTGTCATCCTTAAAAAGCAAAATAAGAGATGAAGATATATACAAGCAAAATAAGAGATGAAGATATATACAAGGTGGGGCCTATATTAAAATGACATACTCTCTTGTACAGATATACGAGACAAATTTTAAGACTTACACTCCCCATGGAGAGTCCCCTTAGTAAGCTTTTTGATGTGTAATCGCACTTGATGGGGATTGAGCTAGTCCATTTTACTGATTTGGCATAAAAAAACAATCAAGTTGTGAATTAGAGCTAGGCGCAACATCATGATGAAAGATGTACACCAGTGTCTTTGCTGTCCAGCCAAGAAATACCTTTTCTTTGTTGGCCAACCGCGTGCTTCATCTACTAGGTTCTGTTATTCTGTCTATGTATTAGTTTTCTGTGTACTCCTAGTTTTGGAATCTCATAGCCACTTCCCACTCACATGCTCACAATTATTTCATGTCTACCCAAATTGTGTGTACGAGTGAAGGGGGGTGTTTCCTATAGAGAGCCTAACATCCTTTTTAAATCATTTAGCAAAAGTAAGCTGTATAATACCATTTTAATCTATCCATTATTTCTCTTGATATTTTCAGGGCTAGCTAGAAACAAGCTTTACATGCATGCTTACAATTATTTCATCTCTTCCTTAGTGGTGTAGGAGCGAAGGGGATGTTTTCCTATAGAGAGACTAAAATCTTTTAAAATCATTTAGCAAAAGAGTGCCTAATAGATACCATTTTAATCCATTGATTCTCTTTGATAGTTTCAGGGGCTAGCTAAAAACAAGATTGACATGCAAGGGCTTCACTGAAGAGTGAAGACAGCTATAAATGTTTTACAGTATTTTTCTTTCGGTGCATGTGTTTTTCAGTGGGATTTATTGGTGACATTCGTAAACCTACTTGATATCAATATAGTATTTTCCATTGGAATTGGTAACAGTTCTTTTAAAACTTTGACATCACTGATTCACTTGCTCTATATTTCAGAGATGCAAATAATCTTGAAAACTTCAATAGGGCCCATCAACAGCAAAAGAGCCCCATAAAAGGCACTTTCTTTGGGGGGTTCGAGCCTTGGGGGCGAATTTCGAAATGCTTGAACTTAACACAGCTATAAATTATTTTCAGGTTTTTTTGTGTGTTGGTGGGTTTAACGGTGACATTCATTTATAAACTAGCTGACAATATTATTGTTTTCCCATTGGAAATGATGAAAATTCTTTAAACTTTGTCATTCAGACAAAAAAAAAAAAAAAAAAAAAAAAAAAAAAAAAAGAAAGAAAAGAAAAGAAAAGAAAGAGAAGTTATAAACTAGGACATATATGTGTGTGGAAAGGTTGATTTGTACCCTAAGAGAGATGGGCAGGTTAAGAGTATAGGATTAAATTAAGGTTCCTTAAAAGTTAAGATGATGAATAAGCATTTTGGTTTCAATTTTTTTATTTTTTTTTAATACAGTGGTTAAATGAGGCCATGCCAATAAAAAAGGAAAAAGGAAACTCTATAAAGGTTCCCTTACATTGCAACTATTACATTTGAAAGAGGAAATCTTTTTTTTTTTTAATGGTAGAGTTGCATTTTAGAATCAATATGTTCCTATACCATTCAAAAAAACAAAACTTGATCAGAATAATTAATAGAAAAAGGTTGCTGTACAAGGGAGAATCATTCTCTAGCTAGAGTACCGTGTTAGTGCACTAAGGAATAATTTATGATTATTCTATTTTTTCATATTACTTTGTTTCCTTGTAACAAATAAGGAATAATTAACATTGCGTCAAGTTTTGTCCCTTGGTTTGGAGGGAAAGTCAGATGGAGGAGGGCTTCCACTAATAAGTGCTTTATGGTGTAATTTTTGGTTAATATTACACTAACCAATTCTTTTTTAGTAACCCTAGTAGTTCTTCAATTCCTCTATTTGATTATATACGTTACTTAATTTTTTCCTGTTAAATATCAAGATATCATAGTAAAATGCAATTATTAAATTTAATATCATTTTATTGGATATATATATTTCCTTTAATTAATCCTCTGTGTTGGATATATATATGTTTTCTTCATATATACTTGTCAAATATCAAAGATAATCAAAAGATTGTCTTAATGTCTTATATGTGCAATAATAATTAGTTGATATTAGGATATATTTTATAATTGTCTAGGATAAATTAAAATTTTCATCTTAGTGATTTGGTCATATCCACAATTTAGTTCATAAATTTTTAATTGTTACATTTAACCTACCATAAACTTATGTTATTAGAAAATGATTAATTTTATCATTTAGCCATTATTCTAACATTATTCCTCATGTATTGAGCTAAATTCCTCTTAATAAGTGAAACTATGCTCTTTTACTATGATAATTACCATTTATCTCAAAAGTTTGAATTGTTAAGAACGATGAATTTAATCATTTAACCAATATATTCAAATTTATTTTATATTTCATTTTACAGAACGTAATTAAATAATGCGTTAGTCTTTGATGGAAAATACCATAGGATAATGTTTAATTTTTTTTTTGAATGATGCTTTATTTGTTACAAAGCTAAAATGTATGGGTTAATTGTTCAAATTAAAATTTCAAGAATGAAATTGTTACTTACATTAATGGCTGACCTATGTAAAAACCCTCAATTATTTTTTACAAACAATTAATACTTTTTAGTATTTTTAATAGATACATTCAGAGTTCAAATCCTCTAACCTCTATCGTATTATAAAAAAAAATAGAAAAAATTGTTATCGTTGCTTGATCATTACCATTCTTAAGATTACATCTTGGCCCTAAAACTACAAAGTTCTAAGGACTATTCTTTCTACTGCATGCACTCAAGTAGTTCTCCAACTATTTTGTTTTTTGTCTACAGATAAACAACACAATACATGGAGGCCATGATATGGGTCATTATATGCGAATATTTTGGAATTTTTTTTGGGAGAATCTCATGGAATTTAATAGTACATTCGAAATTTTCTATTATTATTTTGACGTAAGATTGGTTTCTTTCCAGTTTCCACTACTGTAGTCATGTACTGAGATTATTGTCTGCTAGTATAGAAACTTTGTGCAAGACTGATGGAATTTAAAATTTACATCCATAACATGATATATATTTTGAATTTATTAGGTTTATTATGATCTATTCATGGAAAATTAATAACAATGAAAGAAGCACATAGTTGGAGATGATAAACTATATGGTCGAATTGAGAACACGTGCATAATTAGGATGAATATGCTTTTCAGGCTTTTTAATTTTTGATTTTTATGAGAGCTTTTCAGGCTTTTATTATTAGTATTTGCCCTTGATGGAGTCATTATGTTGGTTCTATATGGCACTAGCTAACTAGATAACTGGCCCTTGATTGTGTTTTTTAGTTCACTTAGCTAACTTGACTAATACGGTTTATTGGTTCTCAAAAAAAGGAAAAATAATAATAATAATTTTTTTTTGAGTAACTAATAAATTTTTCTATTATTAAATAAGCGAGTTGAAATCAAATATTGTCTATATAAAAAATAAATCTATTAATATTTTGATTTGATGATAAATAATAATAATAATGGAGATTATAAGTTCTTATTGTACTTATGATTTTTTTTAATATAATGATGTGATGTCCTAATATTTGGCTAGATTATTCTACTCTATGTCCATAAGACATCCCAAAAATCCTATAGATTGATTGTATGGTGGATTAAACATAAAATTTTCAGATTTACGTCATGTCTTAAACTAATAAATCCACCTTTTAAGTCCCAGTGGAAGTATTATACTTATAAACTTTAAGCACAAGTATTGTTGTATAATTATTAATCCACTCTACTATAATATATACTACCTTTGTCCCCATTTGTTGATCTATTTAGAAAATTTAATTTTTTAAAGAACATCATTTAATATATTATTTTGTAGTTAAAAATATTCAAATTACCAAAAGTACTCATATTAGTTTAAACTCTAGCGAAATAATAGTATTCACTTTTTAAATGAAGCAAAGCGTAAATTAAAAATTTTACTTATTAATTTCTCAAAGATAATTATATTTTGAAATATTTTAAAATAGAATAGAAGACTGATAATTTAAGACGAAGGAAGGAAGTAGTATTATAAGCCGTCACCTTTTTTGAACATTACATGGTCCACTGGATTATACAAACATAGGAAAACACCTGAAGATTAAATAACACCGATCATTATGCACACCGTCTTCTCTAGTACACGTTCTTTTACTTGAGAGAGAGAGAGAGAGAGAGAGAGGTACAAGCAAACCAAACACAGCATGGAGATGGGTTTGGTACAAGTCGAGTAATTAAACTTCACACTTAACAGACATGCTCATTTTGAGTGTCACTCCCTTTTTCATGCTCATTTCCATGGTTTTCACATCTTGTTCTTTTTGTTCATGCTCATTTTGAGTGTCACTCCCTTTTTCATCTGAATTGGGCTGAGAGCACACTTTTGTCTCAGACATGCTCGGGTTTACAGTATCAGCTTTGCTTTCTGATAGCTTTTCATCGTCTACAACTGTCTTGTAATTCTTGTAGATCATATGAAGTACCATCTGAAGCACCCCAAAGATGAAACCCAATATGTTTGGAAGCTGTAAAGAAAAGAGACAGAATATTGTTAAGGACTTGCCTTGGTGTATTGGATTTTACTTAAATTATTATAGTTTATTTTCAAGATCTCTATCATATTTGCATTTTTTTAGTTGTAGTTATGACCAAAATATTTATTTTTTTAACCAAAACAAGCCAATAAAAATAATTTTATTATCCCCACGCACTTTAAGAAAAGTATCTTTTGGAATAGTCATTTCTATAAAATTCTGAGTTTTCCAAATTAATTTCACTTTTTTAGAAAAACATTTACAGTATGAGAATTTGATCACAACTCAAATAAGAAGTTGATGAGACATCACTTTCTATTACCTTTTTGATGTGGTAAAATTTTCTGATAAGACAAAGGTATTGTCATAGTTAACGTTTTGAATCTTTTGATTGCTTTTATTAACATAGAAAGCAAAACAATTTGTATGTATGTTATATATACAAATGAAAATACAGAAATAAATATATAAACACATATACACCACACACACACACACACACACACAAATATAAAACACTATATCAGCGGCCAACAAGTGTTAGTGGATTCGCTCTAATGTTAGGAGCAAAAGAGCTATAGAGTTTTTCTTTTTGCTTAAACTATAACAACTTTTGTTAACGGCGGAAAATTTCATTAATATTTTATAGTATTTAGAAGGAATTCAGGAATCCCAGAAAGATGTTTCTCCTGTTTATTAATTCAGAAATCGAGGACCTTCTCTCTCTCTCTCTCTCTCTCTCTGTGGCTGTGAGGCTGAGATCGAGAACTTACCCCAACATACAAATCCTTCTGTAGTACACCATACAAAAACCACGTGATTGCGCTGAGTGTGAGAAAAAGTGATAAATAAAATGGCATGAACTCTACGCTCTTCGTGTGCGTATGACCACTCTTCTTACAAAAGTGTAAAATCATGCATATGACCACGATATGACCTCTTTTACAAAAGTAGTAAAATCATGCATGGATGGTTAGTTAAACATAAGTAAAAAATATAAGCAATAAATTAAACGATATGACATTTTTTTATAACTTTTAAGGGTCATACTAATGATTGTTCTTAGGATATTGATTAGTAATTTATTTTAAGTCCAAAAATTTTGAGAAATATACTTCAGCATGAAAGGGAAATATTTTTATGTAAAAATGTAAAAAAACTATTAAAATATTAATTATTGCTTTGGTTTTTTTTTCATAAAAACTGTTTTGCAGTAATAAGAAGGATTTCAAATAAGTGATTATTAACCAAAGCACTAATAGTGCAACCATATATGGAACTGACTGAAATCCTTCTGTTGATTTCTTCTTAAACCCTAACAAAGGTTGGTCTGCAATAGATTTGGAAGATTTATTGTAATTAGTACTTAATTACACTGAGGCTAAAAACTTAAAAAAAAAAAAAAAAAAAAGAAAAAAAAAAAAAAGAGCAAGAAACTTACACTGGGGCTGCTATAATTAGTATATAATAAAGTACTGCTTTTGAAATATACATGCAAGTCGAATAAATTTAATTATTTAACGTAACAAAATTATGTTTTACCAATTATTATGTTTTCATACTTTAAATATTTTTGCTTTTGTTGCGTGAGACAATTTGAAAAGGACAAAGCAGAGGAATAAGAGAGAGAATATTGATAGAATTTAAGCATAGCTATATACCAATAATGCCAAACGTAAAGACCAAGGGACTGTGAGTGGAAACCATCTCTATCTCTTTTGGTTAAAACTTTCTCTTTCTTTGTGTCAAAGACAAAATTATAAACTGAAGGAGCAAGGTTTGAAGGGGAAGCCCTAGCCCTCGCTTTCTTTGACTCAAACTTTGATATATACCTATAGACAGTCGTTGCTTATATTTATAGATAGAGGTAGTAGTCCTTGTCGTTGCATAAAGAGTAGTGATCAATCATCACTTAGGTGGCCATAGTACCAATAAGCCATGCACCCAACAATCAACATGTGCCAACTCGACTTAATAAATTAGTTTGTACATACCTAAAAGTGTTTTCTACAATTATAAATGCCCTCCTTTCATGTCCCCATACCAATGTACGTACTTACACATTCATAATATCTTATCTCTTTTTTTCACAATTATTGGAATGTTAAGTTATAACTACATCACGTTTATATAGACCAAATAACTGACAATTAAGTCTAATATCATTTTTTTATTAGTTCCATTCCATAGTGAGAAAGCTTGTGAAAACTTTTTGTCCCTATACCAACTAATATTCTCACAAACCATTTAGCAATAATTTCATCATGTACAACAAAACCCAACATCGCCACTTAATGACCAATAATTGCACAAATGTTTTATACATTGGCAATGTTCAGCTTATGACGCGTAGGTAACATGACGTAGTCAAGATGCACTATTGCAAAGATAGCCTTATTTTATTCCAGTTAAGCTTGTTTATTTGGATTTGGCTCATATATGTGTTATCAATGTTATTGCGCTCTCTCTCATATAGCTTTTGACTGTCAAGCGTGAACAGGAGATTCAAAGTCTTGTTCTTGTTGTTCCAAGTGGATCCATTAGATGCAGTGACAATGTGTGTATCTACCTGTTCGTTAAGAATAGTGGAGAACCCTATTCTTTTTTTGATTGACTGTAGAAAAATTGTAATAGAAAAAGTGAGAAATATTATATTGAGTTTGCGAATGCTTTTCGTTATTAATCAGTAGGTAAAGATGAGGGTTTGAACTTTCAAGTGGTAGGTGGAGGGTTAAAATAAATTTGGGCACCTGAGAGGATAAGATCTGTTTTTTTTTTTTTTTTTTAAAATTTTTTTTTTTACATGATAGAATTCTACTCTATCCTAATTTAAGTATATATGTGTGTGAAACTTCCTCCTAGAGACTTGAACCTCGGCTCTTGCCCACCATACCCCACAAGCACTTATACTTGTGGAGTGATCATAACACCAAGGGTATACAGTGATATAATATCTGCTAAATAAATATCACTTATGATTAGAAATAATCAAGATTAGCTAAGCTGATCCCAAATCATTAGTATAATATTTTTTTTTTTTTTGAGAAGACCTTTAGTATAATTATAATGCATTAAATTTAACAATATATAATGTGAGATATTTTCATCACAATATCTTAGAAGATTGACAATGATCTCTGCACGTGTCTTATATGCATAAGTTTGGAGATTCACGATGTGGTATTAGCACTTAAAGGCATTTTGATTAACTTTTAGTGAGTCAAATTAATTGATTGTAGGGAATTAACATGAAATTTCTAAACCTGTGAAAAATAAATTAAATAGAGAAAATACATGTCAAAGAAAAATAATCATACATACAAGACAGTATTTACGTAGTTCATCTATTTGCCTACATCTACGGAGTTGTAGAGATTTTACTATTATCAGGAAACAATACAAAGTGCGGCAGTAGAGGTTTTTTTTCTCTCTCAAAAACAACATCAAGAAACCTTAATCACCAAAAACAATAGTTTCTATATCCTGTGCATAGGATTCACAATGAGTTACAAAATGGGCCAAATTTTTTCTTGGTGGACCTATTGGCTCAAGCCTCCGCTCTATGAACTAAGCCTCAGAAAATCTCCTATTAAAAATTACGCAACATTGTTTCGAGTCAGGTTGTCATTCGGATCAAATACAATTAGGCTCTACAAAACCCAACATTGACCAAGTTTAACTAATTTGCCACTTAACCCATATTTATGTTGTGATTTAAATGCATTATGATTAATTATTAATGAGTCCAATTGGCCAAATTTAACTTTGCTAGGTATTTAACCTATGTTTAGGTTGTGGTAACCATACAATAACGAAACTTTTCATTATGATTAATATTAATGAGCCTAATAGACCAAACTTAATTTTGCTATACTTAACTTATGTTTAGGTTGTGGTAAGTGGTAACTACAGTAACGAAACTATTCATATAGCTAGTATAATAATTTTAGGTTGTGGCAACTACAAAAAGGAAACTTTTCATCTATAATTGTGCAACTAGTTCAGATTTGCGGAGGCTAGAGGCTCAACGTTTTGTACCTTACCTTTCTAAGTTCTTTGCCAAATTGAATTTGAAAACTCCATATCAACAACTAAATATACGTGGCCTAGTTTGAAAATCAATGCAACTTCATAATGCATGGTAGGTGTGAATGATTAATGAGAATAGTCGTATAAGGGTCCTATCTTTTTCTTGGTGGTGTATGACCTGATGATTCAAAGTTATTGTCCCTAATTAATAATCTTTTCTATAACAGTAGATCAGTCCAACCGGACAGATGTATATAACAAATAATTGCTTTTCCTTTGTGATTTTGAGATTGATACGCGCGCAACTATCTCTCACATTTTGATGTTCACAATGCTGCCTGACCTAGCAAGATATGCCAAGGGGGATTCAGTACTTTATTGAGAAGAAAAATCGTAGAAAATCATGTGATAGTTAAACAATAAGCATTTGTGGCATGGGAAAAAAAAATACCATTGTTAGTAGGACATGCTCGATGTAAAAGTGATATTTTACTGGTCATAACTTATATTATGCACAACTTTTGTAAAAGTATTTTTTGTCTCTTAACTAAGATCTAAGAAAGAAAGAATAATGCATCAAAATGCAAGTGCTACACAAAACATTGGTGGTCGTTTCTATTTTTATTTTTATTTTTTATAATCAAGAAATTCATTGAGAACAAGCTGGAACCCAACAACAAAGTACAAACAACAAACAAACAAAGCTCCTAGAAACATTAATAGTTGTTTCTTGTTGTAAGTGAATACGGAAAAATCCAGAAATATAGAATCATAAAACAATTCATATACATATCGACAACATTTCGTTCTCATAATAAAATTAGAAGCTTCCAGCATGTATGAATTATGAACAATGTCATTCCACAAAGATGGCAGGCATGAATGATGAAGTATTGTAAAACTTGTCGATCCCTACTGGTTCCAAGTTATCTTCAACGGAAAGGGGTGGGTTGCAAAATTTATTATGTAGGAGAAAAAAATTAGCAAGGCCAGGTAGAGATTCTAGGTAGAGAAAAAAATTTGCAAAATTTGAGGGTTTTTGACAATTAGAAGACTGCTGTACACAACATTTTCCAGAAATTGACTCCATTGCTTATAGCTAGGCACCTCTAAGTTGTGATAAGTGATAACCCTTGTGTCAATCTCATTGCAGAACCACGTATCTCATTCCTATTTACTGTGTCATTTTTTTTAATGTAGAAAATTACAATTTACTGCTAACCTCATAACTTGAATTTTTATATTCTTAAGATTTGGGCATAAAAATGTGTTAATTAAGTACAAGATAAAGATTATCTCGAACATTTGGAATTAATTTTCTTTTTTCAAAATAATTTATAATGTAATAAGACGTGACATGAAGCTAATCATGATCACCAGCTTTTCTATTTTTGTTGTCTTTCACATTCACTTTGTAATCTGTTTTACTTATTAAAGTTGGATAAGGCAGATTATCCCAAGCGTTTTGGAATTATTATTATTTTTTTCCAAACCATTAATTATTTAAGACGCCACATGAAGCTATGATCATTAGCTTTTCTATTTTTGTTGTCTAGCTTTCATGTTCACTTTGTAATCTATATTACGAATTAAAGTTTGACAAGGCAGATATTATCCCAAGCGTTTTGGAATTAAATTTTCTCTTTTTCAAACAATTAATAATGAATGATGTCACATAAAGCTAATCATGATCATTATCTATTCTATTTTTGTTATTCTTTTATAAATAGATATTAGGAAGTATAAGATTTAAAAAATCTATTAGACATACTAAGATGTGCTAGCTGAATTACAAAACTTTTAGTTTATTTATGTTATTTTTATGGTAATTTAGATCTTCTTTGTTAATTTTGTCATATTAGATTGGTTTGACTAGTTTAGAGATGTGTTAGGACTTAGGTTTTGAATTTTTTTAAAGATAATTTATTTTATTTTTTCATATTTATTCTCTATAATTTTTTATAGATTAAAAGTTTTCTTAAATTTATTTATAATTTTTTAAACAAAATACATTAACTACTCTTGAAGTTTGAACTAATGCTAACCAATTCTAAAATATTTTAAAACTAAACAACTTGGTTTATAAATGGCTAAATTTCCTAACAACCAAAGGAGAGAGAGAGAGAGAGAGAGAGAGAGAGAGAGAGAGAGAGAGAGAGAGGTTATGGGTTTCGCCATTGTTATTGTTTTTGCGGGTGACCGTGCTTATGGGTTTTGCTATTGACTAGGGTTTGGTGAAAGAGAAAGGAATGAGGGAGAAGAGAATAAGTAACATCATTTAGCCATTTAGGGACCAAGTGAGTTAAATATCTTGAACTTGGTTAGTATTAGCTTAAACATCAGGAGTAGTTAATATATTTTAAGAATTTGATGATTTGATTTACTTTAGCTATATAGGCCTTTTGTTTTGTATTAATTACAATTTATATGTTGAATTAATTTAGATTTGTCAAACAACAATGGTGAATGGACTCTAGTCTAATACTGTATGGGAAATGCTTAAGCAGGTTAACGAAAGTTGAGCAATAATAGGGACAGATTTAGTATTTTAAGCTAGCGAAGGCTTAAGTTTAAAGAAAAAACAAAACTCGAAATAGGCATCTATGTAGTATTAAAAAATTATAAATATTCAAAATCATTATTTCTAAATACATTAAGATGCACTTATCTACCAACAAAGACCAAAAAAAAAAAAAAAAAAAAAAAAAATTAATACTAGGCTGGTTGGGAATTTTTTTTTTTTTAGTTGAAGTTAGAGTATTCACAGTGGTGGTGCTATTTTAAATAGAAATCTATTTTATTTATTTTACCGCCTCACTTTACAATACACCCAATATCAATTGTTTTATTTTTTTATCACTTCATTTAAAATAATATAAAAAACTCATTAAAATAATAAAGGAAAAGAGAGAATTTGAGTTTTTTAATTGAAGAAAGAAATATAATCTTAATAAAATATTGAATTTTATTTTTAACAACTTGCTATAGTCAACTAGTATTTATATCAATTTACTGTAGTTGCAAAACATTTAACTTTAGTTTCTCCTATAACACATGATTTTTTGGTTCTTTAGTAGTAAAATATATATATTTCTTTGTTAAACTACAATCACATTATGAATGTTTTTATTGTTTTTGTTAAGTTTTAAGTTGAATAGTTACTATTTGGGTTAAACTAGCTAAGCTGATCGGAGAAAAAAGAGGTTTAAGGTTTTGAAAGAAGGATCCAACTACAAAAATAATATATATATATATGGACTCAGGGGACCCAACCCTTGAGCTCTCACCTGGGTTTGTCCCTGCAATAATTAAGGAATATATATATGGACTCAGGGGACCCGGCCCCTGAGCTCTCACTTGGGTCTGTCCCTGCAATAATTAAGGAACTCGATCACATCTACTTAGAGGACGGGTAATACAATTTTACAATCGTTTCATCATAAGAATCAACATCCTGACCATTTTGAATAAACTAAATAAAAAAATAATCAAACAAAAGGTAGCCCACTAAGGAAGGAGGCCTGCAATTTCGTGGTCTGAATTAAGTTCTTGTTCATAGGTTGGCTCTGAGCTAGAAAGCTTTTTTCCATTGTTTAGGTCTTATCGAAATTTTGGCAAGGTGGTTATCTTTATCTTCTTTGTTTTCATTTTTTTTATCTATATAATATAGTCACAATAATAAGAGAAATGAAATTTGAACTTTGATTATTTTTATAAAAAGAGCAATTAATGACCTTAAATTAATTGGCAGTCTTTGACGTGTTGTATATCTCTTAAATTCTTATTTCAATGGGAAAACTTGGCATTCTTTTTCTTTTTTTTTGAGGGGGGAAAACTTGGCATTCTTTGTCTACAACCTTTACTCTCTTTTTTAATGATATGCTTTTGAGTTTAAAAACAATATATTGTATCTACATTATGTGGTTCTTGCAATTTTTTTTTGAAGAAATTGAAGCAAAGTGCAATATGTTAACACACTTTCACACTTATATATTGAATAGTCTGCTGTATATATGTACAATTAATAATAGGAATTTTTTTTTATGTTTTTAATAAAGATATTTAGGATTCAAATTTACTATAAGTACACAAATAAATGACATAATATATATATATATATATATATATATATTGTAGTGCCAACGGGCCCAGGATATATACTAGGCCGGCCCACAGGTTCTCGCAAGGAGGAAGACCCAACCCAATAGCACGGATGGTCCGAGGACATGAAAAGTCCCGCTTATAAAGTAACGTGACAAAAGAAAGGTGCCATGCATGAACAGAACATCACAAAGCATGATGTTTGAGGATGGCCACGTCCTCGGCCACATGTTGCCGAGGATGAGAAGAGTGATCTGGTAGTTCAGGGTCATCCACACTGAAGGCCTTGGACACAAAGACTAAGAAAACGAGAACAGGAGATAAAATAGAATGACAGAAAAGTATCAAGAATAAAGCTGCTACCATTGCATTGAAGGCTCCATACCTACCTCTCTGGCCGTATTAATGAGGAAGCGACGCCGGAGCATTGGAGTCCAACCTTGCACTTACCGCCAAAGACTTTTGTAGGAAAGAATGATGGGACAAGTATCTAAAAAAGAACCTCTGGTCTACACGTGGAAGAGAGGAAGAGAGAGATGAAGGTCTATAAAAGGCAACGGAAGAAGAAAAAGAGGGGGGAGGATACATATATACACAAGAGAAAAATTGTAAGGAAAGGGTTAAAGATAGTCCTCGACGTCAATATATGATACAGTTTTCACCCATGTGCAAGATGTATGAGATGTATGCATGGATCCTGTGATTTAATTTATCTTTCGTGTTATCTACTGTCCGCAAACCTAGATTAGCAGCTCACTCTCTATAAATTCATTGTTTTGGGCTCATTGGGTTGGTTCCGAAAGTGCAACTTTAATCCAGCATGACTTGTGCCATTACAATTGGCGCCATCTGTGGGAATTCTTGTGTTTTGGCGTAGACAGCGTGATGACGGGTTCTAGTCCAGACCATACAGAATCTTTGGCGTCCCAGCACCAAGATCCTTTTCAACACTTAGAGCAGATGGGAGACCGAGAGGGTAGTGTGCATACGGGGTGAATTGCCAGCAATCGCTAGCGGGGTGGAAACAGAATTTTTCATGAAGGTAGTACTAAGGCCATGTAGAGAGAAATTGACCAACTGAAGAGGAAGTTGCGTCGTGCCAAGCGGAAACGGACGCCTTCAGTATCTGATCCTTCCTCGGACGACTCCCAAAGCAGTGGTTATAAGCCCAGGTCGAGGACCCCTCCTAGTGAAACTTTTTCATGCCAAGAGGAAAGTCTTCACAGTGGAATGAGCAAGAGGCCTCTTCTCAGGGGTTTGGGCAGTGATGCCATGGGCAAGGCGTTGCACTAACTTTCTAAGTCACCTTTCACACATCGGATCGAGAGGGGAAGGCTTCTTCACCGTTTCACGCAACCAAACTTTACCATTTATAATGGCAGAACAGACCCGGTGGAGCACGTGAGCCATTTTAACCAACGCATGGCGGTCTATTCAAAGAATGAAACCTTGATGTGCAAAGTATTCCCTTCGAGCTTAGGGCCTGTTGCGATGAGATAGTTTAATGGCTTAAAGGTAAATTCCATTGATTCCTACATGGAACTCACAATGGCATTTGGGTCTCATTTTGTTACGTGCAGCAGAGTGCCTCGGCCTCTAGACTCGTTACTATTTATGACCATGAGAAAGGGCGAAACCTTGAAAACTTACTAGGACAGATATTGGGAAGCGTTCAATGAGATTGACTGTGATTTTGACGAAGTGGCAGTTAACACTTTAAAGGTCAGCCTTCCAATTGAACACGATTTGAGAAAATATCTGACCAAGAAACCGGTAAAAATTGTTCGTCGGCTTATGGATCGTATTGACGAGTATAAGCGAGTGGAGGAAGATCAGCAGCAGAGCAAAAGGAAAATGAAAGTTATCCCTCAGGAAAGGAGGGATTTCAAGACAGAGAGGTACGATAATAAGTGGCCACGGAGGGATTTTGCTGGCTAATCCAGTTCGACTCTTCCTCAGACAGTAAACGCTGTGTTTTGTGAGCCGGTGCAGCAAGTGCTAGAGAAGATTTGTCACGAACCGTACTTCAGGTGGCCCAATAAAATGATAGGAGACCCTATGAAATGTAATTAGAACCTCTATTACAATTATCATCAGGATAAGGGTCACACTACGGAGAATTGCAGAACCTTATGGAATTATCTGGATCAGCTGGTTAAAGAAGGGAAGTTAAGGCAATTCATGAATCGGCCTAATGGACAAGGCACACAATCTGGTTCTGTGAATCAAGGCAGCAACATTATAAGACCTCCATTGGGCACAATCAATGTCATTTTTGCTGCTCCAAGTCGGACCGGATGTTGTCCTACCAGGGTAATGTCAGTGTCGTGTTATCCTGCCGAAGACCTCGGCTCGAATCCGAAGAGGACTAAAGGGAATCCTCCGCCCATTTTGGGATTTTCTGAGGATGATAAGGTTGGCACTATCCAACCACACGATGACGCATTAGTTATTATGCTAAAGATAAGGGGTTATGATGTAAAAAGGGTGATGGTTGACTAGGGAAGCGAAGCTAATATAATGTACCTAGACTTGTTCAAGGGGCTGAATTTGAAGCCTGAGGATCTTACAGCTTATGACTCACCATTGATAAGTTTTGAAGGGAAGGCGGTCATTCTGAAGGGGTTAATTCGATTACCTGAGCAGTCAGGACCGGTGGTGGTGGACGTGGACTTCATTGTAGTGGACGTGGACTTCATTGTAGTGGACGCCTATTCCCCCTACACGGCCATAGTGGCAAGACCATGGCTGCACGCCTTAGGTGCCGTGTCATCAACTCTGCATGTCAAGGTGAAATCCCCATACGGGGATGTAGTTGAAGAGATAGTTGGAAGCCAGTCAATGGCAAGACAATGTATAACGGCAGTAATTACGCATCAGGCAAGACAGATGTCCCAGACATTAGCCGAGAGAAGTTTATAGCAGCTAACACCCTTAGCCAAGCCAAATGTGGCCGAGGTTGAAGAGCCTGGTTGTGAAGATTTAGAGAAGGTGTTTATTGCCGAGGATATGGAGAAGTTTTTCCAGGTAAGAAGTCAATTGCCACTCCAAGAAAAAGAGGAACTAGTTACGTTTTTAAAACAGAACATCGATGTATTTGCATGGGATGCTTACGAAGCCCCAGGGGTTGACCCAAGCTTCATTTGCCATCACCTCAACGTCAATCCAGTAGCAGCTCTGCGAAGACAACCACCTCGGCGCTCGTCCCAGGAGCACGCCAATGCCGTTAAGGAAAGGGTACTGAAACTTAAAAAAGCAGGTGCTATCAAGGAGGTGTTCTATCCAGAGTGGTTGGCGCATACAGTGGTGGTGAAGAAGAAGAATGGGAAGTGGAGAGTATGTGTGAACTTTACAGATTTTGAAT
This sequence comes from Castanopsis chinensis, assembly GCA_032878915.1. Taxonomy (NCBI): domain Eukaryota; kingdom Viridiplantae; phylum Streptophyta; class Magnoliopsida; order Fagales; family Fagaceae; genus Castanopsis; species Castanopsis chinensis. The sequence goes on from JAVQMG010000114.1 coordinate 24,031,789, forward strand.
AAGGCTTGCCCTAAAGATTCGTTTCCAATACCCCGTATAGATCAGTTGGTGGATGCTACTGTAGGGCATCCTCGGATGAGCTTTCTGGATGCTTTCCAAGGGTACCACCAAATACCTTTAGCTCTAGAGGACTAGGAGAAGACAGCCTTTGTCACACCCACGGGAAACTACCACTATAAGGTGATGCCCTTCGGCTTGAAGAATGCTGGGGCTACCTATCAGAGAATGATGACGCGGATGTTTGAACCCCAACTGGAAAAAACAATTGAAGTATACGTAGATGACATGGTGGTCAAGAGTAAAACTATCTCGGCTCATATACCAGACCTGAATAACACCTTTCAGACGCTGAGAAAGCATAAGCTACACCTTAATGCATCTAAATGTTCCTTTAGAGTTGGATCTAGTAAATTCTTGGGCTATATGGTGACACATAGGGGAATTGAGGTTAATCCCGCTCGGGTCAAGGCCATTAATAGCTTACAGCCACCTCGAAATCCAAAGGAGGTGCAAAGATTGACCGGGATGACTGCTGCCCTTAACAGATTTATTTCACGGTCTGCTGATCATTGTAGGTCATTTTTCCAGTTATTGAACAAGTGGAAAGGATTTGAATGGATAGAGGAATGCGCCGTCGCCTTTCAGCAACTTAAGAAATACCTTTCTTGTCCTCCTATCATGTCTTGACCCGAAGTTGATAAAGTTCTATTTGCATATATAGCAGTGGCAAGCCATGCTGTTAGTTTGGTGCTGATAAGGGTCGACGGGAATGTACAGAAGCCGGTTTATTATGTGAGTAAGTCCTTACATGAAGTCGAGGTGCGTTATCCAACATTGGAGAAGGCAATCCTGGCCGTGGTGCATGGTACACGTAAGCTTCCCTATTATTTCCAATCTCATACGGTAGTGGTTCTGACCCAACTTCCCCTCAAAGCTATACTCCGAAGTGCAGATTATACAAGTAGAATTGCCAAGTGGGGGACCATCTTGGGCTCTTTTGACATCAAATACATGCCCTGCACATCAGTGAAGGGTCAAGTGTTAGCTGATCTAGTCGCAGAATTTGCTAAGCTCATAATAGAAGATAATGCCAAGACATTGATATTGATGAAAAATCAGTTGGTATGATCGCGTGCAAAAGACCCCTAATGTGGACTGTTTATGTTGATAGGGCTGCCAATCAAAGGGGATCTGGGGTAGGGTTGATAATTATGACCCCAGAAGGCCTCACGCTGGAAAAATCCTTGAGATTGGGATTCTCGGCTACTAACAACGAAGCCGAGTATGAGGCTTTACTAAAAATGATGGACATGGTTCAGAAATTGGGTGGAAAGGCCGTGTAAATGTTCTCGGACTCGCAACTAGTTGTGGGCCAAGTAGATGGAAAGGTAGAGGCCAGAGTTCCGAGAATGCAAGAGTACTTAACTCAAGTCAGGTTTTTGCAACGCAAATTTGAATCCTTTTTATCACACGTCCCTAGGAGTAACAATATGCACGCCGACTCTCTAGCAACTCTGGCCACGTCCTCGGCACAAGGTCTACCACGGATCATCCTAGTTGAGGACTTATTTAAACCCTCGGGAATGATTGGAAATATTATCCAGATTCACCAGATTAGGGTGGGGCTTAGTTGGATGTACCCTATTGTATCCTTCCTCAAAGATGATACTCTACCAGAGGAAAAGGTTGAGACTGACAAGGTGCGTAGGAAAGCATCTCGTTTTTTGTTGTCCGAGGATCATAACTTGTACAAACGATCCTTCTCTGGGCCATACCTGCTATGTATACATCCTAAAGCAACGAAGCTACTTTTGGAGGAATTACACGAAGGAATTTATGGAAGTCATACGGGGGGGAGGTCTTTAGCCCACAGAGCTCTAACACAAGGATATTGGTGGCCTAATATGCAACGACAAGCTCAAAACTATGTGAAGAAGTGCGATCAATGTCAAAGGTTCGCACCAAATATTCATCAGCCTGGAGGTGTGCTTAACCCTCTGACGAGTCCTTGGCCTTTTGCACAGTGGGGTCTGGACATCGTGGGACCCTTCCCAAAGGCGCCTGGAAACAGAAGGTGGTTAGTAGTGGGTACTGACTATTTCACCAAGTGGGTAGAGGCTGAGCCCCTAGCAAACATTAGGGATGTAGATGTGAAGAAATTTGTGTGGAAGAATATCGTCACTCGATTTGGAGTTCCTCATACTCTCATTTCGGATAATGGTTTGCAATTTGATAGTAAAGCCTTTAGGCGGTATTGCTACGACCTCGGCATAATCAACAGGTATTCCACCCCAGCTTGTCCGCAAGGAAATGGGCAGGCCGAGGCGATCAAAAAAGTTATGGTCAATGGGCTTAAGAAGAGGCTAAATGACGCCAAAGGTAGATGGGTAGAGGAATTGCCTTATGTTTTGTGGATGTATCAGACCATGCCCCGCCGATCAACGGGATAGACCCCATTCTCATTGACTTATGGTGCCAAGGCAGTGATTCCTTTAGAGACTGGATTCTCGACAATGAAAACAAGTTTCTTCACTCCGGACGGTAATGATAGGCTACTAGAAAGGAGCCTGGATTTGGTTGAGGAGCAGAGAGAAATGGCCATGATCCAGTTGGCCTATTATCAACAAAAATTGAAACAAGGGTACGATTCGCATGTGAACTCAAGGCCACTTGCTCTTGGAGATTTAGTATTGAGGAAAGTCATGGGTAATACCAAGAATCCAGCATGGGGGAAGTTAGGACCAAATTGGGAAGGGCCATACCGCATCACTTCAGTGGCTGGCATAGGAGCCTATTACCTTGTAGACTTAGATGAAAGAGTTGTGCCTCATCCTTGAAATGTAAGTAATTTGTGACGATATTATTATTAATAAAAGGCACTTCTGCCACTTTTATTCTATTGTTATTATGCCACATTTAATGTTACAATCAACAATGTCAATATAAATTCTAAAACAAAATCAAGGTTATGCTGGGTCCTCGGATCCTCTATCTTGGTCTAAAACAAAACTAAGGTTACGCCGGGTCCTCGGATCCTCTACCTTGGTCTAAAACAAAATTAAGGTTACGCCGGGTCCTCAGATCCTCTACCTTGGTTTAAGACAAAATTAAGGTCACGCCGGGTTCTCGGATCCTCTACCTTGGTCTAAAACAAAACTAAAGTTACGCCGAATCCTCAGATTCTCTACCTTGGTCTAAAACAAAATTAAGGTTACGTCGGGTCCTTGGATCCTCTACTTTCGTCTAAAACAATACTAAGGTTACGCTGGGTCCTCAGATTCTCTACCTTAGTCCAAAATAAAAATGAGGTTACGTCGAATCTTCAGATCCTCTATCTTGAGAAATAAACGTTTTAATGTTAGTTGTTAAACAAAGGTTGGGTTGCGCAGATTCCTCGGAGTATATGTATACGTCTTATGGAGATAAGCACTTCAGTAAGTACCCAACAAGTGTGTGACTGTAAAAAGCCCCCCCCTCCCAAAAACTGTAGATTTCATGGAATTTCATTCGTTACTAAGTACTAAGTACAACATTTGAGCCACCTCAGTTCAAGCGTGAAACGTATCGGAGATTTTAGTGTTTCTTGTCTTGACTTTTTGTTATGAAGATATTTCTCAAGTAGATCTTAATCGAATTGGTTTCACACGAACATCTTGCTTTTTAAGTATCTTATTCATCATTAGAATTGATTGAAAACTTGTGGTCATCACTTAAAGCATTTGCAAGTATATGAGTTTCACAAATTTCCTTTATCCTTATTTGGTTATTGATATGGAATTATTAATGCGCACCATGAATTCAAATTATTGTTTTGCCATATTACATGAATAATAATAGAGGAACTTGTCAACGCCAGGTATAACAAGAAGCAGTGATTCAAGTTGGAAATTCTTCTCATTAAGCAAAAAATCTTTCAGTACATTCACAACCAAATTGACAAATTACAAGAGAAAGAAAGTAAGGGCTGAAACTAATTAACTATAGTAAACAAAAAAAAGGGGGAAGAAAGAAAATACAAAAAAAAGCAACAAAAAACAAAGCAGTAGAGATAGGGGCCATCACGGCTTGGGCTGGACTTGGTTTTTGGGGTCAGTTGGAGTTGTTGTTGAGGCCGAGGATCCTCCAGTCACCTCCTTATCCTTGGGACCCCCCTTTAGCACAATAGGCAGAGTCGCTACAACTAACTCCAAAGTCTCGCTAGCCTTAGGATTGGGGGGCAGCTCTTTTGGGGCAACTGGGAGTTGTGCGTCTTCAAGATGAGCCCCTTCATCTTGCGTTGGAAGGGAAGGCTCGAGAGCAGCAGTGTTAGCAACAACTTCCTCCCCTTGTATCCCAGCTGCAAAAGAGCCGGCATCATCCTCGGCTTCACCAGAAGTGGCCACTCGGATGGTAGGAGAGATGTAAGCATTTTCCACTTTCCACAGGGGAGAGGAAGCGTCAACCCTAACTTGGGAGAGGGCTTCCTTCCACACTTGGAGGCAGTAGTCCCTACAAACCTCCAGCACTTAAGCTTTGAAGGTGCTAGTAGTTTCTGCCACCCCCACATCATAGCCACTCTGTTCAGCCTGGTCTACCATCTCCTCGGCCTCCCATGCCTTAGCAAGTGCCTTCTCCTTAGCCTTAATAGCCTCCTGTTTAGCCTCCTCAGCTTTCTTAAGGTCCTGCTTGAGGCCTTCAATCAGCTTCTTGGCAAAGGCGAAGTTCTCATCGGCCTGCCTCAGTTGTAGCCTCTGATCCTCGGCCTGCCTCTCAGTAGTCTTGAGTTAAGCCTCCAAGCCAGACCTTTCACTTTCTGTCTTGGTTAAGCTGGAGGTAACTTCTTGCAGTTTCTTTTCCTTCAGCTCAAGGATCCTTTGGGTATGATCCAGCCTCACCTCCTCGGCCCTTAGTGACTTATAAGAATTAGCTGCGATCTCCTCTGCCCTATGCCCAGATTGAACAGCCTACATACTGAGAATTGTCAGTTAGTGGCATGCAGAAGTAGTTAATATCAAACAGGAAGTAATAATAACAACTACGATAACCAAAAAAAAAAAAAAAGAGTAATGAGGAACATTCCATTGAAACCTTTACCATGGTTAATTCTTTCTTCAGGATCATAAAAACGTTCTGATCCCTCATCCTTCGCAACTCACCCATGTCCTCGGGCAGCAGAAGCGCATGCTCCAAGGCATCTGCGATGCACGCTGCGGTGCCTTCATCGGATCCCCTTATGGAAGCATCGGCAGTGACTGCCTGATCATCCACGTTCATCTGGGAGCCCAAATGGGCGCATGGATGGCCACGGGAGGATCAGCTTGTCTTTCTGACCTCGTCTGAACGTGACGAGCATGTTTCCCTCTCCTTTCTTGTTCCACATCTTTGGCGGGGAGGTCTCTACCTCCTTCAATTACCTCCTTTCCTTGGCTAGTCCTTTTTCCTTTTATGATCAGTTGGTTCGAGGTGTTGAGTCTGGGTTGAAGGAGGAAGGGAAAGTTTTAGCGGAGGAACCTTCTCAATGCCCTTATCTTTGGTCTTTACCTGAGACACTTTAGGAGGCTCTTGGGCTCTAACTTGAGCTTCCAGCACATCCTTAAGGCTGGGCTTAGATCTACGTTGAATGCCCATTCTCATGAGTGGTTGGTCGTCATCCGAGGATGTTAGTGAAGGCGTGCCGACGGCAGGAGATTAGTCTCCAGGTGATGGAAGCCGGTCAAAAACTTCAAATTCTTCTTCTGAATCCTAGAGTTCAACGATTTCTTCTTCTTTCTCTTCTTCTCCTTCTTCCCTTAGAATTGGTTGGGAAGAGAAGCTTTCACCCAACTTAGGTTGAGCCGAGGATGCAGCGAGAGGAAGGGCTCTTGGGACAATTCTCACAGGTTCTGTGATGAGAGTCCCTTGAGGAACAGGAGTACCCACGGGGAGCAGAAAGCCTTCAGCTACAACGCTTATCCTAGGTAGTCGAGGGTCTTTCTCTTTGATGACGCACTTTGGCACTTGGAATGCAGTTGAGATGAGATCGTACCCGAGGATAAGGTGTGCCGCTCGAAGCTGACCGTCCGAGTTTACAAACACCTCGGCTCTTAAAATCTTGTCCAGACGAGCGAAGTTGACCAGATGGGCGTGACGAGTAAGGGCGCGGCGATTTACACAATTGTTCAAAAAGAGTGAGCAAAAGAAAGAAATTAAATGTTAAATAATAAATCACAATAACAAAGATAAAGCAAAGAAAACACATGTATACATATACATAAATAACTAAGCGATGTGCAGGTATTCACCTGGTTCCCCCTCTCTCGTCAGACAAGGGAGACCATCGTGCCAATCCCCAGACAGTATTAAGAAGTCTTTGTTTAAACTTTTGTTGGGATGGGGGAGGCATTGGATTAGCCTAACTCGACATGCCTAGACTTTAGGTAATATCCTTGGCCTGTCAAGTGGTGAAGGTTATAAACTCAATTCACCTCATGGTGGGCAAGTCCTAATCCCAATTTTTCGTTTAAGACGTCTACGGCACCTAGAATCCTAAACATGTTCGAAGCGCACTGTGTGGGGGATAGTCTTACAGTTCAAAGGTAGTCCCTAGTAATCGGTCTCATGGAAATCCTCATTCCCCCTTCTATGAAGGCTATCATAGGAAATGCTACTTCGCCGGCTTTTCTCTCAGTAAGCCACCCTCCCATCTTACAATACTTAACGGACACCTTAGGTGGGATTTCGTACCTAGCCTTGAACTTCTCTATTTTTTCAGGGCTACTTACTAAAGGTGCGAACCTACCCATTTTCTAAAAGGAAAGAGAGAGTATTGAGAAAAGGTGGGGTAGTTTAGATGGCCGAGGAGAAAAGAAAGAGAGAACGACAAGAAAGAAAGAACAACAATACAACCAGTAAAAGGTTGGGGAGAACTTACTTTAGAACAATAGGGTCACCTCGGCTTAAATCTTGGAAGGCAGTAATATGCGTGTGGAGTGCAAGGGTGGCTAAATTCGTTGTATGAATTCTGAAATAAACAAAAAGCGCTTAAACTGACAATACTTATACCATTGAAAATTGTAAAGCGGGTAATCTCCCGCTTGCATCCCTACATAGTGCTCATCTGTTGGATGGGCATCGTGCGGTTGAACGTGGGGAACAGGGAGCCGCCAACATTTAATTGAAGCGTGTCCTGCAGACCAAAACGTTAGAAGCAGGTTGTCTAGGGTGCGTGTATCGAAATCCTCATTCCTCCCAGTGAGGTAGAAATAAGGATCTCGAGGGGTTATTGTAGTGCCAACGGGCCCAGGATATGTACTGGGCCAGCCCACAGGTTCTTGCAAGGAGGAAGACCTAACCCAATAGCACGGATGGTCCGAGGACATGATAAGTCCCGCTTATGAAGTAATGTGACAAAAGAAAGGTGCCATGCATGAACAGAACATCACGAAGCATGATGTCCGAGGATGGCCACGTCCTCGGCCACATGTTGTCGAGGATGAGAAGAGTGATTTGGTAGTTCAGGGACATCCACACTGAAGGCCGTGGACACAAAGACTAAGAAAACGAGAACAGGAGATAAAGTGGAATGACAGAAAAGTATCAAGAGTAAAGCTGCTACCACCGCATTGAAGGCTCCATACTTACCTCTCTAGCCGCATTAATGAGGAAGTGACATCTGAGCATTGGAGTCCAACCTTACACTTACCGCCAGAGACTTTTGTAGGAAACGATGATGGGACAAGTATCTAAAAAAGAGCCTCTGGTCTACACGTGGAAGAGAGGAGGAGAGAGATGGAGGTCTATAAAAGGCAACGGAAGAAGAAAAAGAGGGGGGAGGATACACATATACACAAGAGAAAAATTGTAAGGAAATGGTCAAAGATAGTCCTTGGCATCAATATATGATACAGTTTTCACCCATGTGCGAGATGTATGAGATGTCTGCATGGATCTTGTGATTTAATTTATCTTTCGTGTTTTCTACTATCCGCAAACCTAGATTAGCAGCCCACTCTCTATAAATTCATTGTTTTGGGCTCATTGGGCTGGTTCTGAAAGTGCAATTTTAATCCAGCACGACTTGTGCCCTTACACACACACACACACACACATATATATATATATATATATTTATTTATTTATTTATTTTGATGAACTGAGTCATTTATCTTTTTTGCTAATTGAAAATGGAGGGGATTTAAGTTCCCTCATTCAACCCCTAAATTTCAACTTACAGATGAGAGAGATGTGCCAAAAGACTATATGGTCATTAACAATATTATTGAACTATATCTATTTCATTACTCATTAGTCCCACGATATGATACAAGAGACACTACAAAATTAATTTTTTGGGAAAAATAAGATATAGGGACCCAAAAACTTAAATCTATAAATTTAAGTCTAATATTGTCATATTAATTATTCACTTTCGTAATTATTATTTTATGTGAGACTTTTTTTTTGTTTTTGGATACAAAAAAGAATTTCTACTCTAATCTAATTTAAGTGCATGTATATTTGTGCAAAATTCTTTCATGAAGACTTGAATCCCGACTCTTACCCCCTTACATCCCACAACCATTCCAACGTGTAACTTTAACGCTTAATTAACTACCTCATTTATATGTAAAAAAAAAAAAAAAGCAACATATTTCAGTGTGTGTGTGAACCGTACGTACAGCTGCTTAGACATTATAATATTAGGAGTAGTTGTTGTGAACTTTTAAATTATTATTTAAAAGGCAAAAAGAAAAAAGGCTACAGAAAGAAAGAGGGAGCAACTTATTAATTTATATTGAATTTTTTTTTTTTTTTTTGATGAACCATTATATTGAATTGCTTGGACCTCGTTAATCAAGAGGCTTCCATGCATTTTTGTTGGTTATTTTGGTCAAGCATATTCTGATTTCTAAATACATCATTATCATCACTTTTGGGTGGGAGTCTGGACCAATTTGCATGTTCCTAAACATTCTAAACTGAACGAAGCTTAACCACATATATAGGCAGGCAGCTTCAATATTCTCCACAACTTTCTTGCTATCTTTCTACACCTTTCATCTTATATTATATCATTATTGAACTGGTCGTTTGAGTATTACAGGCTCTTGTTGGTACATCTTTCACTTTCTTAAACACATGACAATTATTTTCTACATAAATTCAGTGGTCATCACAACTATTACAGCTCCCTCAAGTCCTATTATATATTGAGAAAAATATTAATGTTTGGCTTCAATAACCAATAAAAAGAGCATGTATTTCATCATGTGCAATATATAGGATTTATTTGGTTGATTGGGTTAAGTGAGTTTGACACCAAACTTTATACATATATCAATAATTTTAAGAACACAAACTTCTTTTACAATTTTTGACATTATTTTGGTATGGATCATGGTTAGTGTGTAAAAGATTTCGTGTTAAAAGTGGACTCAGGTAAAAGTGATGTTGCTCTAATCATAACAAGTCATGTTAATAATTATGAAAAAAAAAACCTTAACATTAATATATTTATCTTCTTATGAAGTGCTTCTACAAGAACATCTACTATTAGTAGTTCGAGTCCAAAGTTCCAAATATGTTTGACGCCAAACTTTGTACATATATGAATAATTCTAAGAACACAAACTTCTTTTACAATTTTTGACATTATTTTGGTATAGATCATGGTTAGTGTATAAAAGATTTGGTGTTAGAGGTGAACTCAGGTAAAAGTGACGTTACTCTGATCATAACAAGGCATGTTAATAGTTATGAAAAAAAAAAATCTTTAACGTTAATATATTTATGTTCTTTTGAAGTGCTTCTACAAGAACATCTACTATTTTGTCACTATCATGTTGGAAGTAATATATAGTGGTAGGTGGGATAACATACGGAAATGCAAGATTCGAATAACCAGGAAGGTTTTATATAAGCTTATGGTTATGGTTAGATTAAGTTTAGAAGACTAGGGTCCAAGAGATGAGATTGAGCAATATAGGTATAGTTCTTTTGGTTTAAAACATTTTTTGTCCATGACTGACTCACCTAGTAATCAAATTCTTGTGCGTTATGATGTGTTGTCAACTAAAGTTTTTAGGGTCGATGCCATAAACTTCATAGGCTTAAGAAATAAGAATAGTCCAGGGCAGATTTACTTTGAGGATTATGATACCACCAAAATACCAAATCAAATGATTGAAAGAGTTCTAGATAGAGACGCAAGTGAGCAACCCTTACTGATGAAGAATATTAGGGTTTCAAATGGGCTTATGAAAAAGAAAAGAGAGGCAGCAAAAGGCATAATACCATTTGATGTGGCATTGTCATACAGGACATCAGAGATGGAATTAGACCCATGCTTAATTTACAAGCTTCACATGATAGTGAAGCGTGAAAACCCCATTGTCTTGTTCCTCGTGGAAATGAGACTCGACTCTAGAGGCATATAAAAGGAACGATGTAGATTGGACTATCAGAATGCTTTAGTAATGGGTCATATTGAAAAGGGAAGTGGTTTAGCAATGGTATGGAAGAACGAAAGCGAGTTGGACATGAAATTTTTCTTTAGTCACCATGTTGATGTGTGGATCAAATTAGACAGGTCACCATCCTGGTGCCTTGTCTGATGGCTTGTATCACCTCTGTAACTTTTGTTGTACTACTACTACTAAATGGGGAACTAAAGGGGTATATTTGCCTGTCAATGGGGCTGAGGTAGAGACACCCACTGTCTCCATGCCTTTTTAGTTATGTGTAGAAGGCCTCATGGCCATGCTTGGACAGGTTGAGGCTGATAGAGCGATCACGAGGGTTGCAATTAGTAGAGGAGGCCGTAAACTAACCCATATTCTTTTTGCAAACGACCTTGTTCTTTTTTGTTGGGTCTCAATGGAGGGATGCCAATCCCATTATGCTAGTGCTCAAGGTATATGAAGAGGCATTGGACCAGAAACTCAATTCGGACAAATCCTCATTGTTCTTCGGCCGCAGTACTCCTAAAAGACAATGTGAGGCTCCACCATCAAACACATTAAGGTCTCTGTCAGTAAAAATATTAGAAATACTTGGGCTCGCCATCATTGGTGGGAAGGAAGAAAAAACAGGCATTTTGTGAAATGAAAGAGAGGTTGTGGAGTAATTTTGGGTGGAAGGAGAAATTTTTGTCCTGGGCTAGATGTGAGATCCTAGTCAAGTATTGGCTTAAGCTATCCCTGCGTACACAATGAGCTGTTTTAAGCAATCAAACAATCTGGCTCTGGTCTAACAACCATGGAGAGAAGCTTTTGGCTGGCCAACAGGGTCTAAGGGAGCAAATTTCACTAGATAAGCTGGGACAAGATATGCAAACCAAATATGGAGGTTGCTCTGGCTTTAGGAATTTTAAAGACTTTCAACCTAGCTCTACTAGCCAAACATGGATGGTTCTTAATTATAGACACTCACCCATTACCACATTAAGTGATGAATGCCACACTTCTCGTCGTGTTTTTTGTTTTGTTTTTGTTTTATGGAGATGGAAATAAGCCTAGACACATCATATTCATGGTGGAGTTTATGGAAGCCACACAGGTCCTTGAAGTTGGGTTAAGATGGCAAGTGGCTGTGAAAATTTGGCATGACAAGTGGATACCTGCGACAGCTATGCACAAGTGACTTCACCACAACATATAATACGGCCATAGAGTTGCACACATGGAAGTAGAAGCTAATTGATGATATTTTTGTGCCCCACAAGGCCATGATAAAATCTATTCCTTTAACTAGGGGGCCGTCTATGAGATATGCAAATATGGAGAGCCATTGCGAGCAGTAGATGCACAGTGAGAGAGCCTACATCATGTGCATGGAGGAAAAATGAAAGACCCAAACAATAGAGAGTTCAGACCCAAGGTGAATGAAATCCTTATGCACCCAAATCTGGTCCATCAAAGTCTCCAGGAAGTTAAAGCTCTTCCCTTGGAGAGTAGAGCACAACATCTTGCCCACAAAAGGTCAACTGATGATGAAACACATACTATCAAACTCAATCAGATGAAATGTATCTTATATAGCGAATGCCACAAAATCAGATTCCCCTGCCTTTGAAACGGTTTAAAGTTAACATGGTTGCTGTTCAAATGAAAGATTAACAATGCACAGGAATTGGAGTGCTGATACAGGATTCAAACGGAGGGTGCATAGGGGCGCTGCGAGAAAGGTTACAGATGGGGCACTTGAATGATGAAGCAGTAGCGCTAGCAGTACAATGGGCACTAGTGTTCATGCCAGGAATCGGGGTGAGGGAAGCAACTTTCGAATGAGACTCAACATCTGTATTCTCAGCCCTGCAATTGTGTGAAAGCTCCTTCACAAGCTATGGGTGCTTAATTCAAGAGTCCAAGAAGATGGCTAAGTATTTTTGTTCTGTAGATATTCACAGTGGTTCCAAGCTGTGTAACCAAGCAGCCCATGCACTTGCTTTAAAGGCTCGAAAAGTAGATTCAGCAGGGATATGGTTGGAGGACATTCCTCTCTATATCACAAATCATTTACTCATATATGTACAACCTCTCTCTTATTGAGGCAAAAATCTGTGGCTTGACATTAAAAAAGAAACAAAATACAGAGATAGATGCATTCATTTCTTAGCTGCTTTAGTTCTGAGTAACAGGGTTTAGTTGAGCCTGTCAATTCATATATTGTGGCCTTCAATTATATGTTCATGATTCTCTGAGCTTTCATTTGCAAAATCAAATGATATTAATGATGGATGCTAGAAGTGTTGTTCTTTCATACACTTAAATTGCCTCTCTTTTTTACTGTTTGACAGTTATTATTAATTTTCTTTGCAGATAATGGTTGATGCTAACATAGATTATAATGCTCGAGAAGGAAGGGGCACGGCTGAGGTGAGTCGTTTTATTCAGCCCTCTGTAATAGCAGAACTGTAGTTGCTGTTACTGTGAGACAGAAGGAAACGAAAAAGAAAAAGAAAAAGAAGGGGGGTGGGGTGGGGGAGTGAATTGAATGCGCTGTTATTATTGATTGTAACTCCTTGCCATGGACCCTTGTTGGTTTACTGATTTGTTTATCAAGGCATTTGATTTAAATAAGAGAATTAATAAAGTGCTTATACTGAATCCAGAAGTATTTTTCCCTTTATGCAGGTAGAAAATGCTAATGGTTCTGTGAAGGGGAATTTTGCTTCTTCTAAATTTACCCGGATTAGTACAGATGGCACTCATAGCATTGTTTTGTGTGAACCAATCACAGGCCGAACTCATCAAG